>QNUK01000381.1:153212-692780 GCA_013621035.1 Clarias magur
TGTGAAGCATATGAATTATTCGATAAGGTTATTTAATAACCTCATAAAGTACAGTAGATTAACGTCACATTGTGTAGATAGTGTGTCCCACATTTATTACTTGAGCTTCAGGTTGTAAATGAAAATGTTGGTTGATCTGCGTAGCTTGCACACTTTCGTTGTGAAACCTTAACAGATGAGTCACATTTGTCGCAAAATATACTTGCATATACATTTATATAACCAACTGATCGAAATGGATCCATATTTCACCAAGAGTCTGGAATAAAATAAGGATGATTTGGTCAAACATACAAGAAAATATTTGGGCATTAAACATACAGTATGCGCTGGAGAACGAACTGTGAGAACTAAAAATATTGTGTGGTGTGTGTGTCTTTTCACTTCAATTTTCTTTGTCATACGGTAACATGAAACTGTACATGCAACAATAAGCTTATGCTGTAATATATGAGAAATGCGCACGTGCAAAGATTTTATTTCAGCAGTTTCCATTTACAGTAGTGCATGGAAATGACTTGTGCATTGGGGTACTCAGATGTTCTACAGTAGACGCCCGCTGAAGTGCTTGTAAGATCTCAAGATAGAAAATGTGTCGGCTTGAAGGATTAGGGGCGCACCATTAGCTTTTCTCATTTGTATATTTACATTAAATTCGGTGAGATTGCATCCATTATCTTGAGCTTCTCTTCCTGTCTAGTGTGCCTGGACTCATATAAGACACAAACAAACCCATATTAAAATTGCATGACGTTTTCCATGACTACAGGAGGAAGTGCAAAGTGCCAGGAGCAAAAGAATGGTAAGGTACTAGAAGTGCACAAACAAACAAGAGAATGTTCAAAAGAACCCAAACTATTATATACAGTACATAAATGGCAAAGGTACCTTATATTTATATTTATAAATAACAAATATTTTATTGCAACAGGCTGCAAATTATACCTAAAGGTAAAATAAAAAATTGGTTGTTTACATAACAACCTCAGCAGCGACCTCATTTCCCCTCTCATCAGTTCCAACCACTCAGCATTCAGCCTCAGCAGTACAGTATACTAATCACCGGCCTGATCATCGCTCATCATCTGCACCTGTTTCTCACTGGTTCAGGCCTTAAAGTTCGATTTTTATGACTGAATTATTTATAGGTCACTATGATTTTGTGGCTTAACAAACAAAAAACATTCCTCTGATACTGCTCAGGTACAGGGAATAGACTGATAACGAGAGCCTTCAGGAAGCCTGGAGAACTGTTCCTCATGACGACATTAGAAATACAGTACAAGAAATCTGGCTCTTTGGAAGCAAAATGGAGAAATGGGGTGTGGGGTGTGTGTGAGTGTGTGTGGGGGGGGGGGGGGGGGGGGCAAGACTTTTGCATTGTAATGCATATAAAGTGAAATAGAGGCCAGCGGTTCTGGGAGCATGAGCGCTCATTTTCACACATGAACCACCATGCCGGTCTGACCTTAACCCCACTGAACAACGTTATTGTAGGAGGCAGCAAGTAAACAGTCAGTTCTGTGCTGGAAGAAGAAAAAAGGGCAGTATAATGAATCTGGGTGATTTGGGTGGGGGGTGTTCCTGGTATACAGTGATAAGTACTTACCAAAAATCTACATGGATCAGTGCATATACTGTACAGTTCTTACTGTATGTGCTACTGGTCGTCTTTTGTGTTTGTCTACTTTGCCCCCACACTGTGTGCTGTAACCAAAGCTAGAGGTGGTCAAAAATATTGTAAAATATTACAGACTATGACCTTTTTTTTAATTTTTTTTAAAAAATCTTTTTGGCTAGACAGTGTATATATAACGTGTCAGACCCAGATAGAACAAAATATTATGACCCAGTTCTGGCCCACATACCTCATAAAGAATAATGGCTCATGAGGAAGAGCATGGCAACGCATGGTTGCCAGAAGCCAAAGTCACACCTGAACAATTATTGCATATTTATACAGTATCATTTTTTTTAAATTAAAGAATTGCAAACAAAACTTTATTACACACATTTATTTAATATGTTATTACTTGGGCAACTCAACGTTTGATGAAAAAACAACAACAAAACAATTCAAAGCAAGCATGTCTTTAAACCTATCTAGAATTAAATTATTATTAATATTATTATTATTATTATTATTATTATTATTATTATTATTATTATTTACCAGTGCCACAAGTGGGCCAGCAGATCCACATCTTTGCCAGAAGTGGCCCACATCCAGGTGCTCTCTGGGGAATTTGTTTAGTTTTTTAAAGGGAGAAACTTTACATTTTTAAGGAAAGATTGGCTAATTATGTTCACTTCACAGCCTTTTAAATCTCTCATCACAGAGGTTAATAATGTCCAAATATTCAATTTATTTAAGGAATAAAGGTTGCAATCTAGTAATGGATTCCAAATTAAACATAAAGAGAGTCTCTGGTGCCGAGTTCTGACTTTTTTTTTCCAACATACTGCAATATGAAAGTTTTAACATGTGTAAGATTAATATTTAAAAAATACATTATGTATTTAAAAATATTAATATTGGTAAATGATGAAATTAAGTATCAGGTTTCTTGTTTAAAATGTTTTATTACTAATTAATATTTGCTAACTAATATTTATTATTAATTGTATTATTATTATGATATTTTTCAAACGTTTAATACCATAACCCTTTTTGATACTTGAATTTTTCATATATACTTGCTAATGCACCTGTGGCCTTGCACCTCCAGGGTCGAGGGTTCGATTCCCACCTCTGATCTGTGTGCATGGAGTTTGCATGTTCTCCCCATGCTTGGTGGGTTTCCTCCGTGTTCTTCGGTTTCCTCCCACAGTCCGAAGACATGCAGATTAGGCTAACTTGCATTTCCAAACTGCCCGTTGTGTGTGTATGTGCGTGCCCTGCGATAGATTGGCACCGTGTCCAGGTTGTACCCTGCCTCGCGCCCAGAGACTCCTGAGATAGGCTCCAGGCCTCCCTTTAGACACGATAAAGTGGTATAGAAGATGTAGAAGACAAATCAATAATTAAATTAACTTCGGATTGCTCATTTTTAAAATATTAATATAAAATAAAAAACAGAATATTTAATACCGTAATATTTTTTGGTTATTTAGTTTTATTACTTAAATATATGAGTGCATTATGACTGTCTACTTTCACTTTTGATTGCTTACCTATACCTATATTGATTACCTATACGTTCCCTTCGGAATGAACAGGATTCATCAGTACTTTCTTCTACAATAATGATTAGTAAATGTGTTAGCTGAAACGCCTGCGGCCAAAACGTTTTCATCATTATCTTGCAATAATCAGCCAGCAAAGTTATTGATCCGGAAAATTACATTATACTCCATCCTTCAGATTATCTCCCTGCTGAAATGTTCTAGTCCAAAGTCTTTCATTGTTTCAACCTTTCTCTACCTTGTAATCATTTTTATGCTTTATTTTCTTGTTTCTCCTTCACAGCCTTAACCTTCTCCTCGGACCGTAAGTTGCTTGGCAGTCCTGGGCAGTATCACGTCTCCTGCTGTTTATACGAATCAACAGGAGAAAGAGGAGAATCTGATTAGATGGTAACACAGCCAAGTACAAGCTCTCCACAGATCTGAAACATAATGAAGGTTTTATCTTGTTGCCAGACGGCACTACGTATTGAACAGACGTGCTTTCTGTCAACCGCAGTCTGTTTGTTTTTTTTTCTTCATATTGAAACCTGTGATTGTGATTCATAAGGTGAATGTGTTTTAGAGCTGGGAGCGTCTCCAGCTTGGTGCCATGTGCTCGGTCGTTAATTATAAACCTGAAATCAACGCCACACTTACATAAATTTGATCATTTTTTACGCAAGTTCAGCTTTTCATTAATTTCATGCCATGTTCAAAGTCGATATTTTTGTATTTCTTACAAATGCAAATAATTTGAAAGGATACAAAGAGATGATAAAAAACAATAGTTTAAGTCTTGTCTCAGAATATGTGCATCACCCCCAGTCACACTGACCCATGTTCCGCAAAAAGTTGAGTGAATGCACTAAGAATGCGTACAACTTGGCAGGAAAGCAGTAGAAACAGGAAGGGACGTACAGATAGTAATGTAGTAATTCTTTGGTCACGTTCTAAAAAAAATTGGTGAGGACGTGATTATAGCAAAACACAGAAATATTGTAACTTACTAAGAACGTCTTAATGACGGCATTGACCAGTCGACGGCATAACGAACAACTCTTGTTGACTTTGTGGGCCTCATTGATGCCCTGCAAACATGCTGCAGATGGGGAAGGTTAGACGGCTTTGGTATTGGACATAGTTATGCATTGCTATGTCAATGGAGTTCACACACTTTGTGATTAAAAGCAAAGCACATGCCGCGGTATATATATATATATACATATAAAAGACAATGAAGTAAGCGTGTGATAAGCCCCTGGCAAGAGCATGTTGCGATCAGATCTGACATTGTAATAACTTCAGACCTGGTGAGCAAGTGATCATGTGACATGATAGGAAATGAATGGCAACATGGCATATGCATTAAGAACCTGATAGGGATGTGTCTAGGAAGGGGTATGACCATGAGAAATACACAACTTCTATTTTGCTGTGTTCTTTGATATCTTTAGGATACTGTTGAGAACTTCATGGTCTTTGCCACTGTGCAACAGGCACTTACAGTACATAGGGGAAAACTTGGCTTTCACGCAGTCAAATGTTGTTTAAGTGACAGATCTACTTTTTCACTTCATAGGCAATGGACATTTTGTCATTACCTACTAGGTTACTAACTAAGTCCCATCAGTCAAACACTGTTGGGAAGGTTTTTTTTTTGGGGGGTGGGAGGGAATTAACCCAAATATCGGAGAAACAGGTAGGTCTTAAGTTGTCGTTTAAAGAATGCAAGTGACTCAGCTGTATGGACATCTAGAGGAAGTTCATTCCACCACCTAGGTGCCAGAACAGAAAAGATGCATGTCTTCCTCAATCTCCGAGAGATGGTGGGACCAAGATGTGCATGGTGGACAGAGGCAGACCTGCCAGGAGCGAGTTGCATTCGTCCAGTCTTTAAATAACAAGGAACTGAACAAGCACCTGAGTAGCCTGTGTAGATAGAAATGGGCAAATTCTGCTTATGTTGCAAAGAAGAAATCGACAAAAGCGAGTAAGGTGTGGAGAAAATGACAGTTGATTGTCCAGAGTGACCCCAGGATTGCAGGAAGTGACTGAAGGAATAATCTGATTGTTGTTGAATCACCTGGGATGAACAGCAGATCGGTTTTATTGAGCTTGAGTTGCAGCTGATGAGCTGTCATTCAGGATGAGATGTCTGCCAGACATGCCGCGATCCAGGTGGAAACCTGAGTGTCTGAGGAAGATAAAGGAGTGAATGAGTTGTGCGTCATCTGCACAACAATAGTATGAAAAGCCATGCGAGTATATGACCTCACCATGAGATGGGTATAGAGGGAGAACAAAAGAGGACCAAGGACTGAGCCTTGTGGCACACCAGTGGAGAGTCTGCGTGGAGCAGATGTGGATCCCCTCCATGTCACCTCATATGACCAATTTTCTAGGTAGTAAGCAAACCATTGCCGTCTCGTGCCACAGGCTTGTAAGGATAGACAAAAGAATATTGTGGTTCATGTAAAATGTAGCTGAGAGGTCCAGGAGGATGAGAACAGATTCAGATCTCTATACAGTTTATGCATTAATTTTAAGTCTATAAAAAGCTATTTAAATATTTCCTAGCATTCAAATAATATTTGTAAATTTTCAGTAACTACGTTAAACATGTGGACAGTTTAAACTTTGATGGCTGTGTATATTTCCTTGTATTTGTATGGAATACAGACAACAACCTTTAATCAATCTTCAGTGAATCTTCATTTGCTTTTGTTCTTTTGGTGGCTTGCAGCTAGCTTATGAGTGTATTACTGTCATTTCTGTTTCTTCCACACACAATTCCACATATTGATTGGCTCTGTTGAGTGACATGTATAGCCATGCCCACCTCAAGGGACAAAGCGCTAAATTACTTGTATATAAATTATTCTCATTTATCAGAAAATCACTGGGGTTCAGATAGAACTGTCACTTGGTCTGGATCTGGGCAACGGTCCACCATCTAGTGATGCCTGGTGTATTTTGGCATGGTTTTGCTTTTACTAAAATATTCTTTCATTGTGAATTTAAAAAGTAAAATTGTAGTCAAGCTCACCATTGTCCAAGAGAGTTTTGAAGTTTTGTGCCAATGGTCTGGTTTCTAAAGGAAGAAAGTGCTTCTTGTAAGACATTATGCAGGTAGAAAGAAAAAGTATTGCAAACATTATTAAGCCTGACCCATAGCAAAGAATCTTATGTTAATCTCTTCTTTGTCTCCTAGACAGAAATGAGCCATCTTTGAGGCCTCAATAAGAATTAGTCGTTTTCTGTATATTCTCAAGTGTCTCAAATGTGACTCATTACCTTAAAATCTCAGAGATAGTTTATATTTGTCTTGTGTGCGACTCCCATATGCAGAAATGAGCCATCTTTGAGACTTTAATGAGATTTTAGACATTTTCTCAATCTTCTCAAATCTGTCTCAAATGTGACTCATTACCTTAAAATCTCAGAGATAGTTTATATTTGTCTTGTGTGCGACTCCCATATGCAGAAATGAGCCATCTTTGAGACTTTAATGAGATTTTAGACATTTTCTCAATCTTCTCAAATCTGTCTCAAATCTGGCTCATAGTTTATACTGTATTTGTGCCGTGTGCGACTCACATATTTTTTGTTTCCCCATAGCAGGGTTTCCCCACACATAAAGTATACAGCACTTGTAAACTGTGCATTCGGGTTTTCTGATATGTTCTGATATGATCCTTTTTAAAACTTTTGCTTAGTCATGTATGTATAGTTAGTTAAAATGAAATAAAACTGAGTTACTTATACTGAAGAAACATATTGTGATGAAAACATATCTCACAACATGCATAACTGCACAATCCTGACTCATATACAGTATATTTATTAAAATATAATACAAGAATGGCGAAAAATGCTTTGGGGTTTAAGGGCTAGGGTTCTCTGACAAACAATGCCATCTACACTAAACGATGTTTAGTATTTTTTATATACTTCATCTTACTCTTCACATACAGGTAGATGTAGAGGGGAGGGTTAGTGGGTTGGATCTCTCAAATAAAGATATGTAGATATGCAGGTTGATAACGACTAAAGTCAATTAAAAATTTGTTTTGTAATAGATAAACGTTTTATTTCAAAATCTAGCTTCTTTATTAAAAAAAAAAAAATCCATCCACCAGTTATATTATTATACAGTACACGCTGGTGTCCCTAGTTGATCAGCATGGCTAATCTTTAACAAATGGGTACATCTTACTGCATGTATTGAAATTAAACTGGCAAACCTATTTAGGGTTAAACATGTATCACTAAATGTTAAAAAAAAATTTTCACGGCCAACCCAGTTAAGTCTACAGTACATATAGATTATAATAAAGATATAATTCCCAGAATTTCTCCCACACATGCACTAAGCCTGCAAATGTTTAAGTGGAGAGTGTGTTAGACCATAATGTCAAATTCATCCAGACCTTTAGGTGGCAGTAGCGCACCAACTACTTTGATTAATTATTATTGACAAGGAGTCAAAATGTAAGTTAAAACCACAAAGTTTGTGGTTAAAAAAATAAATAAAACTGTGGTATACTTAGCTGAAAATTACACAGCTTATGTTTGTTCTTAAATTGCAAAAGGAATTCAAAGGAATTGCTACCTGTGGGTGGTTTAGCATGTGAATTAGCATATCTAGGTAACTAACACTTGTGCGGTTGAAAGGTTTTTCAAAAAAAAAAAAAATGTAATGGTCAGCTGGTTACAGTATTATTATTAGGCATGCCCTAAGTTAACCAGTGTGGTTTGACATATTATGTTACTTTATTATGGATTATAATATTATGTGTTTCCGTTTGTGTGGAATTAGCCCCTTCCCTCGCCTCGTCTTACACAGTAAAACTCCTCCTCCCTCCCCCCCACCTTGCTTTTTAAGTTTCACAACAAAAACACACACACAACGGAAGCACTGTTTTAACGGGGAAAAAGACTAACGAAATCACTGCTGTGAAGTAAAAAAAAAAAAAATAAAACAAATGAACCAGCACCTTACCTTTGAAAAGAATCCCGGCAGAGCTGAGTTTTCTGTGTGAAGAAAGCATGTCTGCGTGTGTGAAGCCGAGAGAGTGTGTGTGTGTGTGTCGGTGTCAAATTATGCGCGCACACACATATGAGACACGATGTAACGGAGAGGGAGATGTTGATTATACCAGGGTGAGACGAGCACTAAGACCCAGGGGAGCAGGGGAGACGATTACCCACAATTCCGCAGGGCAAGAGAGAAAAATCATTGGCTCAGTTGTGATCACTTGCCGCTCGGTTTCAAAATAAGAGTCGCATGTGTGATACATGATACTCGGCACTCGTAACTAATACTTGCTCGGTTTCCAATTAAAAATGTATTTAAAATCTTTGCTCGGTTTGTGAACCACGTTACTCGCAAACCGAGGTTCCACTGTAGTTACCAGAACATGTAACTTTAGAGACATCGGTTAATTATGTCCTATATATAAAGACCAATATGTTTGTTTGTGGAAAGATTATCTTGATAATTATATAAATTTTACTTTAACTGGGCTCTTTTTAGGAGACCAAGAATCTCAACAAAGACAATGCAGGAGAATGTTCCGGAGTCTCCCTCAGCACCGCATCATCAGTCAGGGAAGCATCTGCTCATGAGCAAGATCAAGCTCACCTCTCAACTTTCAGAAAGTTTGGAATGGAGTAGCTGAATGGTGTTTAGGTAAATCTCAAATGTTTTAATTTTAATTTTTATTTTTTTCCATTAGATACTAAGCAACTCCAGGAGTTTCAGACTTTGGACATCCACCACAAGAGAAGACTGATGTAGCTGGTGAGAAAGAACTTTTCCTGGCATTGACCCATTCTTGTAGCCCTTACATACAGCAAGCAACCAGTTTTTCTTTTTGACTGATTCTTTTCACTGGAAGATTGTCACAATGCCGTGGCCTTTGTGTAACTCCTGTATAAATCATACTTTGAATTGAGCAGTGTGACATTAAATATCCTTGTCAGGTTGGATGACATTTAGTATCATCTTGACTTACCAGATTTTGCTGGTGTCTGTTATATTATGTGAATTGTACATGTATTACACTGTATGCTGTTAATTCTGTTAAAAATATAATAAATCTCATTTGTGTTATATGCATCTCATTTATATCTGGCTTTCAACTTCAAATGCAGTTTCTCATGTACATCTCAGATTTCTCAAATGTTTCTCAAGCGTGTCTCAGGTTGTGTCTCGGTTATGTCTCTTTGTTTCTCCTAGGTGGGGTTCAGGAGACATAGAAAAGACAAAGTCGAGCTTGTAATGAGACAGCTCAATTCAGTCTACAAGACAAGAAAAAGCTCATTCTGAGAAACACAATTTTGATATGGGGAGTCAATACTTGATCTCTACAAGCTTCTTCAGAATACATTATTTAATATACTCTCTGGTGACTGATTTAGAACCTTCATGAATGCAGCTCACTGCTCCCAGCTAATACATGGTATTAGTTAGAACTCACGGGACACCTACAAATACAGTAGCGCCAATGGTGTGACGTAAACAAAACTCGGTTTTGGAAAGAAAATAATCCTTCTTATCGCAATGTCTTTGAAGATTCTCAGTCATCCAGGTGAGGCTATCTGGAAGTTGAGTCATATCAACTGGACTAAGTTGACATGACTCACCTTCCTCATTATCGCAAGCTTATTTTCATGAAAATCTCGAATTATCTCTTTTCTTCATGTCACTGATGGCACAAGTGGGAGATTGTAATTATGTAATTATACTAACTGTACATCTATCGTTAGAGCAGAGCACACTCTCTGTATGAACTGACATCGAGAACACCTGACAACATTAATCACACTCTGTTATAGTATTTGGCCAGGATTTTATTTATTTATTTATTTTATTTTTTTTTACAGCTGATTGTCCAGAAGGTTACACACAGCCTGACCTTCTTCTGGATCAATACACACTGACTCTCTGCCTGTAGCAGCAGCTGTTCCATCTGATACACAGCATTGTTCATGACTTTCTGTACATCAGGACAGTCCTGGTTTAAACCAGTTCATCTCATTCCAAGGCTTTTATTTCTTCAGTGCTCTGGGTGATTACTTCTCAGCTTCATTGACAGATGGCGGTGCATTCATTTTCTCACACTGCGTCTAAGCACTCTCTCTCACACACACATGCACGCACACACACACACACACACACACACACACACACACACACACACACACACACACACACACACACACATTTCTATTGAGTAAAGTTAGTTATTATGTGTAATATCTCATCCAGTAACACATTCTCTAACAAATGAAGAACTGAAAAACAATCCCTTCTTGGTTTATTAGTGTTTGCTGGTCTAGAGGTCACTCATTTCCAGCCTAGCCATGGAATTTAAAAACAATAAAAAAAAATTAAAAAAAAAGAATCAAGTACAATTTTCATGACTAAAATCCTTAGAGTTCTATATGAGCACCAAACCCAGTCACTGATCAGATATAATAAATAAATAAATAAATAAATAAATAAATGTTCATTACAGTCAAACCTCTCTTTCAAAGAAAGAAAGATGACTTTTCACGGTAAGAAAACTTAAACCTACAGCTTTAACTTTGATCGTAATAAATGTGCTAATACTCAAGAGACTCCTTCCAAACAATGCTAAATAAATCATCGCATTAACAAGCTGTATATTTTCAGCTCAAGTTTTTTATAGAACCCAATGAGAAAGCGTAATAAAAATGGAGAATGGGCTGGGTAAAGAAGGAAAATTAAGGTAGAAACATATAAAAAATCTGTAAATGTGTGTATATTGGCAAAACCCAAGCTTGCATTCATGCTTGCAAATGACTAAAGCAACTGTTAATATTTTAGATATGTAAAAGGCGTGTTCAAGTCAAACCAGGACTTTTTATTGAGAGGAATAACAGTATACTAAAAGCTCCCTTTATTTCTCTATATAATCCCCTGCTACACTAATACACTCAACCAACTGTCTGGCCTCCCAGGAACTCCTTTAATGGCCCAACCATGTGGAAATGGCTTGGAGCGAGGTCAGGACTGTGCGGGTTGCTGTTATGTTGCTCTTCTGCAAGTCGTCCGTTGATTTTCAAGGATCGGGCGTTCCACTCGCTTAATGTTCAGGGAACGACTGCAGTGGGCTCCGAACCCCCTCATTCACAGGCATCGCGGCCTTCTTTAAAACGTTTGCACCATTCAGATGTATTACTGCAGCTAAGAGTCTCTTCACTGTCCTGTGCTTGAAGTCTTCTGTAAATTTTACGCCTTCATTCACAAGAATCACATCACCACAAGCTCCATTTATTACCTGAAAGGCTCTCATACATTCTCTCTTTCAAGTGATATCGACCATGAGGTTTTCTGAAATTTATGCAAAGTTGGTATGATGCAATAATCTGCAAATTCGTACCACTGGCTGATTTCTTCCTAATTGTTTGGCACCATCATTCAATGTTTACCGAGACTTTACACAGATAAAATACAACTTGGCTGAAAGTAGCAAAGATAATTAGTGCCTCTTTACTAGCAATTCAATAGAATGACAAAAAAAAAAAAAAAAATGGATGACTGGAATTTGCCCTCTAGTTTCAATGCAGCATGACTCCCATGTGTTAAGGTCATGACCGAATACTGCACAATGGAATCACATTTTCAATGAGAGAAAGAGTGTAGGTAAAACTAAGGAACAGACAAACTGATGAGCAAATCTATTCGCAGTCACGAGCAAGCGCTGAGCATGTCACTCAGTAAAGAAGGTGTTTTTTTTGTAGTAGTAGTAGGTGTAGGCAGCACTAGTGTAGGAGACATTTACTGAACTAATGGTGTTCTGACAGCAAGAAGAAAAGGCACAGAGGTGGGATAAGAGCCAGACAATGTAGCTTTTGACAGATGACTCAAGCTGAACTAGGTTCAGGTTGTGGGATGATTCCTATGCTCCTACACTCATGAAAAATGAATACCTCCAGAGCTGGGGACGCGGTGAAATGGTTCCAAAAAAAAAAAAAAGAATCTCTCAGGCTCTCAACACACCGACTTGAAGACACCTGCTTATTTTATTTTAAGTTAATTGTCCCAATGCCTTGCATAAATGTTTGTATCGCTGGGTCAATACATGACTACAGGAACAGCTGTAGGACTTCTGGGACATGTCTCTATCGGTTTAGTCTCAAGCTCAAGGACTGTCAGATCAGATCATAAGAGAGCAGCACATTTTCGGGTTGTCTCAGATTCTTAATTGGATTACTGCCCGGGTTTTTTAACTACGCCACTTGAAGTCCACTATAACACTATAGTCCGCTATATTCTCAGTTCTCATTGTTCAGTCACAAGGTGCCAACTGGATCTTTTTTTTTTTTTTTTTTAGATTGCTCAGTACTTTTGTCCATCCATCTTGTTCTCGTACCTGATCAGGTTTCCAGTCCCTGCTGACGAATCGCTTGCCCACAACACGGCACATGACGCCGCTACCATACATCACACTGGAGAGGTGTTCTGAGTTTCTGCCAAATGTGAAGTGGCGCCTTGTGCCAGAGACATAAAGTGTTGATTTTGATGACACCAGTCATCGTTTTTTACATGTTTGGATATCTTCTTGTTCAATCACATCTTCCCTGATGAATATTTTTTCAGAACCTTGATATGGAAATGTTTTAGTTGCTTCAGATGCTGTTTGTTTTTTGTATTATAAATGAATAAATAAATAAATAAATAAATAAAAAATCTGGACTCCTTTAAACTAATTATTCTTCTAATGGTAACTGATCTGACAAACTAATTGAATTTTTTACATTTTTTTACTTTCAATAAGCATGGAATATTTTGTGTAGATTTGACGTAAATTTCATAAGTCTAATATTTTATTGTTGCTTTACCAGAGTAACAGGTCCCAAAGAGTGAGTTAATGCACCAGCTGAAAGACCCTTAAGAAAAAGCATTTTCCATCCCTCAATCTTCATACCGTTATTTCACTCCTCCAACCAAATGCACCGTTGCAGTGTCTATGAGTCACGCCCATTCAGAGTACAGCAGAGCTGAGCAACAAGCGGGACAGGGGAGGGGCTCTTCTTATATGACATCACAACTGGAGAAAATCTAAGTGGCTTATTCAAGCCCCTGACGATACCAAATGAAAAGAACATAAAAACAGGGAACCTTTTTTACCTCCTCGGTTTTTTTTTTTGGAATATCTAAAAATGACCAAAAAAAGGTGAATTTTGTATTATAGTTACCCTTTAAGTCCATGTAATTTCAGTACAGAATGTGGCAAGGTTTAAAGAGGTTGGATGTTTATGCAAGGCACTGTTGATTGAGATATATATGAAAGAACAGGACAGATGCTGGATATCATTCATGTTGTGTCAATTAAAACAAGTAACATTTTGGTGTTTGTTTTGGTATTTTTCATTATTTCTGTTGGGATTTCAGAACAGCTGATGCGTACATTAGCACTCCGAAGACTTTACACGAGAGGGTTTATGGGCTGCGGCTTCAGCGATATTATATTACAGTGGCTTCGAGAATTTGCAGAATAAACAGACAGAGGATTATTCCGATCCACCTGTTTCCGGTTTTATTTCGATATTACAACAAATGTAGATAGCTAGCCAGCTGTCATGATAACCTCTGAATCCTGCTGCAATCATTTAATCAGGCCAAAAAAATATGAACATGTTACACTTCAGAATCTTGACAGTTTCCAGATTGACAGGCTCAACGCGTTGACCCAAATGTAACAGACACGTCTGGGTTTGATCAGATCAGCTCTTGACATGAGGGGGTCGTGTGACAGGATACGATCGGATCACGTTAGATTTGATGCCGTAAAAACTCCAGAGTAAAGGTCAGATGCCTTTTAGACGTATGGACAAATAATCTATTTGGACTGGCTGTCCAACAGCAGCACATAAGACACTCTTTACATGCATGAACTCTTCTCTAAATCAATTTCTTTCCTCTCCATGCTCAAACGAATGCGACCTTCATCACCGCTCAACATGCAGGGTAATCCCCAGGTGAGAACTACCAAGTACCAACTCCAATGCAAAGGTTTAAGTATGAGACATGAGACATACATGTAACATGATTTGATAATCCAGCCTCAGCCATTTCAGCTACGCAATGCATTATTATCAGATGGTGTGTGACTTTGAGATTGAATCCGAATTCACAGATAAAGATAACATCGCTGGATTTAATGACTTTCGGGTTAACCCCAGCTCAGCAGGAGTTCATCTAAAACCAATATTAATAAAAATTAATCCCATCCCTATAAAGCAAAGTAGAGTCCTGGGAAACCAGTGGAGATTTCATTAGAAAAAAACATAAGATGGACTTTTTTTTAGAGTGATGCAGTGGGTAGAGGTATCGTCTCATGGCTCCAGACATCCTGGTTTGATCCTGAGGCTTTGTTTCTGCCTGTGTGGAGTTGCACAAGTGTTCCCCTTATTTGTATGGTTTTTCTCTTGGCTCCGTGGTTTCCTTCCACCTCCCACTTGTTGCCAGATTAAATAAACCACAAGAAAACCAACCCTATGTTTGAACATCATGGGTTCTGGGGATAAGCTCCAGATCCGTGTGATCCTGCCCAGTATCAATTAGAGACTGAAGATACCATGAGCCCCATAAATATTTCATTTATTGGTGTTAAAATGAAATAATGAATATATCATAGTCAATATGGGTATGTTATTTAATTTCAAGCTCTCATATTTTACTACTTCTTTATTAAAAAAAACTTTACACAGGTCTCAGAGCTCCTGTGCATTAATGCTCCAGCTGAAATACCCCTGAGACAATGCATCGTTCTTACCGAAAATCTCGGACGTCGTGAGCACTGTTTCAGTGTCTATGCAAACGAGCTACTGCACAGAAGAGCAGAGCTGAGCGACAAACCAGGGGAGGAGCTTTTCTTAGATGAGGTCCCGACTGGAGAAAAATCAAACTGGCTCCAGCCAAAACAAATATGGACAAAAAACAATTTTAGTTTTTTTGTGGCATACACATACAGTATAGGATCTGAATATCTGAAAAAGAAAAAAAAAAAAAGAAGTTAATTTAGCTATATATGTCCAATTGAAACTCCAATAATACCATAGTTGATAGCTTAATAAAAATTAATTAATAAATGCAATTAATGCCAGAAACAACAAATGGCCAATTGCACCTGTCTGGCAGCTCTTCCCTATTAAACAGCAGCCAATCAGAGCGGGAGAAGGCTATCATGTTCCTCCTTCAAAATCTGGAGCCAGCCACTGCATCTTTTTAAACTGCTGCTCAAGAACAGTAGGGGGCAGCATAAAACACTGTGAGGAACGCACTATCCGCCCACTTCTGCCTGCTTGAGCTTGAAGACGCCCCTGGTTTGCTAGTCTTGATTAAACAAACGCATACAGTACTGTTCATGCTTGTAATATCCAAATAACCACAACACGCAAAAAGTATTTTGAAAAATCAAATCTTTATATATTTCTTCTTTATAGGCTAATGTATATACCACGTATTTGTAAAACCATAACTTATTGTGTTTTCCAGCCTATTCCGGATATTTTCAAGCATCGCACAAGTCTTATTGTTTTGATTGGTAAGGCTCTTCGCATCTGTAATTGCTTATAGACAGATATTCTCTATGGGGCGAACTACTTAACATAGATTTTGTAAGGGATGAACCACAGACTATAAGACATGCATAAGGATAAATAAATCTACAGGGTAACATTCACAGTTTGGCACAACTTTTTTTACAAGCTGTATCATGGTCATTCAACTGTACAAAAATGCATCATAAATCAATCATCATGAATCATTACAGTGTATTTTGTATTTGAGGACAACAAAGTCAATTCCAAGAGAAAATATGTCACCATCTCTCATGCCTGGTACGACAATGCTCTTGGAAAGACTCGTTTTAAAAGAGTCAGCATCTTTTGTACTTGATAAGTTTCTGGAAGGCTTGCTTGAACTCGTCGTTGAAGACCGTGTAGATCACAGGGTTGATAAGCGAGTTGAGATAGCCGAGCCAGGTGAAGAAGTCGAACAGCACTGGGTGAAACCAGCAGTCCTTACAGATACCCATGACCAGCGTTGCTATGAAGAAGGGCAGCCAGCAGACGATAAAGGCTCCTAAGATGATCCCCAGCGTCTTTGTGGCTTTCCTTTCCCTTGCCGCACATAGACGTTTCCGCTCCAGGACGCTATCTGCTAGTTTCACCTTAACACTGTTTGTAAAAATTGGAGACCCCCGTCCTCCGCTTCCTGCTCCTCCCAGGTGAGAATGCCCCTCCTGGATGCTCGAGGAGTTGAGCGAGCAGAGGGACGAGCCAGCCGATGTCTGGATGAGCTCAGCTGTTGTAAATCGTTTTGCCCTCGACGATGGCGTCTTGAAGATCCGACTACGAGCAGCCACGTAAATTCGCCCATACAGGATGATAAGGAGAACAGTGGGCACGTAGAAGGCACCAAACGTGGAGTAGAGCGTGTAGGATATCTGGTCGGTGTTTACCAGACATTCGGTCAACTCCTCTTGAGCCTTGGCTTGCCTCCAGAAGAGAGGGGGCATAGAGATGGAGATCGAGATCACCCAAACGACTGCAACCATGAGCGCAGCCCTCCCTGTAGTCCTCCTCTTGGAGTACTCCAGTGCATCCGTGATGGCCCAGTAGCGGTCCAGCGCAATCACACACAGGTGCAAGATGGATGCTGTGCAGAAGGTGATATCCGATGAGAGCCAGATGTCACAAACCACCTGGCCAAGTGTCCACGTCTTGCTCACCGTGTACAAGATGCTGATGGGCATGACCAGGATGGAGACAAGCAGGTCTGTCAGGGCCAGAGAGCCAATCAGGAAGTTAGCAGGAGTATGCAGCTTGCGTGTCAGGAAAATGGTGGCAATGACAAAAGCATTGGACAGCACCGTTGCTAAAGTTATTATGGCCAGTAGGATCGAGACCGAGATCTGGAGACCTAGTCGTGTTGCTTCGTCCCAGGCCTGTGCAGTGTCCAAGCTGGTCGTGTTGTTAAAGAGGAACAGCTCGGCAGTGGCGTTCACCGTGATCTCATTCATTGTGCCTCTGTCCTGCCGCTCATAGCTTCACCGCCGTCAAGAGAGATGCAGGTTGTGCAATAATTTAACAATCACATACACCATTATAAAATAAGTAAGAGCGATTGTTTCCCATCAATTCAATCTATCTCGATTCAGGAGGGTTCTCTGCGCATATCTTAGATCTCCGGACTAAAATCCAATTTTAGGTTCTCATTAAGGCCTGGAACACAAACTGTGGCGGTTTTTAAAATTCTGTACACAGAACCAGACGACTCAGACACAACAATTTTCTGACATTGTTCAGAGCTGACTCCATTCTCCTCTTGTCCACACTCCAAGTATGAGATCAATGCAGTCCTTTGGTGGTTGTTCAGACAAATAGTTCTATCGTCCCGCTTAATGCTGAGGAAATTGCTGCACTGTGCTTAGATAGACTACTAGTAGATTCTTTCCACCGAGGGAGAGTTCAAATCTAAGAAGAGGAACTTTATGAAGCTGGTTGTTACTCCTGATGGATGGAAGGACAGCCACAGGGATATGCCTTGTCTTGGAGTGAGGCAGGATTCAATCTATGTCACAGTGAAGATCTGGGAAAGAACGAGAGAAAAGAAAGAGAGAAAAAAATACAGCTCAGGGTGTGATGGCATGAATAAACTAGTACGTTGCAGGTCGTACAGCACAAACTCATATCTCCCTGCAATGTATGTGTCACTGCACAGAAGTAACGGCCCATTAGATGCACTCAAGGCAGCCTTATAATGAGGGGCTAGACAATTTAAACACTTTAATAAAATGCAAATGCCTTGTGTTATTGCTGTTCTTATTATCTGTCTGAGTAAACACGCAGGGACACACACAGACACACACACAAGCACACACACATTAAAATATACCTTTGATCTTTTAATGAACAAAGTGCCACACATAGCAGATTTCTGTTTTGCTTTCCACCAATTAAAGGCTAAGTAGGTCGCACAATCATAGCCTTCCTAACAGACAAAAACACATAAAACCTGTATAGCGTTTTCAACTGAAGCTTATCTGAAGTACATTTTGTATTAAGGGCATTAAGGGCATACTTACTATATCATTCATACATTCATATATTATATATCCACTCATCCATCTAGGAACCTTTGTAGTCCAACTAGGAACCGTGGAGGCCAGTAGTGTTTACCAGTGTATTTATTCCCATTTTACGACCTTGGTAGGACCTCCTTTCATCATTCACACGCGCATTAACACACTCATCAATTTAGAAATGACAATTAGCCTGATCTGCTTGTCTTTGGACTGTGGGAGGAAACCCGCGTACCCGGAGAAAGCAATGGGAGAACATGCACACAGACCCGAGGCAGGAATCCAACCCATACCCTGGATGTGTGAGGGACAGGGATACACACTTTGCCTCCATGCAGATATATATATTGCCAAAAGTATTCAACCTTTACAGCTGTAACAGCTTCAACTCTTTTGGGAAGGCTTTCCACAAAGGAGGTCTGGCTCATAGTTTCCGCTCTAATTCATCCTAAAGGGGTTCTACCGGGTTGAGGTCAGGACTCTGTGAAGGCCATTCAAGATCCTCCACACCAAATTTTCTCATCCATGTTTTTATGGACCTTGCTTTGTGCACTGGCGCGCAGTCATGTTCTTGTGTTTCCACAAAGTTGGAAGCATGAAATTGTCCAAACGTCCTTGGTACGCTGAAGCATTAAGAGGTCCTTTGACTGGGGCGGAGCCCAACTCATGACTGGACTTGTAATACCTGTAACCATGGAAATGATTGGAACACCTGATTTCAATCATCTGGATAGGTGAGTGAATACGTTTAGCAATATAGTGTATGTCAGATCTATATCATGCATCTTCTTGATGTCTTATCTACTGCACAATGTTTGCACAGGTAAACAGTATATTGCTATATAAACACCATATACTGTACCTACTACCTACAACACCTTCTGTCCATCACTCTCATCTCTCTACATGTGAACCCATGCCCTCATTTACCACAGTGTCATTTATTTTAAATAGGCCATTTATGCACTTCTTGTTAGATTTCATTGGCTTTGTACATGTACTTTGCGCAGTGACAATAAAGTTAAATCTAATCTAATCTAATCTAATAAAATCTAATCTAATATTAGCACTCTGCTGGATAAAAGCTAACACTCACACCGGGTGTCCGACTTTTTAAACAGACTTGTGAGTGGTCAATTATTTCCCAAGTATTGTTGTAATAATGATTTTAACCTGCTTGTCCTGTGTGTTAGCATGACCATAAATATAGCGTGCAACATAATAGATTAGCATGCTAGTAATCACAGACTAACATGAGGAATACAGAGTTTGCTTTATATTGATAATTTTGAGATCTTTCTAATAACTAAAATGATCATAATCTATTATCCAGTGTTAAAAGTGCAAATCAGAGATAGAGAAACTATTACTTAGTTACTAGCCAATGTGATTTTCACGATAGAATAAGAAAAGAATATCCGAGGGGTCTTCATGTCAAACCGGGACTTGCAGTGAAATCTCCCGTAAAAGTGTAATACCCAATAACGCACATCATGGCGTCCATTATTTCCATTGTTTCCCTGAGCTGGCAATTATAGACTTACATAAAGTGTTTTACGCTTTAATGTTCAAATCAGACAAGGGACTATTTTTTCACGCGGTACATGTAACCTGACATAGAGCCATAGAGCTGCTCTAGTGCAAGGCGTACATAATGTGACATATAAAGGAGAGGTAATGTGCAAGTGCAGTCGGTTGTTTAGTTAAAAAGTTCAAAAGTTGTTTAGTTGGAAGTTCAACACACAGTATAAAGCGCAAATGCTAAGTACAAACAGGAATGTGAAAACTGGACCTGTGGCTACAAACTATGGCTAATGCTAACAATAACAAGTTAACATGAACAAAGACTCCAACTGGGAAAATAACCGGAATGTTAACGGAACAGAATAAACACAAAACATAGAACCCTTGCAAACAAGCACTATATAATGAGAAGCTAATCAACGTAACGAGGATCAGGTGCATGTCTTTACAACCATGTGACTAGTGTAGTGTGTGCTGAGGAATAAGGGTGTAGAACAGGCTTCATCCTAGAAGTCTCATAAAACACAAGTTTTTTTTAATTAAAATTTTTTTTTTCATCCACATGCAGTAAAAACTGATCTTTCATGGGAAAACCCCATTTAAGTTTAAATGTGTTACACTGATGGTCATTAATGTTCTGTGTAGAACAAAATATCTGTCCAGACAGAATACAGTATAGGAAATATTGCCATAAAATGAATAAGGAGGGGAAACAAAGACAACATTAGGTGACACATTCAAAGGCAATTTGTGTGATTTTTTTTTTTTTTAACCACATGCCACATATGTCCTGTGTTTGATACCAGAGTGTGATTTATCTGCTTAAAATTCACCAGACCCACATGAAAGTCTGTCACCACAGAAGAGCAATAGCATTTAGATACGACTTTTTTCCTACTGTACACACAAGAAAAGTTTTATTTATTAATTTTTTAGGTTTTGCCGTTTTTCGTCCACATCCAAACTGCATTTCTGATAACTGTCCTACAGGAGACCTGTTTGATGGTATATATTTCATTAACAGCAGCCATACAAGCGAAACAACCACAGTATACGACAGCAACAATGTACTGTACTGGAACCCCAAATATTGGCCCTCTTCATAAAAATGACCAAAAGTGATTACCTGAAATAAAAATTATTATCCAAATATGGGTATAGTATTTTTTTTAGTATTGAATTTACGGTAAGTTATATGTAGGTTTTTACATTGAACACCGCTATGTTTTAAATTTCATCCTTCAAAGTTACTGATATACAACAGTGCTATGAAAAACTCGATATGGAGAGCCGCACTACGAGATGTTATAATACTAATAGGAGCCCAAACGCAGGGCTTTAGAGGGGAGTCAGTGAAATAGGAGGGGGTGAGAGTGCTTATGACAGGCGCGGGAAGACCTTCCCGTTGGGAGATGGCGTGGGATTATTGATTAAGAAACTTTAAAGGAAACAAAAGAAAACTGAAAACCCCAAATAAACAGAGCTCCCACGCTGTCCACGCGAGAACGGACGGGGCTCTGTAAACTAAACATAAAACTACAGACCCTCTCGGGGCATTTGCACTTACCGAGGATTTTTTTTAGAGGAGAGGAAGAGTTTGTGCTTTGTACACTTTAACCTGAAAGCGCACGCTAAACTGATGCGTGTCACGCTCCCTGACTTCCCGCCGGCGCTTAGGCAATCAGGGGCTTGGGCTTGGCCTCTGTCTTTCAACAGCATGCTTTGTCTGTCTGTCTGTCTGTCTGTCTGTCTGTCTGTGTCTTTCTCCCTGATACCTTATCGGTGCTTCTTAGATGATCGCACGAAGTGCCGAGGTATCAGGACCCTTAAATAAACACGCCGCCAGGTGAGGCGCGTTCACGCTGATTGTGCCGTTGCCTGGCAACCGCTTGTCTATAAATGGCCGCGCCTTTGCTGTCCAGAACTCCGTGTGCACAGTCTGCGGATCTGCCCGTTCTGAACAGTGCAAAGCATTTTCAGACCGTTCTGCCCCTTGTGAGACCCGCGTCATTACAGAATCATTTATGTGTGACAAAAAACACTTGAATACTTTTTCACAGCACAGTACAAAGAGAAAGAGAGACAGAGACAGAAAGATGGCATTCACTACTTCAGTATCCTTTAACAGCCTTATTACTGCATTTAACTCCCTAATCATTTGACTTTCTGTGCCACTCTAATTAGGATAATGTGTATAAGTGACAGCTGCTGTCTTAATTCTGTGATGCTTTTTTATCAATGTGGATGAGGGTAATGTTTTCCTGCATGGACGCACAGAGACCCGCAGGGAGTGGGAAAGACAGTGATAACACATAGTTCATTCCCATTCGCCCGACTGCACGGCTGCCACCTGTTCCCCATCACACTGTGCCCTGGGTGATGTGTGCTGCATTTTTAGGTATTGTAGTGTGTGTGTGTGTGTGTGTGTGTGTGTGTGTGTGTGTGTGTGTGTGTGTGTGTGTGTGTTTGTGTGTGTTTGTGTGTGTGTGTGTGTGTGTGTGTGTGTGTGTGTGTGTGTGTGTGTGTGTGTGTGTGTGTGTGTGTTTGTGTGTGTTTGTGTGTGTGTTGGCTGGCAAGCTGAAATACAAAGAATTTGATGGTGACAGCCCCTCTCACCCTGTATGAATAATAACCCTATACAATGAGGCTGGCTGCGTTTACAGACAAGACTATAGGAATGAATTATTAAAACCATATGCAGAAACATAAACTTGTTCTTTCCAGTAGTAGGAATACACACTCCTTCACTAGAAGTAATGGACACAGAGGACATACTACTTCATTAGATGTAAATGGACACAGAGGACATACTCCTTCATTAGATGTAAAAGGACACAGAGGACATACTCCTTTACTAGAAGTAATGCACACAGAGGACATACTACTTCATTATATGTAAATGGACACAGAGGACATACTCCTTCATTAGATGAAATGGACACAGAGGACATACTCCTTCACTTGAAGTAATGGACACAGAGGACATACTACTTTATTAGAAGTAATGGACACAGAAGACACACTCCTTTACTAAAGGTAATAGAAACAGAATACACACTCCTTCATTAGAAGTAATGGACACAGAGGACATACTCCTTCACTTGAAGTAATGGACACAGAGGACATACTACTTCATTAGAAGTAATGGACACAGAAGACACACTCCTTTACTAAAGGTAATAGAAACAGAATACACACTCCTTCATTAGAAGTAATGGACACAGAGGACATACTCCTTCACTAGAAGTAATGGACATAGAGGACATACTCTTTCACTAGAACTAATGGAAACAGTGGACATACTCATTCACTAGAAGTAATAGACACAGAGGACATACTACTTCATTAGATGTAAATGGACACAGAGGACATACTACTTCATTATATGTAAATGGACACAGAGGACATACTACTTCATTAGATGAAATGGACACAGAGGACATACTCCTTCACTTGAAGTAAAGGACACAGAGGACATACTCCTTCATTAGATGTAAATGGACACAGAGGACACACTACTTCATTAGATGTAAATGGACACAGAGGACACACTCCTTTACTAAAGGTAATAGATATAGAAGACACACTCCTTCATTAGAAGTAATGGACAAAGAGGGCACACTACTACACTTGAAACAATGGACACCGAGGACATACTCCTTCATTAAATATAATGGACACAGAGGACATACTCCTTCATTAAATATAATGGACACAGAGGACATACTCCTTTACTAGAAGTAATAAATAGATAGGAAAAACTGCATGACTAGCAGTAATGGGCACAGATGCCATACATCCTTCAGTATAATTAATGGGTCCAGAGGCCACACCTCCTTCAGTAAAACCAGTTAGCACTGAATATTTCACAATGCCAAAGTCAATTTATTTAAATATAATTGCTAATGACACTCTAATAAAACTAAGCTGCATATGTGGCATTGTGTTTTGGTCACACAGAGAGTGAACTGACTGAGCATTACTGCTTTGACTGGATACCTGCTGCTTGGAATTGAGAAGAGAAATGCAAAGAACAGCATTCCCCAATGAAACCAGGATGTAGCTTATTAAAGTTAGTAAATCTTTCTACTCCTGTAGATTACTTCTCCTCTGCAATAGGAGCAAATCAGTTAAATTGAAAACTTTAGTCATTAAATTGAAGCAGCATAGCATGGCGAGAAGAGGAAGGTGCAAAACTGGCTTTGTTTTCACTGAAATCACTTGTGTGAAACGAAATGTGGTTTTTATTTTCATGTGATGCTTTCACAAAAAAATAAATAAATCCAGGCCTTAATTTCCCCCTAAAGCTTGTGCTTACTTCTTTCTTCCAAGTGACATTAAGTGCTCGATGCATGCCACGTATACATGTGCTCACCTTATATGTCTAGTGTTCCAAAAGTTATGCTTTTGCTATAGTCACTGATCTGATTTTTTTATTCAAGCAAATGTCTGTTCACGCTATGCCAGGTTCGATAGAATATTGGCTCAAAGGAGAAATTCTGGTATTTTTAGCCGACTTTAGCAAACCCATGCGCTACAGGGAATAAAAACCAATGGGGATAAATAAAAAAAAAAAGTCCAACACCTATAGATTGTTAGGGATCAGTGCTAAATCACATTTATTCATTATGTTATGCAACAAAAAAGCAAGTGTAGGAACGATTAGAAGGACTTTTAAATCAATAACAAAATGTGTACTTTAAGAGAGAATCAACTTGTCCTTCTAATTGCAGAAGTACAAAGCTAATAAACACAACATGGTTAGCGCTCAGGCAGAATCGATCAGGAGTTATTGAAGAAGCTCGGTAAAGCTATCTGATATACAATAATCAGTTCTACAGTGCATACCTTAACACAAAATGGGATTAGGAGTCTAGACACATCAACTTGATTAAAGCGAACGTTATACTAGAGCTGAATTGAGTTTGTTCCTGGGGATCCGTTCTCAAAAGTTCTTTCATTCTGTTTGGTGTGTGCGTGTGTTTCTTTTTGTTCGAAATTCAAGTAATGCAAAAATTCAACTAATCTCCGTCTGAGTTTCAGCTACGAGTTAAAGCCGTGTGCAGAAGGAGTTCCGAAGCATAAAGCCATGGGGCTTCGTACGTCCATTTCTTTAAGACCTTTTTTTTTTTCCAGCTATTACTGATGCAACACCAGTACAGATTTTGACCTTTATAAGCATAAAATTCAAATCCTTTTTTTACGGCGATATGCCGAACAGCCATTACTTTAGCTAAGTTGAAAAGTTGGAACGTACTGTCACAAATGGATACCTGTGCATTCGTCGATGGGGCATACTGTAGCCCCAGCCGTACGTGTTCCCAGTAGTGAAAAGGAAGTTGTGTTGCACAGTTGTTCTTGGAAATGGGGAAAAGGTATTCATAGCTGAGTATTATTTCCGCTCGTACGGAAGCGGTCGTGAATGGGAACCTAGTTTGAAAAAGGTCGCAGAACAATCCCTTCACACACCCGTCCCATTGCGCCGATCTTACACCGCCTGATGCCTACTTGTGGGGAATGTTAAAGGGGAGTGTGTTCAACTGTAAAGATCCGCCATGAACTGTTCCTGCATTACGCCAGAAAATCGAGCAAATCAGCAACATTTGTCTCGGGAACAATATGAACACTGTCTACAGCGAGGCGCTGCACACACACTTTGAACACATCACGCATACAGTACATGGTAAAACTAATAGTGTGTATGTAGGTTTCTTTCAGGAGAAAAAAAACTCACAGATGAGAACAAGGTAATACTGCCTTTTCATGTGTTAAGCAGTGTTACATTACCCAGATGCAGATACTTTGGGCATTCTTGGCTGATTGGCAGTTCATCCTCTGGCACGAATGAATAAACTGTACATCAGGAAACGGTTATCATGACACAAAAAGCTACTGAGAAGGGTGTACAAAAAGCATAATCATAATAGTCTGGAATTTGTGTGGTAAACTGGGACACTATACAGAGAGGACCTGTACTATGATAAGGTACTGCGGTCAGCTCCCTCACTCATCTTCCATACTGCTGGAGCCTATCCCAGAGGACTTAGGGCACAAGGCAGGGTACCTTCAGTGAATTCTTAGAAGAGTCCTTAAGTAAAGTGGATATGCAACCAAGCATTCAAAACAAGAACGATTTAATTTATGATAATATTTGGCTAATTACTTTTGGTCTCTGAAATAGGAGGGCACTGCATATGAAATGAGTTTAAGTTCCTGAACCTTACACCTCATCTCTCGCAAATGAAAACTCTCAAATGAAACCCCGAAGACCTGTACTTTGAGTGCTGATGCATTAGATCATTTTTGTGAATTCTGATTCAATTTGTCCAAAAAGATGCCATTATTTTATTTTGGAGCTCAGTATGGTGCTGAGGCTACTGCAGTAAACCAGTGGCGATGTTGGCTGCATCACCTGCGTTTCATAAACATTGGACTTCATGGCCTTGAATTCCACTGGGATATACAGTATATGCTTTATTACACACCACTCCAAACATTAGTCACTTTACCCATAATTTCCTACTTTACCACAGAACTCGACACAATGATCCACCCACAGCCGCCATTAGATGTGACTTCTTACACAGCGTTTTCATCTCAAGTGACTGTAGGAGGGTTTGATTTTGAAAAAGGCATAATTATTATTCAGTCCGATATAGGGTCTGTGCTTAACCTCATTAAGTAAGAGCTTTAGAAGCTTTGGCGTCACGTTACCCTGTCACGGAGGACATTTTGGACACAGCTAAGGAACAGCTCACAGATGAACAGCTCACTGTTCTGATTATGAGCATTAAAAACAGCAAGACCAGCAAGAGGGCTGAAGTTACAGGCTTGACCCATGATTGTTTTGTTTCAACAAAAAGGTCTGAGATTTAAATTTCAGCACTTGAAAGAACAAATGTTCCCCGACGTTGCATGAACAGCAGTTTGAAAAGATGTGGGCGGATGGTGTCATGTCTTGGAATGAGCATGTGATAGTCTTGCCCTCCCAGGTTGGTGGTTCTTGCCTTAATGGGTGAGTACCTTTACATAGAGACAGGCGGGACTCGAAGTCCCCATTGAAATTACGGACGTTCAAAGACACACACACACACACAAAAAAAAAAAATCGTGGAAGTTACATCACATGTCTGGCATACATTATCACGTGCATGCAGTGTTTATCTCGGGATGTCCAGAAGCAAGCGTAAAAGCAGTGGCGATGATGCTGGTACTGCTGAGAAGCAGCAAGCAATAACGATGGAGACAAAAGTAAAAAAAAGTATTGTTAAATTGGTGAAAAAGCAAAATGCTATCAAGACATCCTAAGGAACACCGGGCACGGTTTAATGATAGTTGAAGTGGTTGACGTTTGGAAATTCTGAGAAAAAGAGCCAGTGCCCTACAAAAGCCTCTTCTCAGAGAGATATTATAAATCCTAGTCATCAAAGTCCAATTTGCTAAAGAAAAAGCATGAATACAGTGGGTCTCACACCGCTGAGCTGATACTCTCTGACAGATTTTCAAGATGCAAGACCCGACCTTTCTGCAAAACAAAGACAAGATGATGGACGGCGCTCTGGGGCAGAGAAACCGACAAGAAAGACAGAAGATCAGATGAGGTTTAAATAGAAAAGTATCACCCCAAAAGACATCACATAACTTTCTTTTCTGAAATAAATGGCTTTAATTAATACTATTCTTTACTTCTTTTTTTTTTTTTTTTTAACATACTGTATACCCTTCCCCAAATCTGCCCCATCACCTCTCAACTCTCAAGAAACAACTCTGGTCTTCAAACCAGAAACAACTCTCGTTAAGACGGTCTCAATTAATTTTACAGACTATACAGCTCAGCTCAGACATTTCACTCACATGTGATAAGGACAATGCATTTACACGGATTGTATAGAGTCATATAGTCAAAAATAAACTCTTTGTTATATTTTATAAGGACAATTAAGAGGATGGTCTGAATCAATTCAACTGTGTAAAAATGTGTTAAGACTAATCAGAAATACGGGATTAATTCTGTTGTTTTTGATCAGTTTGACAGCAAAATGAGATAAATCCCATTTTTGGCGAAGCTAAATAATCACATTCATAGTCTGTGAATAATCATGATTAATCACAATTTTAATCGTATT
This sequence comes from Clarias magur, assembly GCA_013621035.1. Taxonomy (NCBI): domain Eukaryota; kingdom Metazoa; phylum Chordata; class Actinopteri; order Siluriformes; family Clariidae; genus Clarias; species Clarias magur. The sequence continues at coordinate 181,153 of QNUK01000381.1, forward strand.
TACATTGTATTATAAACATGCAATGTTGGAATGAAGAAATGCATTTGGTAAGCTAGGTAGAAGACAGTTTTATCATATCTCAAACATTAAAAGTTAGCAGATGTTAAATTGAAATCTCTTAAATGGGGCTATGGCAACCCAACAACCTAATCAACAACCAACAACCTAGAGCCTGGGCTGCCTGCGCCACCAATGACCTGCCTTTTGTACTATTGTAAAAACAGTTCCTCTTGAAACAATTGTTAAAAGCGCTATACAAATAAAATTGAATTGAGTTGAACTGAAGGTAGCTCGAGCACACGACCTTGGTTTCATACAAACGTCCATCTAGAAGCTTTTTATAATGAAACTTGCTGTTCAGCACACCTGGAAATGTTTCCTCAGTCACCTTATTATCTGAGTTAAATGTGGCGTTATCACAAACATATGGGAAGCCATTAGGGTCAATCTTTGTCATGTGATTAATTTGCTTTAAAACAATAGTAATGCATTCAAATGTTAATATTGACAGCATGTATCTGAACTCTGTTCTAGCTATATGGGACTATAGATGCACATGAGGTTGATCGATGCTCAATCAGACCTTATACACCACAATATTACAATTAACGCGTGAGATTGCTATTTTTTTTTCCCCTTAAAATTCCACCAGCACTACTGTTCACATAGGTCAACGGCCACAACCACGACTGCAGACTGATCTATTCATTTGGACAAAAATAGCACTTTGCACTTGGGGTTTGTGGCAGCACAGTGCCTTAGTGGTTAGTACTTTCACCTCACATCTCCAGGGTTGGGGGTTTGAACGTCATCTCCATTCTGTGTGTGGCGTTTTCATCTTCTCCCTGTGCTTAGTGGGTTTTCTCCTACAGCTCAGGGGAAAAGGTTGATTGATATTACAAATAATCTGCAGTTGGCACACAGTCCAGGTTGTTCCCCTGGGATAGGTTCCATGCCCCTCTAAGACCCTACATGGGGACAAGAGGTATAGATAATGGATGAGTTTTGGCTGTTGTGATTTTTAACACCAAAGAAACAATGGAGAAAAAAAAAAATCTCAAACAGCTTGTACTATTTCTTGAAAAACTACCCAAATGAAAGTTTTGCAACTGGGTCCTTAAAATCCTGCTTTGTTCCATCAGGCTCACCACCCCCATGCTGTCGATTAAAGATCTTCTTTAAACACCATACACCATCTTATCTGTTTAATTGAATTGTAGGAAGATGCCGTAGTTCTTCTTGATCTTTTAATACAATAGATTCACTTCTTTGCTTTGGTCATTAATAGTGAAATATGTTCAGACCAGGGCCATTTTATGTCACCTGTTTACTAGCAAGCAACACAGCAACAATATCAGTAACAATGTCAGTAATGTTGCATCTGCAGTTTTTCTTTTCTTACTAGTAAGCTTTCATACATTTGTTGTTTGTCCATCCTGATCAATTTAAACTTTTCCACAAGGCCATGTATTTAGAATGTAACTTTAAGCAGACTTGAGGGAAGATAACTAACAGTGTTCATCCTGAAGACACGTTTTTCCCCCCCACTTATTTGAGATGCTTGATTAATTCTGAGCTACCCATCTAGCTATCTGACAAAATAAATATGTAGAGAGTCAAAGCCTGAGTCATCAAAGAGAAGCCAGAAGGGATGTTTCTGTTCAAATGAACTTCAAAAACACACGCGAGGCTCACACATTGGAATCCTCAGGGATATGGCATTTCTAATTACACTATCACCATGGGCTAATTGTTTATAATACTGCATTCAAAGCTGAATCAATGTCGTAGCCAATTAACATCACCCAGGATAGAATAACTATATAAGAGAACAGTAATGTGCGCATGTGAATGTTCAACTCTTTGGTAGGTGATTATATACATTCCAGGCAGTAACCACAAACCCAACAAGGCTTTTTGTTTACGTTATAACTAATTTTCTCTCTCCCTTTTTTTTCTTTTCTTTTTCAGAATGATCATTTTCATATATAGACTGCGTCATAACCACCTAAAAAAATTTACTGGTTTCTCTTTGGGAAGATTCTGCTACAGTGTATGGATGAGATGGCGACGCCCAAAATCGATGATCATCATGTATTATTTATTATTCCCGCACCTACTTTCAAGAAATGAGCTGATCCAACTCTAGTGCAGTCAGGACTATAGTGAACGGTACAACTCATCCACTGAGGACAATATCAATATTATTGATATTCCATTGTATACACTGGATGCAATGTCAGTCCATCATTGGCCATCGTGTACCAAGAGTAAACTGCGGGAAAAAAAAAACTCCAATCACTGTTGATACTTTATGTTTATATCCATAAAGACATGTACACCCGTGATATTCAGTACATATCCACGTCATTAAAACCATAGTTTGACAAGATAGCACATAACTGGCTGTGTCCTCTCTTCTTGTAGAGCAGGAAATTCTCACAGAGTTGTGCTTGCTATTTGAAAATCTCATTACCGAGCATCTCTCTCTCTCTCTCTCTCTCGGCATCTTCTTGTTTGAACAGTAATGAACATTTAAACGCTTTTAGTACTATTTTTATACAGTACATCCTTCTGCCGTGCTGTTCAGTCTGGGTCTCATTTCTCTTCCGTTTTCAATTTGTACAATAAACTGATATATTAAATAGATTTATTAAAGTGATTTTTAATCTTTTTATTTAGACAAAAAATTTTTTTTAAAGAAAAAAAGGCGTTTTAAGCTTGCTCATTTAATAAAACATATATATGTCGGATGGAAAATGCATAATATAATCAGGATCCTAATAATAATCCTTGCATTTCATACAAGTCTTAAAATATTTTCGGACACGTTTTGCCCTTTCGAAGCAACATTTGATGGTAGTTAAAATGGTTAGGTTGTTTAGGTTGTGTTCGATATTATTGTAGATTTGTCACATCTACTGTAGCTTACAGGTCAATGAAATGATTTTTTCACATATCCCAGGCAGGGATCTGGGGTCAGAGCACAGGGTCAGGCAGAATACAACAGCCCCAGAAGCAGACAGGGTGAAGGGTCTTGTTCAAGGGCTGGACCGTGTTGATGGAGGAAAAAATCAATTCAGTGATGTATCGTGATTCTTTTGACTGGCAGTTCATGTATCTTCACACTGCGTCAAAAAATGTTAAGGAGACGACTGGACATCTGTAAGTAACCAAGAGCCAAGAGCATTCTTCATTCTGGGCATGTTAAAAAGACAAGAAAGCCAAAGCAATAAGCAAACGAGGTTTTTCTAATGTGGCTTAGCCAAGTTTAAAAGGAGATAACTTACATGGTCCCTACTAAATGAATAGACAGGACTCACAATATAATTACTGCTGCAAGGAGTTTACCAGTCGAGAGATTTTTATTTAAGATTTGTTAAATGTTAATGTTATAAAACTGCATACTGTAATGTTTCCTCTAACCACATTTCTTTATCTCAACATTGCAACATTTGAAATACAAGTAAATCTAAGTAGAGCGGAACTGCGGCACACGAATATAATCCGTTCCGCAGGCGAGTTCTTAATGCGAAATTTCATGTTGCGAACCCCATTTTCCCATAGAAGTAATGTAAATGCAGATATGATCAATGTCCAACACTATAATCATATTTCATATGTAAAAACAATCAGAACTAGAAAAGACATGTAAATGAAGTAAAATTTGAATTAAATAGACTTTAAACCTCACTTACAGTAACCTTCATTTATAATTCACCTTGGCAGTAGCAGTTTTTTTTTCCCCCCACGAAACTGAAAGCAGCTCCCTTTTCTTCTTGAACCACCTCTGCTAACATTCTTGGGACCCATGGTGCTATCTCTTCACTATATTTTGTACAAAATGCCAAAATGCAAAGAAAATAAACCCCGCAAAATGTCTCCTGCGGTGTTGCTATCAGTGTGTGAAGAGTGGGAGAAGAGGGTTGCATTGACGATCCATCACAATGGGCAGCACATTGAACACATTTTATAAGTGGTCAGAAACTTGTAAATAACTCATGGAAGAATAAAGTTACGTTAAAACCAAGCACACCAGTGTTTTTCTTGTGAAATTCCCAATAAGTTTGATGCGTCACATGACCCTCTTCCTATTGAAAAAACAAAAGTTGGATCCAAGATGGCCGACTTCCAAATGGCCACCCTGGTCACCACCCATCTTGAAAAGTTTGCCCCCTCACATATACTAATGTGCCACAAACAGGACGTTAATATCACCAACCATTCCCATTTTATTAAGGCGTATCCATATAAATGACCACCCTGTATATATATATATATATATATATATATATATATATATATATATATATATATATATATACACACACACACAAATTTTGTTTTAAGAATTTACATTTTGAAATAAATTTGTGTATATATTATATATATATATATATATATATATATATATATATATATATAATTCTACCCTGTTTTCAAGGTAGCCTTAAAATAACGCTTTATCAAGGTCATATTCTTGGCTCACAGTCTTCTGTTTGTTGATACCAATGGGAAAACACACCCACACGCCTACGCCCACAAACACACACATTCACAAGTCCAATCCGGAGCTAAAATCTTCTCCATCTCTCTTATACCCAGGCTGTCTGTCACCAAGTATAATAAAAACAGAAGAAAGGCATCCAGTGAAGCGTCTCTCAGAGTCAGTGTTCAGGTGAAGCTGTTATCAAGGACAGAGAAATCGACAGTTAGATGAGACTCAGAAATTGTTCATGTGCATGTACGTACAGTGTGCCTTCAGGGATTAAACAGGTTCATGCTTGTAATAACATTCAGGAAAACACATTTAGTTATTTAGATGCCGATTTGATTTTTGTAGTGGATAATTATGATTAGAAAGTCGATTCTGTTCCCAGGTGAAAAGCACCGGGACGTGTTTTATTCCTCTTAAACCGCAGCAGGTTTTATTAAGGCGGAATTAAAGGATTAAAGGATAAAGGATACTTTGCGCCTCTTATCCGATTAAAGTTACTAAAGCTCTATCAAGCACGGGCACTCTGTTGGTCTAGCTGGTGCCGACGTGGTTAAGCAGAAGTTTCTTTGTATAGAGATGAGCTTATTGATGTAACACACCTGAAACCTCTCCATTTATACTGTAATAATATCCAGCTGTTTCTGTTCTGTTCGAACAGTTTTTTCAAATCCATTCTCACTACCATGATACAGCATGAGCTCCAAGGAAAAACAAACACGCTCATGAGGACGTTCTCCACGGGTCGGCCGGTCTCTTGAGTAGCGTGTGATCGGAATCATGAGTCAAGATACAGCTGGAACCCTGATCCAGCCACGCTCTGGATATACATACAGTACATACTGTCTGAGTCGCTTGCCTGTAGGAACGCTTATGAATGTTAATTAGGGAAGCGATGTTGAAATAACCCATGCCATGTTGTTAAGTTTAACCTTGGCTTTAGTGCTAATGAAGGCATCCTGTTCTGCTTACACCAAGAGAAATCTCTTTAATGAGTGGAGAGGTGGAGGGATTCGTGAACAGACCGAGATGCTTCACATGGAAGTCTTCAATTTCTCTACCTCCCACTCTCTCTTACTTTCTATCACAGATATGTATGCGCTTATTGATTTTTCCATCTCTCTCTCTCTCTCTCATACACACACACAGCTGAACCCTATGGTTCCCCAGGTTGATGCTGATGCTCTGAACTGCAAGGAAGGAGGCAAATTGATTCATCTCAAGCAAGAATCAAGGGTCGTGGTTTGCGCTCTTATAGACATACTGTATGCACATCACAGCACGAATCGAAAAGAGCAACAGTTATGTTATACAAATTACAAGCGCACTCTTTCCAGGACTCTTCCTTGTCTCTGACCAGACCCTGAAATGCAAAAAAAAAAAACAGACAAAAAAAAAAAGAAGACTTAAAAGTTTTATTGAAGAATCATACAGACCTAAATGTGGACATAAAACATGTCTTGCCTATCCTTCACAGTCATTTAGCCTCCCTTTGCATAGCCACTAGAGCTTTACCCTAGTCATAATGCTATGAATTGAACTCTGAAGGAGGAAGATAAGGAAAAGGGGAAAAAGAAGTCCAGCTTAGCGTCCATGGGTCTTGTGTTGGCTATGGTGGCCGGACAAATACAATAATAATGAGGACATGATTTAATGAGGAAGACTCTCTCCAAGCAGTGGTGATGCCATGCACTTATATAAATTATAGATGAACGAGGCTTCACTTGGGCTAAAATCTGAACAGAGATGAAAAAACAGGATAACTATGTCTTTATATAATGGTCTCAAACGCTTTTTTTTTTTTTTTTTTGCCCTGTTCTTTGGCAGCTCATTTACATTTCTGGACTAGTCAGTGCTTGCAACATAAATGCAACTATTTCATAGTATTTCATTTTTTGCGCATATTTAATAGAAAAGTAGAGTTACATGGTCCTGCATGCTGACATCAGCTTTTCTAGTCACTCATTCATTGCCTACACCGCTTTATCCTGTATACAGGGACATGGGGGGACCTGGAGCCTATCCCAGGAGACTTGGGGCATGAGGCGGGGTACACCCTGGGCGGGGTGGGGTGAGGGGTGGGTTGGGGGGGACACACAGCACACACACTTACACACACTCATGCTCATTCACACACTACAAGCAATATGGAGTCGCCAATTAGCCTAATCTGCATGTCTATGGACTATGGGCGGAAACTGGAGTACACAGAGGAAACCCATCAAGCACGGGGAGCACATGAGAGCCGGTTTCATCATGGTTCTTGATGGGTTTTGCAAGTGGACTTGACGATACTGTTCTTGCGAGAACTGATCCAGAACCTGAAGCTGACCATCTCGTCTTAAAATAACAACTGACTGTTATTGTTGTTGTTATAATGACCTAATGCCATATGAGTCATTTTATAGTTATTTCACAGAAATCTCCAATATTCTAGAATGTAGAAAAAACAAACAGAATTAAAAACATACAAACTTTTGACTGATACTGATATTGCAGCAGCTGTTCTCATTTTTGGCTGGGTACGGCAAAACAAGTAAGCAGTGGTGACTCAATGTTTTAAGAAGGTCAAGGGGTTCAAGCACTGGGGACGACCAAGCTACCACTGATGAGCCCCTTGAGCAGAGAGGCCCCTCAACCCCTTCCGCTCCAGGCGTGCTGTATCATGACTGACCCTATGCTTTGACCCCCAGCTTCCTAACAAGCTGGAATATACCAAGGAAAGTATCTCACTGTTGCTCTAAATACAAAATCCCAAAGAATGTATAAAAACAATGCAATGAGAATACCGGCATTCCCAGCCAATGCCCAATCCCCAATGTTCCATAACAGTTAGGACATGGGCATGTTCTCACAGTGTAATATCTCCTCTTTTTTTAACAACACTTAGTAAGCGGTTAAGAACAGAAGACACCAACTGATGAAGTTTTGAAATTGGAACCGTTTACTATTCTTGCTTGATGTATGTCGTATGTTGCTCAACAGTCCTAGGCCTCTGCTGTCATACTGTATGTTGCACTTCATATACACCACACAGTAAGTGGTGAACATGCCCATGTCCCAACTTTTAAAAAAACTGTGTCCAGCTGTAAGTCACATCCCAGGTTTGTCTTTATTAATGTTTATACAAGTATGTTGCACTTTCTATAGTAACAGATCATTCACATGGACGTCACATAAATAGATATTTTAAATAAGTAGATCATTTAAACAACTGTTACATTGTAACAGTCACATACGACAGACCAAAATACACACGTGGACAAAATTGTTGGTACCCTTCAGTCAATGAAAGAAAAACTCACAATGGTCACAGAAATAACTTTAATCTGGCAAAAGTAATAATAAAAAAAAAATCTATGAATGTTAACCAATGAAAGTCAGACATTGCTTTTCACCCATGCTTCAACAGAATTATTTAAAAAAATAAACTCATGGAACAGGCCTGGACAAAAATGATGGTACCCCTAGAAAATACTGAAAATAATGTGACCAAAGGGACATGTTAATTCAAGGTGCGTCCACTAATTAGCATCACAGGTGTCTACAATCTTGTAATCAGTCAGTGGGCCTATATATAGGGCTCCAGGTAGTCACTGTGTTGTTTGGTGACATGGTATGTACCACACTCAACATGGACCAGAGGAAGCGAAGGAAAGAGTTGTCTCAGGAGATTCGAAAGAAAATTATAGACAAGCATGTTAAAGGTAAAGGCTATAAGACCATTTCCAAGCAGCTAGATGTTCCTGTGACTACAGTTGCACATATTATTCAGAAATTTAAGATCCATGGGACTGTAGCCAACCTCCCTGGACGTGGCCGCACGAGGAAAATTCATGACAAATCAAAGAGACGGATAATCCCAATGCTAACAAAAGAGCCCAGAAAGACTTCTAAAGAGATCCAAGGTGAACTTCATGCTCAAGGAACATCAGTGTCAGATCGCACCATCCGTTGTTGTTTGAGCCAAAGTGGACTACATGGGAGACGACCAAGGAGGACACCATTGTTGAAAACAAATCATTAAAAAAACAGACTGGAATATGCCAAACTACATGTGGACTTCTGGGAGAATGTCCTATGGACAGATGAGACAAAAATTGAACTTTTGCCAAGACACATCAGCTCTATGTTCAGAGATGGAAAAATGAAGCATATGAAGAAAAGAACACTGTCCCTACTGTGAAACATGGAGGAGGCTCTGTTATGTTCTGGGGCTGCTTTGCTGCATCTGGCACAGGGTGTCTTGAATCTGTGCAGGGTACAATGAAATCTCAAGACTATCATGGGATTCTAGAGAGAAATGTGCTGGCCAGTGTCAGAAAGCTGGGTCTCAGTCGCAGGTCATGGGTCTTGCAACAGGACAATGACCCAAAACACACAGCTAAAAACACCCAAGAATGGCTAAGAGGAAAACATTGGACTATTCTAAAGTGGCCTTCTATGAGCCCTGACCTCAATCCTATTGAGCATCTTTGGAAGGAGCTGAAACATGCTGTCTGGAAAAGGCACCCTTCAAACCGGAAACAACTGGAGCAGCTTGCTCATGAGGAGTGGGCCAAAATACCTGCAGAGAGGTGCAGAAGTCTCATTGACAGTTACAGGAATCGTTTGATTGCAGTGATTGCCTCAAAAGATTGTGCAACAAACCATTAAGTTAGGGGTACCATCATTTGTCCAGGCCTGTTCTATGAGTTCATTTTTTTTATAATTCCGTTGAAGCATGGTTGAAAAGCAATGTCTGACTTTCATTGGTTAACATTCATAGAATTCTTATTTATTATTACTTTTGTCAGATTAAAACAATTTTGTCCACGTGTGTACATGGTTTTGTCTTATTGAAAAAACCGAGAGGATGCTGAGGAAATCACCGTCACCATGATAACAGAAACAACAACTCTTCCAAAATTATTGGCACTGCAATTCCAGATATATTGGAACATGTGATTGACCGGTGTGTGTGTGTGTGTGTGTGTGTGTGTTGCTTCCCAGATGTGCCATGTTAGACTGACTGTTTAAAGTGTTAATAACTCTGAATGCCTAATCTTGGTTTGAGGTCTGAATGTCGTGAAATGAAGACTGGATTTGTTGTTAAGAAGGATTAGCCAATATGATTTATATGTAAATATAGATGTGGAAATGCATTAGAGTTGTATTGGTACCCGTGCTGCTTCGCATGAGATTACATCACTTTATAGAATTCAAACCTGAGCAAAAAAGCTTGAAGATTTTGGCAACATTATTTTATGTCTGAATAAGTATGCTTTAAAAGTTAATGATAAAATGTAAAATAAAGTCTGCTGCTTTTCCCATCTGACTGCTCGCTAACTTCAGATGGAAGGCTTATCTTGAAAAGTGATTTAGTTTTCTTAAATCCCTTACATCTCACTTGATTGTGATAAAAAAAAAAAATCTCTGCAATATATAGATGACTAAAATACAAGTCCATCCATCCATCCACGTTCACACACTACGGGCAATCTGAGAACACCGGAGGAAACCGGAGTATCTGGATGAAACCCACCAAGTACTAGAGGTGGGCAGTAACGAGTTACATTTCCCCCGTTACCTTTACTTAAGTAACTTAAAAAAAAAAAAAAAAGACTTTTTTTTGAGTAGATTTGTGAAGAAGAAACGCCACTCTTACTCCGCTACATTCGACTCCACTCGACTCGTTACTTTCCTAACCGTTCATTCTACACATTAGATATTCTTCGCGTTTGCCTGAGAAAAGAAGCCGGTGGATCTACCATGTGACTGTGTTTCACCAATCAGACGTAGCAACAATAATCACATGACTCTGTTTGACCAATCAGCCGCAAAAACAACCACCACATGTAGTCACATGACCACACACATGCCGTGGTAGACAGTGAAGGAAACATGTTGTGGTTAGCTTAGCTGTTTTATTTAATGTTAACATATAAAATTAGCAAATAAGCTAGGGGCTAAAAAATCGAAGTTTCTTACATTTGTTCTGCTGGGCACAGTTTATGCTTAAGTGAGACTCTTGTACACATGTTCTAATGTCATTTTCTATCTGCTGAGTCATTCGGAGGACAATGGATATTGAACATACAGTATATCGGTATAGGTATTTGATTCAAAAGCTTGATGTTGTGAAAAAAGTGAGATTAGGAAATCTTTGTCTTAATTTACTAATTTATTATTTTGTAAAGATATTTAGTTTCATGCATTTATTTAATTTAATTTATTATTTGGAAATGTACAAATTTGTACATTATTTTATCATTTTGTCTGACTGCTTACATAATTTCTAAAATAAATAAAATAAATAAATAAATAAACAAATACATCGGACATCATGATGAAACAGTTACTCAGTACTTGTGTAGTCTTTTCACCGAATACTTTTTTACTCTTACTTGAGTAATATTTCGGATGACTACTTTTTACTTCTACTTGAGTAATATTATTTTGAAGTATAGCTACTCTTACTTGAGTACAATTTTTGGCGACTCTACCCACCTCTGCCAAGCACAGGGAGAACATGCGAACTCCATGCACACACACATGAGGCGGCAATCGAACCCAGACCCCGGAGGTGCAATGCCACAGGGCTAACCGCTAAGCCACCGTGCCGCCAAAATACAAGTATTGTTGTTAATTTGATGAACGTTTAGCAGGCAGTGTTCTTTATCCCACGCCTCTGGGCTTTAGCAGAATAGCTATTCTTTCAGATGTCACAAGAATTTAAGTAAGATTTCAGTGTTGGTTTTATTTCTCAATCTGGAATGGTGGGTGTTTCTGTCGCAGATGGTGCTGTCACTGTAATGTAATTCAAAAATCTGGACCAATCTGGTGTAGATAATCGCTGCTCGAGATTCTAGGAAGATCCATAGGAGAGAGAATGGGATTTGACATAACGATGGTCTCTCTCTCTCTCTCTCTCGGACCATTTTAAAAAACCATCTATGGCAAATAGCATTTAATATTCATGGACAGATCTTACTATATTATATCCTCTCATTCAATTCAATTTCCATTTTCAATTTTTCTAATATTTTAAGAAAAAATCTAATTATAATAACTGCATCAGGCACTTTTTATTTATGACACACATTTTTGATGCCAGTATTCCTTTCACATTGCACAACAGTTTACCGTCCACTTGGAAAGAATCCCCGGCACAACACTCCTCTGTGTATTTATTGTCCTGTTTGTTGATTGTTCACACTGTTGTGTATTTGCACTTTATGTGTGCTATTGTGTGTCCCCTGCAGAAACCGGCCCCAGGCCCCGGATGCAGCTCAGAGCGGGGAGAAGGCGAGGCGAAATGAGACATGTCAGCCGTGTGGAATTATTTCAAAGTGAATGAAGACTACAAAACAAAGGCGGACTGCAAATTGTGCTCAATGAAATTGTTAAAAATCATGTTTTTATTAAGTACTTCGTATCGGTATCGGCGAGTACTGAAATGCAAGTACTCGTACTCGTTTTCCATAAAAGTGGTATCGGTGCATCCCTACTTAAAACATTGACAGTAGAAATCAGAGTTATGTTTAATGTCCAAACACGCCAATGTGACGAGAACTCTCAGAATTGGGACTAAACAACTGTGTGTCCATAAGAAAACCACTTGTTAGTGAGACTAATCAGGGAAAAGTCTTCAGTTTGCTAGGGAGCATAAAGATTCGACTCTGGAAAAAGGTCATGTGGTCTGATGAGTCTCGACTGAACTTATTCCAGAGTGATGTGTGCAGGATAAGAAGGGAAGCGCATGAAGATTCCACTGTACAGTACTAGCCTCTGGAGACAGTGTTATGATCTGGGGTTGATTCAGTTGCTCAGGTCGAGACTCAGTAACGTTATGTGGCAGTAAAATGAAGTCATCTGACGACCTGAATGTACTGAATGACCAGGTTGTCACATCTACTGTATGTTCCAGGATTGTGAAAGAGTGGCTCTGGGAGCTTGAGGAATCATTTTCACACATTAACTGTTATTCAAGTCTTATTAAAAGTCTCCAGCATGCTCTGGCGAGGACGTTATGGTGTGGTTTGACTCTCCTGTCATCAAGATCTAAGCCAAATATTAATGCAATGGTGCAGAAATAAATGTTCTGATGCTGGTTGTAAGGTTGTCAAAGTCATACCAGTCTATCTATCTATCTATCTATCTATCTATCTATCTATCTATCTATCATTATGGATTGTATAAAAAAAAGTACATATTAAAAAAAACCTACTATTTCTCAACAATCTGTCTGTTATTCTAGAACCTTTTCAAACTTAAGCTTTAAATGTTTGTGTCATGCACACTCGTAACACGACCGCCACTAGGACCCGGAAGTAATACGGTGGGGTTTCAGGAAGCATAAAAGGAAACAAGATGGCGCTTCACATTGCTCAGTCATTGAGTTCGCTCATGCCTTTGCCGACGCTACGCCGACTTTTCTGTGAGTACTCACCAATTCGGGTTGCTTCTTTGATTGAGCGTGTGTTGCTAGAATGCGGGTTTATTTGTGTAGATCCTTGCTCTTCGTGTAAGAGAGTTCTTAAACTAATCGAGTGGTTATCCTGCCTACTCGCGCTGCTTCCGCATTTGGGTTTACCATCCACGCTACACGGGCTAACTGCTAAAGCTTTTCTGTTCATCCCTCGGTTGCTCGTGACAGAATGACTGAGCCCAAAGCAGTAAACCCAGCGGAGTTGTGGTTGACCAACATGCCGAACTGATCAATAAGCTCCGTGGTGAAGTCGCGTCTCTCCAAAAGGACCTCCAAGACATCGCAGCCTTGCGCCGCGAGGTGGCGGAGCTACGGCAGGAGAACACAACCCTCCGCGGGGTGGCTGCTCAGTCGGCTGTTGCCACGCCCGTCGCAGTGGCTGCGGCGCCGCCCCCCCCCCCCCTTTCACGTATTAAGGATGAACTCGCCCCCCGGATTGACCAGCGCCTGTTCTCCCGTCCGAGGCCAGCCCCCCGGACCCTGCCGCCCATCACGCCATCTTTCTCTCACTCCACGCCCCGACCATGAGCTTTCAACACCACCTCCATGGCACCCGTCAGATCTGGGAACAGTTCACCGGGCTCCCTCCATCTCTCCGCCACCACACCCAGCATCTCTTGCCTCATGGTTCAGGTACACCTGCAGTTTGGCCACACACAGGTCAGAAGTACCGCGTTCATTGATTCTGGTGCTGCAGGTAACTTCATTGACTCTTCTTACGCCAAGGAACTGGGGGTGGAAGTCGAGGCGTTATCCCAGCCGGTTCGGATCACCTCTGTAGATGGTCGGCCCCTCTCCTCCAGTCCCATCACCTCCCAGACCCAACCGATCACCGTCACAATCAACAAACATCAGGAGCAGATCCGATTCTACCTCACCTCCATTTCCTCCCCTCCCATTATCCTTGGACATCCTTGGCTCCTTCAGCACGACCCGCTCATCTCCTGGACACAGAATCGGATCCTTCAATGGGGGCCGGCTTGTACCGAGCTTTGCCTACGGGCTCCGGCTGGGACGTGTTCTAGGGAGTCCGAGGCTCCCGATGTCGACACCAACGCCATCCCGGCCACCTATCGAGACCTGACTGAAGTATTCTGTAAGCGACGCGCCACCCACCTGCCTCCTCATCGACCTTCAGCCTGGTTCCATCCCTCCTCGCGGCCATCTCTACTCACTCTCCACCACCGAGATGCAGGCGATGGAGGAATATGTTTCCAACGCCCTCTGCCAAGGTACCATCCGGCCCTCCTCTTCGCCTGCCAAAGCGAGGTTCTTCTTTGTGAAGAAGGGAGATGGTGATTTACGCCCCTGTGTTGACTATCGGGGGCTTAACAACATCACAGTCAAGAATCGTCACCCACTGCCTCTTACCAACTCTGCCCTGGACGCCCTCTCTGGTGCCACCATTTTCACAAAGTTGGACCTCCGGAGCGCCTACAACTTGGTGCGCATCAGAGAGGGTGATGAGTGGAAGACGGCCTTCATCACACCTACTGGACATTATGAGAGCCTGGTCATTCCATTTGGACTTTGCAATGCACCTGCAGTTTTTCAACAGTTCATTAATGACGTCCTGAGAGACATGTTAGGTAGATGGGTCTTTGTCTACCTGGACGATATTCTCATCTACTCCCGCTCCGTCAGCGAACACATCCAGCATGTCAGAGCGGTACTTAAGAGATTGCTCGCCCATCAATTGTACTGTAAGTTGGAGAAGTGCGCTTTTCACAAGCGCTCCACCACGTTCCTGGGTTTTGTCATCTCGCCCCAGGGTGTGGCCATGGACCCGCAGAAGCTAGAAGTTGTGTGTCAGATTGATTGCTGTTTGATGCTTGGAGTTGTTTTTGAAAAGTGTCTTTGTTTTTCAGGGTGATGATCAGTCTCTCTCTCGATCTCTCTCTCTCTCTCTATCTCTCTCTCTCTGACTGGCTTTGACATGCAGGAACTTGTGAAATATTAACAGAGCAGCACTGCTCGAGGCTGTGTTTCCCCATGATAACACACAGCCTGACTGCTTTGTCTCCCATAGTCCACCACTCCCTACGGACTGAATGATGACTGAAGGCCTACAATATCAGATTTGCCCATTCAAAATATATACAATACTAAACCACTCTAATAATAACACTTGTACACCCGCTCATTCATGCAATTACCTCATCAGACAATCATGTAGCAGTAATGTAATGCAGGTTAATTATTTATTTTTAAATCCAGTAATATCGGCGGTACTAATTGGTATAACTACCTTACCTGGGGGGAACTACCTGAGGGAACCTTGTAGTTTCATTGTGTCTTTAAATTGAGTCTACACTTGTCTAATGCACTTTGGTTGCATTAATTTGCCCATGTAATTGCTATCCCTGAAGTAAATTGCACTAAATTACACTGCAGGTGTGCTAAAAAATAAATTTTCCTAGAGCGACCCTGAATGTGGCACCTTTTAGTACAAATGTCTTGAAATAAATGCACATTTATTAAGACAAATGCACAAAACAGACAAGGTGTGATTTTACCCATGTGAAAGACACAATTCCTCTGTAGATTCTGGGTCTATATTACGCCACATAACCATCCTTGAAAAGTGTTTGCATGCTACTACAGTATACAGTGGAACCTCGAATTGCGAGTAACTCGGTTTACGAGTGTTCCGCAAGACGAGCAAAGATTTTTAATACATTCTGACTTGAAAAACAAGCATGTCTTGGTTTACGAGTGCTGAGTTTTGTGACACACACACACACACACACACACACACACACACACACACTCTCTCTCGCTTTTACACCCTCCCTACCTGGCTTCACACAGACACACACACTCTGCTCTACACAGAAACTCTGCTCTGTCACGATTCTTTTCAAAGGTAAGGTGCTATTTCATTTGTTTTTTTGTTTTTGTTTACTTTACAGCAGTGATATTTATATATTGTATTAATAATTTTTCTGTATTTATTTTTTTGGGCTGTGGAATTTGAGTTTTCATTATTTCCTATGGGAAGATGTGATTTGGTTTACAAGTGTTTTGGAATATGAGCCAGCTTCCGGAACGAATTATGCTCGTAATTCAAGGTCAAAATAATGCACATCAGTAAACTACACGTTAGTAAACTAGTGTCAGGGTCAAGGGCAAAGGCTTAGCCATGCTTGCAGAGTTCAATTGCCACACATTCACACACATTGCTGAAAAAAGTGGTCACAATAGAAATGCACAAGAACACCCAATGCACCCAATCCTACTGCACAGCCTGGAAGCCTAAGAGATCCGACTGAACACCCATGGAATGCGCCGGACAAACAAGTCCAATCAACGGAGGCCCCACCCTGCAGCCCACTGCACACAAAGGACACCAGAGCACACGCCCCAGAGGCCCTGAGGGGACAGAGCTGACCCAGTGGTACAAGGAGAACCCAAAACCTACTGTAGGTGGTTTTAATGTTAATGGTGTTCATCCTATTACAGATTAGTGTAATTATAATGTAGAACGATTTTGTGTCATTATTTAAATTATTTGTATATTTTAATAAACCAGCTGAAGAACATACAAGAGTGTGTAATGTCTTCTTAGAACAACATCTATATCAGCTAATTCGTTATCTTTATGATTACAATAAATCTGCTATGTCTGGTATTTCAAGTCTTATATTTAAGATATTTTATGTAATTATTTTATCTTATCATATCTGGTGTGTAACAATTAAATATTCTTAATTTTAAAGCTACGAACAAAATATTGATTATTTCTTAACCTATTATGATGGACATTTTGTGTGTCTGTTAATTCTAATCTTCAATATGCCTCCATTACTCCTTTAATGTCAAACCATTACATACACATTTGGTAGAGGCTAAGGGGATAGCATGGTGTCCTTGCACCTTGCACAGGTACTCTGCTTTACTCCCAAAGTACAGCAAGACCTGCTGTAGCCTAATTGGTGTTTCCAAATTATCTGTAGTGCATTACTGAGTGTATGAGTATGCCTGTACTCATACACCCGCACTGTGCCGGAGCCTCCTGGGATAAGCTACTACACAAAATATATGGTATGAAGAACACATAAATACCTATATTTTCAATGTAATCATATTAAAATCACTTGTTCTTTACCTTCTGTCTTGACTAGTGCAGACTTTAATAAATCCTAAAATTCAGCTGTTAGAGTACAACAGACATCAACACATCATCATCACTCTCGTTACTATTCATCTTCTACAGCAGGCATCACTGCGGTTCCGGATCTGGACCGAATAACAGTTCTATCCGGACCCTGGTGCCTTCCTGATAAATGAGAATAATTGATGTATTAGTAATCTAGCGCTCCCCCCCCCCCCCGCAGTGGGTGTGGCTAAACGCATAACCCAACAGAGCCAATCAATGCAATGGTTTATCATCTATAGACAGAGTAGAAGTAGACTATGAAAACTGATCATTTAGAAATGAATAGAGAGACCAATACATGTTCACTCTTCCTGTCGGGGAGTTTAAAACCAGAAGTGTCATACTGTATGTTCAGAAACCATGCCGATAATAAATAGCACTAATGTAAAGCGCCACTATAAGATAAAATGTCCCGTTAGTGCGGTATGTCAGATGGGTCGTTTCACAATCATTTACAGCTCATGAATGTGAAAATGAAGGTTCACTAATGATTGATTCAAGATTGTTGTTTGTAAGTTGAAACTGTTCACATGTTTAACACAGTTACTGAAAATTGACAATAAATGTTTTTGAAATGCTATGGAATTTTTTTTATTGCTTATTTTCATCCTCTTACAATGCTTATACAGTATAAAGATCTGAATCCTAACACAAACATAAAATTTGTAAATCTTGTTATCAAACCTCATTTAGGACCCCTGTCCTGGGGTATTCATTATTAAAGAGTCCTGCTTCTCAGCTACAAAACCTAAATTAGTAAGCCCTGAGTGAACTATTACGCTAGTACACACATCTTCATGGTCGAAACTGGAGCATTCAAATAAAATATGATTTGTCTTACATCTGTCATCTGAATTACATCTGTATTACCGTCATCTCAGGAGCTTTTCTGACCACTATCACCCCTGGCTTGTTTGGATTTCTGTAAGTGCTTTGTAAAAAATGTCTTTTGTTTTATACTAGAGCAAAACCGAGCACCTTTCACAGACTGAAATCCAGGCCAAATGAAATGAAGTAAATTGCTTTACTTTAGCATCTGGGAGTTGCAAGTCACTCTCCTGCACACGCTCAGGTAGAGGTGAACCATTAGCTGAAACCATTCTCACACTGCGAGTGATTCACCTGAGGCTAATGCCACCGTGAACCATGACTTGTTTAAATGGGTCCAAGACTTCCAGGAGATTGTTGCTTAATGCATTACTGAGCTTTGTGACCTGTCTGCAGCAAGCTAGCTTATTGATTAACTAATGGAAAAGGCGCCCAGGAATCTGTACGTGTATATGTTTATGTGCAGGAATACCCATGAATATATAGATCACTAGATCAAAATCTGCCTCTGGTTAAACAAAAGCCAAACAAAGCCCTTATGGATGCAGCCCAGTGTGATATTCTGGGTTTGTTGGTATTACAGACATCTTCAGTGTTATGCAATGATAAAGTACTGTAAGTGACTCCACCATGAAACAAGAAAGTACAGTCAAAACAGGGAGACTGCAAATAAATAGCAATGGGAAAAATACCCAGCCAGAGAAAATACACGGAAAGGAATAGTGAATGGTTGAATACGGAAGAGAGAGCTCATCATCACCCACAGGATTATGATAATGAAAATGATAATATGATGATAATCTGTACTGGCAGTGATGCACCATTGAATAATATTAACTTAACAAAGCTGTGGCGCAATTTAAAATGTGAAAATCGTATCTGTCCCTCCCAAACCTTTAATCATAACTTATGAGACTAAGATGAAAGAAGAATATCACATTGTTTCAACGTTTTAGTAGTTCTGGTTACCTTTTAAGTGTAAATACTGCCAAATATTTTATGGGAATATTAAACTTAATTGATTGATATTAAACTTATTTTTAAATTAGTTTTTTGTTTTGATGTTTAAATCAAATGTAATGTTTTTAATAATACATTTTCTTTTCTCCCATTTGATTTAGTTTTATTTACTTTTATTCCCTATTTAATTTTATGATATTACTATATTTTATTATAGTATATTTGACTTCTACAGGTATGTAGTTGTTATGTGCTATATAAATAAAGTTTGATCTGAATTGAATTCATTACAATATTGAAAACTTTATATTTATAACTTATAAACTTCACATGGTCACATTTTGCTATAAATGAGATCCTGCAGCCCACCTACAACACCTACAACAATTAGAAAGTGAGGCAGCAAAATCTGTGCTTCATTCATTCATTAATTTTTCCAACATAAAACCAAAAAAAAAAAAAATAATAATAATAAGAAAAAGAAACCCACACAAACAAACTAACAGCAACAAAATCACTTTTTTTCTGTTTGTTTCCAAATCAAAAATGAAAAAAAAAAAAAAAATAAGGATAATGGATAATTTTCCGATTTCTGATTTTGTGCTCAAATTAGAAATTCCATTTAGTTTTTTTTTTCATAGGACACAAGTCATGGCATGGAAGTTTTTACTTGTGCTAAATTTTAAAAAAACACACATTTTTATGTATTTTAAATAGCATGAATGCTATTTAAGGAAGCCAAGCATGTAACCCATGTGGAATTAGATTTGACAGCGGTTCCTCCTGAAGCATGGTTAATCCGTCTCTAAGGGCTTTTTGGGGAAGACGTTTAGACATTTGGGGTTAGGATCAATAAGAGTGGAAAGCTCTTCACCAGTAAAGTAAGTTCACTTACTACAAAACAATCATTTGAAATAAATAAGAAACTAAAGAATACAGACAAATTCACTGTATCAATGATTATATGGGGTAAAATGTTATAATCATTTACATGTACAACAAGCATTCATTTTGAAAAATGTTAAATCAACTCATTTATTATTATTATTATTATTATTATTATTTATATTTGGTTTTATAATGAAAAACAATTAATAAATGAAAACACAAATTAGCATGTGTTGAATCTGTGCATCATTCCTTTATTCATTTTTGTTTTTTTTTTTACTATTATAAAACAAACAAACAAAAAATGTGAAGCACTTTTTTATTTTGGTTTTGGAAGCGAATTCTGAAAAAACAAGTCGTTTTTTTTTTTTCAGGTTTACAATGAAAAAGTGAAAGAACAAATAATACATAGATTGTGGTATTGAGCTGGATAAAAGTCTTTTTATTAAAAAAAAAAATCCTGAAGAGAACAGAGAATTTGCGTCAATTTATTTATTTTTATTTTAAGGAGGCCAAATTTATTACTCTTTGAGGATCTACAGTAAAAACAGCTGGAGCTTTTGAGAGCCTTTAGACAGTAAAAAAGGGGATATTAAAAAGGGGCTATTTTTGCCTGGACTCTGCCCCTATGCGCCTCGACGGATCATCTGACACTGCAGAAGGAATTCTACTTGGGAGCTTTTCCGAAAAAGGCAACATTTAAGGTTCAAGATGAAATCTTTTTCCAGGAGTAGATCGAAAAAGACACACAGGATTTGCTTTAGTGAGTGTTTTTCCTATCTCCAGCTCAGGTCCCAGCAGATGGCACAAATTTATCAGTAGCACTTCTGAGATTCAGTATCTGTTGATCAGCTACACGGTGCTTCTGCTCCATCTCTGAAAACATGCTCGTGCCTGACTTGAGATCTACCACGAGCTGAGACAAACCCTGCAGGATTCATTTACACACTGACTTGAATACATTTATAGGATTCAAGTGTAACTACAAACGTTTTATGTATTTAAAATGAACAATAATTTGGCTAAAAGTCGTAATGGCTAGTGTGGACTTTAGTGCATACAGTATTTATAATTGGGGGGAAAAATCCTGTGTAAAAGTTGTGGGCCAAAGCGTTCACTGTGCTCTCTTCAATTTTTCACACAAACTCACAAAATTTTACAGTAATTTGTGAATGATTACTATGTTTTTCAATAATGCAAGAAGGACAATTTTTCCTTTTTGTCTATTTAGAGTTACACTGTGCAATACACCACATAGTGTATAGCTATGTGAACATGTGTGTGTACATGGATATGCATGTGCACAGGCATATATATCTGTGTGTGTGTGTGTGTGTGTGTGTGTGTGTGTGTGTGTGTGTGTGTGTGTGTGTGTGTGTGTGTGTACTGTGTGTGTGTGTGTGTGTGTGTGTGTGTGTGTGTGTGTGTGTGTGTTGTGCGTGCGTGCGTGCGTGCGTGCGTGCGTGTGTGTGTGTGAGAGAGAGAGAGAATATACCTCTAGGTATTGTTAAGAATGACAAAAACAGGATCGAAAGACATGGCTTGTTTTTAGAGCCACCTGATACTTTCAGACATACAACATAACCTAAGGCACACACTGTCCAGGACACACACACATACACATATTTAACTCTTTGGGGGCTCGATCCTTACATTTATATATGTGTACTTATATATATATACTAATGTGTTGTGTTCTGGTTATGGGAACATATCCTACTTTAATAATGTAACAAAAAATGACAACAATTGTATCTTTTTAACATTATCTAATATTATTACCTTGTAGAAAAAGAAACCCCTTTGTAGTGCTGAAACCAAGAGAGGTCTTACACATTCCTGAACTTTTTGCACCAATTTGTTACAAACTGAAATTCTTGCACATGCCTTCAATTATCTTCGGACTGCCTATGCACTGTCCACATACAGTAATAGTATGATGGTACGATTATAATATACCAAACCTAACGAACCAAACCTCACAAACTGTCTACAAATTTCCGCCACGAATTGTCAAAGTTTGTCAAGAGCTGCTATGGGTGGATCATTTAGGAGAGGTGGGGGGAAAAGTTTATTTGGGGATGCATCATGATTCTTTTGCATTTGAGTTGGTAAAAGCTCATAGAGCAACTCAGTTCATGTTGTGCCTTTTCACACATTCTTATCATTATCAAATCCTAGAATAATACAAAACAGTATCCATCCATCTAGGAACCTCGGTAGTCCAACTAGGGACTGTGGAGGCCAATGGTGTCCATTTGTACGACCATGGTAGGACCACTCATCAACATTCATACACCCACACTAGAGGCAATTAAGAAACACCAATTAGCCTAATCTGCATGTCTTTGGGAGGAAACCCACCAAGCCTGGGACCTAGAGGTGCAAGTCGACAGTGCCCACCACTAGACCACCGTGCCACCACGTTACAGTATGCACCAAGTATTAAGCCATTCTTATCTTATAAAATTTGCATACTGTAATTCACTAAGACTGAAAAATACAGCACTTGCATATTACATGTGTAACTGAACAAATGGTAAGAGCAGCCCCTAACCCTAATCATTTTAAAACATCCTCTTTAAATTATTCTTTGCTTGCACTTATAGTCCAGAGTTACACAGTGTTTAAGGCAAGGTTGCACACAATGAAGTATTAAATCATTTAATATTGTAAAATAATGTTATCATAACATCCATTTTTGTTACTGAACAGTGATGAAGCTTACCCTGTAAATGATCTCTACGGCCGAAATAAGCGACCACAGGACCACACAACTCCGCACTTCTCCACTGAGGTCTTAATGCACTTTTATCAGTCTGAAGTACAGTAGTAAGTCAGTGTGTGAGATAACAAAGACGAATGTATAATTGGGGGAGATCTCAATGAAACAGTGTCCCAAAATACAAAGACCTGACTGATTTCAGTTGTTCATGAGCGCTGTTCACGTTGATGTGCACCTGATAAAATAACCGTGCGGCAATCATCTCATCTGTTAACAGGCCTGTAAATCTTATTAATGAGCATAACAGCATGTTTATTTTCTGTTTTCCTTAATGAGTGTGCAGTTTAGGCCATCAGCGCTAATGTATTAATTTAGTGACTGTTTAAATTCCTGTGACTAAAGGGCATTTTTCACTAATTAAAGAACAATAAAAGAGACTCTTCCTAACGACGAAGATTTTCTATTTTATGAGTTACTAAACGCTGGTTATTGCTTTTCACCTTTTATTTTGGTTATATTTATTTGATGTTGTATTTTATTTACAAAACTGTGCAACAGTCCTGAGCCATCATATTAAATGATATTAAATTAATAAATAAATTCAATTAAATAATGCAAATGAAATGGCAGAAATGTTTTACTACAACAGGCTGTAAAGTGCCTAAAGACACAATACAGAAATTGGTTGTTTATGTAACAACCTCAGCAGCGACCTCATTTCCCCTCTCGTCTGTTCCAACAGCATCAGCTGTATTCCACTGGCATGATCCTCTGCACCTGTTTCTTTTAATGCTTGAATGATTCATACAGTAGGTCTATGTGTGTGGCTTAACAAACTGAAAACATTCTTTAAAACTATTCAGGTACAAGGGCTAGACTGAACATGAGAGTGAAAACTTGCCAAAATTCCTCCAAGAGGACCATTCCTCAGAACGACATCAAAAGTACAAGAACGTCTGTCTCTTTGGAAGCAAACTATGAAGAAATGAGGGGGGAGCTCAAGACTTTTGCACAGTACTATGAATTTTGCCCTCACAGCATTGTCAGCACTTCCAAGCTCGGCTGCCCATTTGAATTCTCCCAAAAGCTCCGAGGTGTGGGGGGAGAAGCCTGCAGCATTTGAGATTTAATTGACCTCGTGGTGCTGGAGCAGTTTTGGAGTCTTGTTGATCGTTGCTCTGGAGAGGGAAGAGCTAAGACCAGAGGTGAATCTAAACCTACCTTGCACTTTGTCTCAAATTAGAGCTGATACCAAGCAGACTGAATTTTCCAACTACCCAGTCACACCCAGCCCACAGAGCACCACACTGAGACATCCACAGCAGCCCAGTGGCCACACCAACCATTTGTCTAAACACAAGATGCTTTGGGCAAAGCCATGCTTGATATGGCGGTTGAGGAGCAGGGAAGTTGGAGAGCAGCCAGATGACTCTGTGGTCTGTTTCAGGTGGGGTGGGGTGTTGTCAAGCACTGGTTCGTGAACGGATGACAAGGCCAGGAAAAGTGAGTGGTAAGTATCAAATACACTTGTAGTATTTGTTTTTACAAGTATTCTCTTCAGTGAGCGGTGGAAAAGAATAACGAGCAGAGAGACAACAGCCAAGGCAGGGAGAGCACAGAGGTGAGTGTGTGTCTGTCAGAATACAGAGGGAAATAAAGTTGCAAAAAAGCAAAGGTAGAAAAGACAGAGAAAAATCCCATTCAAGTCAGTCATCGCAAGCTTTTCTGCTGTCTCCTCATTTTCAGTCCAAAGTGTCACAATATTATCATCTCCTTTAACACTCTGGACCATCTATCCAAGTTTGTAAGCAAATTTCTTTTCTTTAGCATGCTCACTCTTCAGATCATACTCCTACTGTAGATGCACCAATCAGCCATGGCACCATGATCACTGAGAGGTGAAGTAAAGAACATTGATTATCTTGTTACAGTGGCACCTGGTAATGGGTGGGATATATTAGGCAGCAAGTCAACATTTTGTCCCTGAAGTCGATGTGTTGAAAGCAGCCGAAATGGTCAGGGATAAGGATTTGAGCGACTTTGACAAGAAAATGATGATGGCTAGACGACTTGGTCATTGCAGCTCTAGTGGGATGTTCCCGTTCTGCAGTGGTCAGGACCCACACAAAGTGTTTGAAAGAAAGGAAAACCAATGAACCACTGATAGGGTCATGGGTGGCCAAGACTCATTGATGCACATGTGCCTCACTTACCTGAGGAAGAGGTGGCACCAGAATGCACTATGGGAACAAAGGCGTGCCGATAGAGTCAGTAAAAGAAAAATAACTCCACCAAAATGCTGGATCTGTGACTTGCTATAATCCTAGAAGTTATTTGTTACCTTAGGTTTTTTTTTAAATTTTTTTTTATGAATTTGTACTCATAGGGACTTCTTGACATACTGTATGAGATGTGAAATGTGCATGTTCATATTATATTTGAACCCCCCAAATTCAAGAGCAGAACATAGGAATTGGTATGTCTTACTTTTTCACGGGACTGTACACTGTAAATCACTTTAAATGAGACATTTATACTTCTGCATTATTTACATAATTAACTAAATGCTACTTTAAATTGTTCTATAAATTATTTAACACTTGCATTGATGCTCTGGAGCATCAACTGCAATCAGAAGTACCAAATAATGTTCCAGTCGCAGAATATGCAGTCTCTGTTCGTTATCGGTCTATAAGCCTGCGCTTAGTTACTGAACAATGAGAAAACTCACCCTGTAAATGAGGAAAGACAGAATCTCTTAGATGCCCGCGGGACCACACAATCCCTGAAATGTTCGATCCATTGCCTGTTTCTGCAACTCAGCACTTCTGCACTGAGGCTTTAATGGACTTTTATCAGCCCGAAGTAGTAAGTCAGTGTGTGAGATAACAAAGACAAACGTACATTTTGGGGAGATCTCAATGAAACGTGTCCAACGTGCGCTTTTTAATGAGCGGAACAGCATGTTTATTTTCTTCCCTTAATGAGTGTGTGCAGTGTAGGCCATCAGTACTAATGAATTAACTAAGTGGCGACTGTACTACAACTGAAGGGCAAGTAAAAGTTGGTTTACACTAATTAAATAAACTACTGGTACTTACTTGCATCCAACTATCTAGCTAATGATTTAGGGTAATTACTTCTTAATATAAAAAAAAAGACCTGGCAGCAGAACTAATGCTACCACCACTATGTCTAACACCTGGTACACTGTTTGTGGGGTTGACCTTCACGCCTCTACACATAAATCTCGAGAAAATCTTTCTTCCAGGACTCATTTTCTAAGTCCATGTAGGCAGATGCAAACTTTTTTTTTTTTTTTTTACTTTTTTTCAACTTTACAACTTTTTTCAAGCTTGAAGGTGTTGATTTTGGATTAGGGGCTTCTTTCAGGGGGAGCCTTGAAATCCATGGTAATGTAAAACTCACTTGATTATAGACAGTGACAAGGGTGTGCAAGCACCCCCAACCCCCCCCCCCCCCCACCACCACCACCACCCCCGTGAACTGATCAGAACCTGAGGACTATCAGCTGAGGGTTACAGTTTGGGTCCTTTTCCAGAGCTACTGTAGGCTTCCTTATAAGTTATAACTGCCTAATTGTTTGAACCCATTTGTATTCTGCAGTTGTCCAGAAGACATTGCTAACTTGTGTAATTGTAAAATAAAATAAAAAAAATATTTTAGAATAATAAATAATTAAATTACAAAATTACTTTAGAATAATAAATAAATAAATAGATTGATAGATACATACTGTAATAACATAAAAAACATTGAATCTGCCACTCTCTTTAATCTTAACAGTGATTTATCATTACTTTCTTTTTTCAGGAACTTATTATCAAAAGAAGAACTTGTTGAGATATATCGCTTGAGATGTTGTTCCCCTTCATAAGATAGACTGGGGGCTAATACAGATATACAGTAAAGTGTATTAGAGATACACAAAGATAATAGAGATGCTTTAGTGATGCAGAGCATTATTGGAGAGAGAGAGAGAGAGAGAGAGAGAGAGAGAGAGAGAGAGAGACTCAAAGTGATGGACACATAAAAGAATAAGAGGAGAGGAATCCAGAAAAGAAAGGACACAGTAGAGTGGATTTAACCTGAAATTCATGAGACCGTATAAAAATAAGCTTCCTATATTACTGGGTGCTTCCAATGCTTCCATGAATATTTGATTGACACTTTGACATGACCGTAATATGGTCATGTACGGACAGATACGCGCCATGACGCAACTCATATTGGATAAGACTTGTGAGTAAACTAAAGGAGGAGGCCGAAAAGGAAAAAGACAAGACAGTCATCCTGGTGCTTGGAACCTTCTGCACTCTTGACTCACTTGCTGCCGTCGTGGACGAGCCCACACAAATCCTCTCAAGATCTGCACTCGCCAAAAACAGTTTATATCTCAAGCTTACTTTGCTTTTGTGTGAAAAACGACACCTGTAATCAAAGTAATTCTTATCATTATTGACTTAGAGAAGATGACCCACGTCCACATGTTACAGCAATATTCGGCTGCTGTTCACACCTCCAAAGTGTTTGCATTCGGAACAGGCTTTTCACGGCACAGTGCCATCTTATAATAGAGTTTATGGATTTTTTTTTTTTGTTCTTTCTCTTTTTAAATTTCCAAACTTTTGCTAATCTGGTAGTTTCTGGAAATTGAAAGACAACAGACCAAGCTAGATACGGCAAGGAGAAAAGAAGCAAATACAGCGCAATGTAGAGTAAATAGAGCGGATTTAGTGCGAAAAATGATTCAAAAGGACAGAATTAATCAGCATTAGAGGATGAGAGACAGGATTGGGTTTGCTCTTTGTGACTGAGAATCACAGATTAAAGCTGAATGAGATTATGAGAGCAGTTTATTTCCTCTGTACTGGGCTCAGTGTGGAGCATCGAGCACGAAGCACCATCCATTTAGGTGGATGCAGGTATTTGTATTGAATTTTAGAAATGGAAAAAAAAAAAGAAAGATTGTATCAGATTAAACTGGGAAAACCCTTAAATGATGGTTTATCGTCAAACATTATACAAGATATAATATAATGCAAATGGTTAAATAAATGCATATGTGATCATAAAAATATCGGCATGGTGGCTTAGTGGTTCGCTCTGGGTTAAACTCCCGCAATGGGGTCTCTTTGGGTCAAGTTCTCCCGGTGCTTGGTGGGTTTCCTCTAAGTACTCCGGTTTCCTCCCACAGTCCAAAGACATGCAGGCTGATTGGCGTTCCCAAATTGCCTGTAGTGTGTGAACGTTGACCGGAGATCCTACCACAGTCATAAAAATAGGAATAAAAGCACTGGCCTCCACAATCCCTAGTTAGTTCCCAAACCTACAGAGGTTCCTAGCTGGAATATCTTTTTTTTTTTTTTTCATTTGACCCCTGTTTATGATAAGTGATCAAATTCTGCACATAAAAGATTCACTATAAAATCACGACGAGGTAAGTGTATGAAACGTGGACGTGTATAGGCCAACAAATTTGTTAGCTAACTTTATTACCTCTATACCTCCAATAAAGGCAGCAATGATCTCTGCTTCTTTCTTCCAAGATTGGCAGAATGGCTGGGTATGAGTTTTAAACGTCCCATACTGTACGTCACTAATTCTTTAGCAAGTTCACACAGGGCTCAGAGCTCGCTCAAAGTATAGTGTTCATGCTACAGCTGAAATACACCTCAGATGATGCACTTTTTTTTTCACACCTTAAACTCCCTTTGTTTCACTTCTCCTCCAAAAGGGCTTTGTCTTGTTTAAGCTCTGGCCAATAGACAAAATAGCTGGAAATAGGAAAGGAAAGCTGGAATTCTTTCCGTCAGGTTTTTTGTACATGCATGTGAACTTAATTCAGGTAGGACGTGACGTTATGAGTCATCGGTCTACATAGGATTAGTGTTTCGAATTTGTCACCGTCATGTCATTCCTCATTTACGAAACAACTGGGAAATATCAGGTTAAATGTTGCTCGTTGTTCAGTTTCGGACATGTTTGCTCTGTTGCTCTGCGATAGAACGCTGTGAGGTGCAGTTGCGGCAAAGCGAGCTACTATCAACCGGAGATCGCAAGTTCAAATCCCGGGTGATGCCGTTACCTCCCGCAGCCGGGAGCCTAGAGAAAGCTGATTGCCCGAGCACTCTCCACAGGAGGGATGGGATTCATTCCAGCACTCACATGAGTCTCACATCAGTCATGGCATCGATAGGCAATCACGGGCATCTGTGAGGGCATGCAAGTGGAACGAACCGATATCTCTGTCCTCAGAGAGCGTGACGCTGCTCTCTACGGTGCGTGCACAAGCAGTTCACAATGACGCAGTCGTCTGGCATGACGGGTCTCGAGGAAACACATTATAGCCTTCGCCCTCCTTGGTCGGTGGTTGTACAGTAGTCTTGACGCGGGAGTGATCTAGGATGGGAATTGACTAGGACTAAATTAGGGGAAGATTCGGAAAAACCAAAAGATAATTGATCAAAAAACAAAATTTCGTTGATGTTGATTATACAAACACAAAAATATGGAATCCACATTGAAACACTTTGTAATAAGTCAAGGTCTGGGTTCGGTATACAGTAGTTTATGCAACCTAACATGGAGGGATTATTCAAACACTATATGCCGCTATTCTTAAGCAAATCAAACTTACTGTATATACGTATTTACAGTACATGTTTGAATCCCTAAACATACTGTAAAGTAAAATATCAGGGCTATCGTCGACTTTCAGACACGATGTGCAGGGCATGATAAGGATACAGCGGATTTTGAGACTAGTGGCTTGAACTAAGCAACTGTAACTGTATTAACTACAGTAAAGCTACTAAATTCAGCCAGACTGTATCTGTAGCTTCTCTTCTGATAACTCTTACATAACACAGCGTGGTGGGTTCTGATTCATGCCTCTTTAGCATTTTTCCTCTTCATCTTTCAAATCCACTGGAAAGTGAGATTTTAATCGAATCTCAGACATTTACATTTATTCATCCGAGCAAAATGAAGCGGAATTTAACCCAAAACTGAGCCGTTTGGAGATGAGAGTCTTACTCAAGGGCTCGGCAGTGCTGCTGTTTGTAATTACTGTACAACTTGCAGAGATGCACAAGGAATTCAAGTTGCAAAACGGTGCAAAGGAGGTTTTAATTTGTATTTAAAAGATGTAAGTTATTTACTCAAAAGGAAAGGTTTTGATCATTAGAATCATACACGCATGCTCCTATGAATTTGCAATTGTATGCAGTAACCCCAGATATGTTGGAGTACAGTATATCGCTGAATTACTCCTCGTCTTTAGAAGAATATAACTCACTCCTTAGACAAAAGATAAAGGAAAGATTGTAGGCTCAATTTGCACTTCAAGTTTAGTCACAAATTGGAAATCACTGGATGCTTCCATTCTCACCAGAGCATCATCTCACTAATTCTGCTTTTAGCCGTGGTAGGCATATGACCAGAGGGGGGGGAGGTTGCATGTTGTATTGTATTTACCTGAGTAGTTTTATTACACAATACTTTTGACTATTGCTTTGCTGAAAAGTACAGCAAATATCAATACTTTAACTTGACAAAAATTTCAGCACGGAGTATCTGGATACCTACCGTAACTACATTGATCAGAATCAGAATCGGGTTTTATTCACCAAGTATGTTGACCCACACAAGGATTTCGATTCCGGCTGTTTGTGGCTCTCAGAGTACAGACCAACATAAAACACTGTGCATTTGTTATAGACGAGACGCTCTACGCAGTAAGTACACCACATTAAATAACCGCACAGATTAAATAAAGGCAAGAGGGGATTAAAAAAAATCCTGAGTTTGTAACAGATGTATATAGTTTACATAAAGTAAGTTGCAAGATATAGAGTACAGTATGTACAAGGGATACTTACATCACTGAGAAGCCCGTAAGGACGTCCAGAAAGAAAACTTGCTCAAGCAGAGACCTGGATGATATCCCAGGAGAGGAGCAGAGCTGGAGCTTACATACCTTAAAAACTCTCAGAATTCTCAACACCTTACTTCATTGGCATTTTCTACTTTCTCTGAAGGTAGCTTTTATTTAAGTGTTTTTTTTTTTTGTTTTTTTTTTTTGTAGAGATTTACTCATCTATATACGAGGGCCGTCCAAGCGAAATGAAGACTTGTGTGATGAAATTTCTTGTGAATGAAGGCATGAAGTCAATCGACATCAAGATTTCAAGCACAGTACGCTGAGGAGACTCTTAACCGAAGTAAAACGGTGCAAACATTTTAAAGAAGGCCGTATGATGATCCCGTCCAAGGTGGCTCGCAGCCCCTCTGTCTGTGAGAACTGAACATACAATCATTCACCGGCACCACTTGCACATTACAGGGACTCAGATGGGAGTTATTGCCACAATCAACAACTCCGTACAGTCCTGACCTCACATGCTTGCGGCAGTTAGGAAGTTCCTGGGTGGCCAGTGTTTCAGACATGAAGCAGGCAGTCTGATCACGGCTCTGGTGTACTGAGAAAACTTTCTACCCTGATGGTATCCGCGCATTAGTGAAACACTGGAATAAGTGCATAAGTATAGCAGGGGATTATACGGGTTATATAACTGTGCGATTATATGACTGTGTTCGGTTACTCTGAACAACAAAAAGTCCTGGTTTGACTTGAACACCCCATGTACAGTATATCAGCAAAACTAGAATGCAGCTACTGCTAACATGAGTAATCATAGAATCCAGGGTATCTATATCCATAGAAACTCAGGTCAGGATGCTTTGACAGATCAGGGACGAAAGAGAGTTCACAAAGCAAAAGCAGACGGGTGTTGGATACACTGGACGCATTAGCAGGTCAAGCTGGAACAAGCCCAATGGGGTACCTCTGCAGCAGGTTAGGATGACATTAACAAACAGAAGATGTCGAACATGAGCCATCATTAGAATCTGTGCTTATGTGATATAATGTAAAATAAAAATCACTACAGAGAATCTTGGCTCGGCACGATCCTTCCATCATGTTGAATATATTTGCCATGTGACATGCCCAAGTGCTGGGCCATGTGGCTGTAAGTCGAAAGCAAGAAAAGACACCTGGAAAACCATGCCAGAGGTCCCTGTTTTTAAAGCAAACACGCACATGAGAGAATGAAGGAAGGTGCACAAGCAAATCTCAGAGTATTCCATAGATTTCCCAGAGCAAATTGCTAGTACATGTTTTTCACCACACGTCACCATATTGATCAAAGCACACGCCGATGATCTGATGGCCTGCAGTCCCTTTGGAAAATAAAACAGACCAAGGAAATGCTTAGCTTAACAAATACCAGTCTCCCATTCCTGGGAGCCAATGGGGAAAGTGGAAAGCCTGGAATTTTTCAGTTTAGATTTGATGTATAGACCTTTTAAGCATGAATCACTGAGCGGTGGACAGACGCACACTGATGAAAAAAAAAAACCCCAGTGCTGAGGCTTGTGGATTTGGTGCACTAGGCAAGCTTCGAATAGGGTATTTTGTAGTCTGTAACGGGGTTAATGTTAAAGTGTTGGAGTCACAAGGGAGGGCGTCAGTCAATTTGCTGAAGATGCTGGCTGTGTGTCGTTTCAGTGATTTTAATAGTCTACAATCCAGGGAAGGAACGCCTCAGAGTAAAACAGGACCATGCAAGAGTGTTTGAAAGAGCCGATTCCTATAATCATTTAATTCGAACATTTTTGCTGTCATATTGTCAGTCCAATCAGATTACAAGGTCAGAACTAACAGTACATACTGTATGCTCTATAATCATATTGTCTATGAGTATAGTAGAGAAATTGTAGTCAGAACAGTTTGTCTGGAACACTGTGACAGTGGTGAGTGGAACAGCCTCCTTTTAAAAAGGTTTCAAAACAGAACGGATAAAAGGATCTGATAATATCATTTTATTTATGCTGTAGGTATGCAATTTGCCAGTTATGTTAATCTATCATTGGATTACAATTATGAGCAACTGGAAACCACCATAATTACACCAAATATATATATATATATATATATATATATATATATATATATATATATATATATATATATATATTTTTTTTTTTTACAAAGTCTGATTTTAACAGAAGGGTGATATGCATATTTAAAAGATCAATGAGCTTTAATGTGGTATATACAATTAAAATAAAGTTATGTCATTCTGATGTTGTAGCAGCCCATTTGTGTGTGTTATGGGTGTTGCCATTTAATCTAGACAACATCTTTTTGTTCTCTGGGTAAAAACTGTTGTACGTAGTAAGTTTGCTCAGGTTCATTCATATCTTAAATTTGTTTGCCAAAAGCTATGGCTACAAGCTGCTCCTGCTGTGGGACTTTATTAGTGAGAATTCCATTGGCCTGATAGGGAAGTACAGTGCTTTACACTGCTATCAGCTAATTATCCGGGCGCTTTATCAGTGTGTCACATGAGCAACCATTATCGAGCATGAGGTTGTTGGATGTGGGACTGCAAGGGCAAAGTAGAGGTAGAGAGAGAGAGAGAGAGAGAGAGAGAGAGAGAAGTTTGAAGATGAATCTGGAGAAATAGTGGTGGACAGTAAAATTGACTGCACTCTATTAAAGTAAATTGGTTTTTACCCAATGCAGTAAGGGTGAGTGATAGGTCCTTTTGTGAAAAAAAAAAGGTCTGTATGTGAACGGACTCCTAGTGTCTTCATTCAGACCACATACACACAATTACGAACACACAAATAATACAGATTCCTTGGCGATTGTTATGTCACTGAATTCATTGAAACTCATTGAAAACTTATGCATCTGAAAAATGGGCACAAGTATAATGTTGTTGTTGTTTTTTTCATTACTGCAAACGGAGAGGGAAAGGGAGAAATACTTAACCCAGGGTCATGAGTACAAGTGTGTCCCCAAGTGCTGATTTCCACTGAAATCTGTGTAAAGTGCTACTAGGTAAGCAATTAAGGGTTCATTTGCAAAAACAGATATCTCAGTTTCTATAATTGACACAAATCCTACTTTTTTATTATGCACCCCAGAATACATCAACCATGCTTTTTTAAAATTCAGGTAAAAAAAAAATAACTCATCTGATTTAGGATTATGAATGTGGCGTGTATCAACAATTACGCACAGGTGTCAGTTTAGTTTCTTAAAGAATGCCATTTACGGTATCTGTAACTCTTCAAATGCAACGTGTGCTTCTGTAAAAAATAATCAACAAAAGGAGCATGCTGGATGCAAAGCGAAGAGTTCCTGTAATCACTAGAAGTTGATTATTTTCCTAAGACAGCACTTCATCAAGTGTTTAGTTCCTCTTATAACATAGGAATTTGTAAACCCTTAAGCATTCTTATCTGTTTATAGTTAACTTTAACGTCATGGAACATCTGCATGAGAATGTAGTTACAGCTATAAACAATTGTTGCCCTTAACTTGCCTCGCTTTTTTTTTTTCTTTTTTTTTTTCACCAAAAAAAATGAAAGCAGCTTGTCATGCTACAGAGAAACTGCAAAGTACAAATCTCTGTCATGAAATCGGAAAACTTCACGGCATGCACAGTTGTGCATTTTGTATATGTTATATAAGATCTGTTTATTCTTAGCCCTAGGGTGTCTGCCATACAGGTCGCTGTGAATGAACTGTTACTATAAAAATCAATAATGCATTAGATTCTGTGCATTAATAGAAAACTGTGATTTTAATTATAGCTGATGATGGCGACAGAACTGCTGTTATAGAATTTAATCAACACCTCCGGATTAAATCATAATCTAAAATAAATAAATAAATAAAAACATCACAAGCAGCAACTTTCTATTGTTTAAACATCAGGCTTTCGATACAGAGGCACAAACACTGCGGCTGTCAATAATCCGTTAAACAGTAAACACTGGAGCTGAACACACTCAATGATTTTTTCCCTGCTCTAACACACCTTAAAATTAACTGAGGTGAATCAGGTGTGCCGGGGTTATAGAAAGTCATTCATTAAAGCATCAGTCACTCCAGGCTCTCTGGGACGGGTCTCGGTGTTTATGAAATTCATTCTGACACAGAGATGATCAAAATCCCGCTGAGAAAAAGAACATTAACTAAACTTGGGCAGAATTTCTTTGCCTTTTGCAATGTAACGCCCAAATGCACTGCATACAATGCATACTGTACATTAATCTGTTTAGAAATGCATTTTTTAATATATAATAAATAAAAAAAACTTATATAACTTACAATGCACTATTTTATCATTCTGTTGTTTAACCTGATTTGGAATATTTTGATTTAAAAAAAAAAAAAAAAAAAAAGGTTGTGAGCTAAAAACCTCTCAGGGGTATGGGAATGGCATAGAGTCTGGAAAGCAGCACACAAATCAGAATTCATGGGAAATATTGAGGTATTTTTTATGAATTCTTTATATATATATATATATATATATATATATATATATATATATATATATAGTTTACTAAAAACATTTTATATGCTGTGCCAGAGATGGTAAAAAAAAAAAAAGAAGCCTCTTCAGACAGAATAAATGTGTACCATACCAAGTCTATATTTTTTTTTTATTAGTGCAAGTTCCACCTGGAGGACATACCAGGGAGATCCAAGTACTGTACTGTAGGTAGATATGAATGATATTTCTACTTGGTGATGAGTTACTGAGAAAGATTAAATCCATCCCGGGCACGTGCACACTCACACCCATTAACCACAGACAGATAGGAAGTATTTATCATAACAACTCCTAATACTCACTTCAGACTGGAGCCTGGATGTGCTCAGGTGTGATCACGGTGTACACTACACTTCGGCTCGGAGTCCATTTTCAGATGAATATCCACAGCATCACGTTTTCAAAGTGCTGTGCGTAAACGCGACTTCCAGAAAAGCGACTTGTGAAGCTCGAGTCCAGTGAGAGGAGATGAGAGGAGAGGAGAGGAGAGGAGAGGAGGAATCGAACACACACACGTGTGGCACACAATATCGCACGGGAACGACCCAGAGAATCTTCTTTTTAAAGTCGTTTTAAGGAGAGAACAGAGAGAGGTGCACAGAGTCCCGTCGCGCGCTCCCACTCGGCTGACGGCGCGCGCAGTGCCGCTGCGGACAGACGCCGGGTCGCGCGCACTCAGTCTGATCCGTGCATTAACAGTTCCAGTGTTTCCTCCTTGTCGCCCCCCTCCTCCTCCTCCTCCTCCTCCTCCTCCTTCTTGCGCGTTTACGCGACTGAAGAGCTTGTTGATGAAGTTGCTGTAGTCCGGTTGAACCAGGACAGATGCGCGTAAAGCCTCGCTTGCTTGTGCCACATGTCCAGTCACTCAAAAAGTGCTCTCTCTCTCTCTCTCTCTCTCTCTTTCTCCCGATCTCTGTCTAATGATGATCATATTCCCTGCACTGATAAGAAAGATGTGTTTGCTCCAA
Organism: Clarias magur; assembly: GCA_013621035.1. Lineage (NCBI taxonomy): Eukaryota > Metazoa > Chordata > Actinopteri > Siluriformes > Clariidae > Clarias > Clarias magur. The sequence goes on from QNUK01000381.1 coordinate 217,086, forward strand.
GCAGAAGAACATTTTCAAAAGTTGCTTAGAAGTGGATTTCCAGGTTCATTCAGAGAGAAAAAAAAAAAAAAAAAAAACTGGACATGAGGTGAGAATGCAGTACAGCTTGGATGGGACGACAATCAGTCGCACCCTGGACAACTTTCCATGCTTGCCCGAAAAACCAAGATTCAGGCTGGGGGCAAGTAAATTCACGTCAAAATAAGCGCTGATGACCCTAAACATGCTCATAAACAGCCTGCCACTCAGTCTGATCCGTGCGTTGACAGTTCCAGTGTTTCCTCCTTGTTCCCCCCTGCTCCAGCACAAGATCTCTTGTGCTGCGATTCATGTAATAATACACATCTTTAAGAAGCGCTCTCTTCTTGATTCCCGCCCGCTCACGAGTGGAGACACCATATTCCCTGCACTGATCAGGAACATGTGTTTGCTGCAAATTCAAACAGGAGAACATCTTCGTCTTCAAAAGTTGCTTGGTTGTGGATTCATAGCTTAGTACTGGAAAACTGGACATGAGGTGAGAATACAGCCTGAATGGGAAAACCATTAATTGCACTGAGGCAATTTTCAGTGTTTGGCCATTTTCAGTGCTAACTACGGTTCAGGCTGGGGTAAGTAAATTTACTCATGGAGTTGCAAGTGCTAACAACCCTAAACATGCTCATACACAGGGTTATAGCAACACCTCGCAGAAGTAAAAGATATAGAGTTCAGAATCAGATGTAACAGCCCCTCCCCTCAGACGCATCCTTCTCCAGGTTTACGTGACTGGAGAACTTGTTCATGAAGTTGCTGTACTACGGTTTAACCAAGACAGATGTTTGATGTGTGCTGCATGCTCAGTCAATCATTCATGTAATAATACTCATCTTCAAGATGTGCTCTCTTTGTGATCCCTGTCTACTGATGAGCAGAGACATCATATTCCCTGCATTGACAAGGAACATGTGCGTTTGCTCCAAACTCAAACAGAACATCATTTTCATTTTCATCTTTGAAAGTTGCTTGTTAGTGGATTCAGAGCGTAATACTGGAAAACTGGACATGAGGTGAGAATACAGCCAATTCAATATTCATTCCACCTACTCAACCATTTCAGTCTTTTCCAGATTTTTTCCCAAGCACCAAATGGTCATTAATATTAAGCTTTTAAATACAAAATCTCTTTCAAATTAAGCCCTGTGTCATCGATATTCCTCACCTGGTAAAACATTAACGCTTGCCTGCTTGTCCGGGGCAACCAAGATTCAGTCTGGGACAAATAAATGTCCACATCCATTTGCGAATCAATAATAAGTGCTAATAACCCTTAACATGCTCCCTCTCCAGCTCATAAAAAGCCCATCATTTAACAGATATAGCGTTCAAACACAGATGTAACAGATCTAAAGTCCCCTCACCAAGTCAAACTCATCCTTCTCCGTGTCGACGCGACTGAAGCAAGACAGATGTGTGTAAATCCTTGCTTGCTCGCCTTGGCTAAAAAGAACAAGTGTGCTGCATGCCCAGTCAGTCATTCATGTACATAATAAGTGCTCTCTTCTTGATGTCTGTCTACTGATGAATAGAGACGTTATATTCCCTGCACTGATAAGGAATTTCAAACTCAAACAAAACATCATCTTCATCTTCATCTTCATCTTCAAAAGTTGCTTAGCAGTGGGTTTGAGCCTAATCCTGGACATAAGGTGAGAACACAGCCTGGATTGGATGACAATCAGTTGCACCCAGGAACAATTTCTCATAGTCATTCCACCTAGTGGATGATTTTAGTCTTTTGCAGACTTTTTCCAATGGTCATAAAGAGATTGCCTTTGCGTGCCTCACCTGGGATCGACATTAATGCTATTAATGGTGCAACCAAGATTTAGGCTGGGGTAAAAAAGTAAATTTACTAATTCGGTTGCAAGTAAATATTAAGTGCTAAGAAAATTAAACATGCGGACAGAAATTGCATGCAGATGGTGAGGTAACTGTTCTGTTAATAAATTAAGACAGGTCAGGTTGCCATATGGCAGGTTGTTGTTATTACTGAATGTTTTAAAACTGACTGGTGAACACCATGTTGTGTAAATGTGCATTCAATTGTTGTTAGCCAGCCATCAAACAGTGGAGAAGATTGAGACTTTCGGCTCTATTTCCCCCATATATAAGAATATATATACATATATATATATATATATATATATATATATATATATATATATATATATATATATATATATATAAGAAGGGTTGGCACCTGCCCCTTATAATACCAGTCATCCTCACTTACTGTCTATACCACTTTTTCCTGTATTCAGGGTTAGGCACGACTTAGGGCACAAAGAAGGGTGCACCCTGGACAGGGTTCCAATCCATCGCAGGGTACACATACAGTACACACACACACTATAGGCAATTTGGGAATGCCAGTTAGCCTAATCTGCATATTTCTGGATTATGGAAGGAAACCGGAGCACCCAGAGGAAACCAACCAAGCATGTGGAAAACATGCGAAGTCCATGCACACAGAGATGGGAATCGAACCCGGACCCAGGAGGTGCAAGGCAACAGTGCTAACCACTACGCCACCGTGCCGCCACCAGTCATCCTGTTCAAAATAATATAGAATGCTATTTGTCATAACTATAGTAACTCTTTACAGTGTCAAGAAAAATATTAGTCCATAATTAGTAAATAAACTTAAAAAAAAAAGCTTGAAGAAGTGAAGAAGCTCAAACTTGTTGCTAAAGCACAGAGAATCATGTGTGGGGGTGCTCTGAGTTTGAAAGTCAGCATTATGGTTTTCATGGCTACAGAGGCTCAGCAACATGGTTCTTGAAGATTTTTTTTTTTTCCAATGAAAGTTCCCCAATGAAAATTGGGAAAAGTAGAAAAGTGGATTTAAACAGCTTAAATTTTTTTTTCAAACCTGGGGCTGTCTATTATTTAACAAGATCAAATGTGGTAACATTTAAGCTAACTTATTTTTTGACTAAAGTCCTGATGCCACTATGTCTATTGGAGAATAGACATAGGGGGGAATCCATTCAGTTCTATATCGAGATTCTTTTGTGTGTCAAAAGTTTTTAAAAAAATACATATATTTCTATACTGTATGTTTGCATTTAAGGTGGTGAAACGTCACCGTTCTTCTATAATCCTACAGGTGGTGATCTTCAAAGGATCTAAGCTTCTATAAAGCTTTACAATTATGACTTTTAACATGGTCCAAGAATTTAAATTGTAACAAAATTTTTTAAACATAATATAGAATCTAAGTATTTATAAATTCATGATTTTTTTTTTACTCAGAAAATTGCAATATAGAATCGGAAGCCACAGTAGGTATCGTGATAATATCTTATCAGGTGACCCCTGTGATTTCCATCCCAGAGAAAGAAGGATTCCTATGTAGAATGTAGTAATTATTTTTAAATTGTATATTATGTTTTAGCAAAAATACAAAATACATTATTATTATTATATTATTATATTATTATTATTATTATTATTATTACTGTTAAATATTGTAAACAGTAGTAAAAATTTGGTTCATACATTCTGCTTTATTCTGAAAGATTCTTAGGAAAAGAAAATTGTTCTGTTGGTGTTGTGAAACCTTCACATACTGTACAGTATATTGTGATAATTATCCATATCAATCACTCACTAACCCACTCATTCTCTATACTGCTTATTCTGTATACAGGGTCATGAGAGGCCTGGGGCCTATCCCAGGTGACTCAGGACACTAGGTGGGGTACACGCTGGATGGAGTGCCAATCCATCACAGGACACACAAGCATGCACACACTTACAAGCTCACTCACACACTAGCCTATTTTTAGACTTTGGGAGGAACCGGAGTACCCTAAGGAAACCCATCAAGCACGGGGGGAACATGCAAACTCCAGCACAGACCCAAGGTGGGAATCGAACCCTTGATCATGGTGCTAATCACATTTTATCATGATGTCTATTTTCGTCCACCCGTCTCCCATCTACTGTAGGAATGACCAATTAGCGCTCTGAGAAGAATGGTATTGTAGTTGTTGTTAATGTTAAAAATTGAACATGGGAGCAGCTTTGCATGGACTGCTTGTTACATTTTAATTGTACTGTATGAGTTATAAATTTTTAATAAATAACCAAATCCCTGTTGATTTAATTTATTTTTAATAAGCCTACAAGACCAGTAAGTTTGGCAAGTAAAACATTTCAGGCAGTTGCTTGAACCATGGCATCAACCAGGGCTTTCCTCTATGCTAAATGAAGCCTGTTCTCCTGGCTACAGTAACCTAGAAAAAAAAACCCTGTAGATGTGGGCGTGGTGGAGGATTAGTCATCCTGTGCAGAAACAATTCCAGTGTATCTCTTCTGCATCGGCCATCCATCTTAGAATGCCTTGCTGTAAAATGCAAACCCCTCATAGTATGACTCCGAACCCACTGTTCCCTACGCAGAAAGCATTCTTCATTGCTGAGTTGCACAACTTTGGCCGGAAAAACAAATAGTAACCCCAATGACCCACCCACCAAAGAAAAAGAAATGTCATACTGTAAATGCTGATTAAATGCTGAATTTTGAAAACAAAAAACATTCATAATATGAATGGATGAAAAATCTTGTAAGACATTTTGCTGAAAAAGGATTTGCTACTCCTATGCATGGAGCCTTGTGACATTCTGTAGAATGAAAAACAGGTAAAAAAAAAAAATAAAAAAAAATTAAGTAACACAGAAATGGATTTAGGATTAATGTTTGAAACACATGATCAATTTGTGCATAATTACTATGAAACATTCATTCATTATTTACAGTATACTGCGTATCCTGTGTATTGTATTCCATATAACATATAATACTGTATTATATATATATATATATATATATATATATATATATATTTTTTTTTTTTTATATTGTAGAGAGAACTTAAAGCAACTGTAGAGAGAAACACTGCTTGTGATGGTGAATTATTGCTGTATTCATCCTACAGTAGTTATACAAAAAAATAAAAAAATAAACACGCTTGCATGAGTTACTGTACATATAGAGGTAACATCTGTATTTTACATTCTAGCGCTGGGGGAGACACAGCAGTACAGTACTGTACAGTATACAGGTTTACCTTTACATACTTTTTTAAAAAAAAGAATAATGTATTAAGCTGAGTTTGAAATGAAACTAAAGTGTTTTGGGGCATATTTTGGGTTTAAACTATAGTCATTTATATGCATTTTTTGACCACATACATAATTTGTGTTTTTTTTTTTTTTTTTCACAATTCGCGGGTGCTCTAGGAACGTAATCCCTGAGGATTTAGTGTTGCATGAAAGCAGCACTTTCTGTACATTGTGTGAAAATGTGGAGCAAAAAGGGAAAAAAAGCAGAGAAATGGATTAAATTAATGATTTATATATCAGTATCATCACATTTCCATATTAACAAAATATCAAAATCCTGTGTGTGTGCGTATGTGTGTGAAAACGGTCAGAGGAAAAAGCTTCGAGTGGGTTTGGACAGAGGGAATGTTTTTGAAAATTAGAAATTTAAATGATTTCATCTCACTCTACAAAAGCCATTTTGAAGTATCTTATAAATACACTGAAAAAAAGAAAGAAAGAAAAAAAAAAAAAAAACTAAACTATCCAAGAGCAAACCACTACACTGCACCAACCAAATCTATTTTCTCTCTCTTTCTTCCTCACCTTATTTTCCTCCATCTATTAATTGAACAGCAAAGATTGTCAGGTTCCCACATACACATGCATGAAAAGGAAAGCTTATTTTCTGGCCTCGGTTTTTTTTCTTCTTCTTCTTCTGTCTAATGAAGAGACGCCTCAGTTCCCTTGTGTGCGCCAAACCGGAGTTTATTTTTAATGGGATCTTTCTTTAGGTTTAGGTAGGTACACAAAGACCTCATTGCGGGAATAATTTGAATGTAAGAAACGATGCACAATCTATTTTTAATAGGCGGGACAAATGAAGGACCAGTTACGGGTCTTTAAAGGTTTTTAAAGAAGAAAGCAGCGGAAATGAAACGAGAGCAGGTTAATGGAAGCGCAGAACCTGGCTAATTATTGCAACCAAAAACCAGAATTAAGATTCATAGTAGCCTACCGGTTCAACATAACATGCGGGGACTGGGAATAAGGTGAATCGTTATCCGAACAAGCCGAGTTAGAAGGGTTTTAATATTCAGAAGTAATATATTCAGAAATTAATAATTAAAAAACAGACCTTGTCATTTCACTGTCCTTAAAAAAATCTTGTGAAACTGGAGACTCCTTACCTTTTTCCTAACTATTCATCAGAACCCTTGTTATTACATAATACGTTCGAAAAGATAAACTCTTAGAATGTGTGCATCAATGTCATGCTGAGAGCGGTAGTAGTGTCAGTGTAGTGCTCTCTCTCTCTCTCTTTCTCTCTGACTCACACCTTCTCTATACCGCTTATCCTGTACAGGGTCACGGTAAGCCTGGAGCCCATCCCAGAGGACTCAAGGTACACAGAAGCGTACACACATGTACTGTATAGACTTACACACAAACTATAGGCAATTTGGAAATGCCAATTAGACAGTCCCGCGGGAATCGCACTCGCCACTGAAGGTGTAAGGTCACAGTGCTAACCACTACACCACCCACCATGTCGCCTCTGTAGTAATATACAGTAGGGCTGCTATAGACAATTAATGAGACTTTGTTACCAATAAGACATAAGAACTGCACTATAAATAGAAGCATGATAATAATATAGATATTCAGTATAATAAATACAGTCAAAGCACACAATGATAGATAAAAGATAAATGCAATACCATTTCACATACACAGTAAACGGTGTGGTAGATCATAATATAATTACAAGTGAAAGTAACCAGGTGAAAATGTACAATATTTGCTACTTTTAAATATATTCAAATGTTAAAAATGGAACAGTGACATGAAACTATATTTGATATACACTGCCTGGCCGCCATTTGGGTTTATATAATACAAATACTATAAATATATACTTTTTTTTCAGAAGGGTCAAATTAGTGTCCCGCATCAAGCAAAGCAAACACCTGCGAGATTGTTGAAATGACTGGAATTGGGTTAAGAACCCTCTAAGACACTATTAAAACCTGGAAGTATACCGCCGAACCATCAACTTCACAGAAACAAATATGATTCGAAAATCATAATCAGACATCTTATTTACTCATGTAAATGCTTGGTGGAGTTACAGGAGTTGGGCAATAAAACTAAAACATCTGGTTTTAGACCACAATAATTCATTAGTATGATGTAGGGCCTCGTTTTGTGGCCAATACAGCATCAATGCGTCTAGGGAATGACGTTTCCTGACTCGCTCCTCCAAAACACCCCAAAGTGGCTCAATAATATTTAGATCTGGTGACTGTGCAGGTCATTGGAGATGTTCAACTTCAATTTCATGTTGATCAAACCACTCGGTCATCATTCTTGCTGTGTGTATTGGTGCATTATCATCCTGATACACGGCATCGCTTTCAGGATACAATATTTAAACCATTGAGTGCACATGGTCGGTAGTCCTTGGCAGTGACGCGCCCACCTAGTACAAGTATTGGAATGCCATGATATTGCAGCCCAAACCATCACTGATCCACCCACATCCTTCACTCCGGTCATCTCTGTTTCACATTATCCACAGCCCAAGATTTTTGCTGCTGGCACCATTGAAACCGACATTTGGCATTGGCGCGAGTGACCAAAGGTTTGGTTATAGCAGCCTGGCCGTGTCCTGACGAACAGTTTTGGTGGAAACAGGGGAGTTGAGGTGAACATTTAATTCTGCAGTGAGTTGGGCAGCTGTTGTTTCATTTATTTATTTTTTTTTGGATACAATGCGGGTTAGCACCAGGATATCCCTTTCAGACAGCTTCCTCTTGCGTCCACAGTTACTCCTTTTGTATGTGGTTCGTCTTTCTTGGTGGTACGCTTACATTACCCTGGAAACCGTGGCTCTTGATACATCACAAAGACTTGCTGTCTTGGTCTCTTGGTCACAGATGCGCCAGTGAGACGCGCACCAACAATTTGTCCTCTTTTGAACTCTGTCACCCATAATGTTGTGTGCATTGCAAAATTTTAAGCAAAACTGTGCTATTAATCTGCTAATTAAACCTTCACACTCTGCTCTTACTGGTGGAATGTGACATCAATGAAGATTGACCACCAGGCTGGTCAAATTTAGCCATGAAACCTCCAACACTAAATTGGCCAGTGTTTCAGTTTCATTGTCCAAACCCCTGTACATGGGAAAATACTGACAGTAGAAACCATAGCTATGTTTATTAGTGAAAGTAAATGCATTTTCATATACAGTACACACACGCACACACACACACACACACACAATATGATGAGAACCCATAAGATGGGACTAAACAGCTGCGTGTCCATAAGAAAATCCTTTGTTAGTGAGAGTTAGCAAGAATAAAAGCTTCAGTTTGTAAGGGAGTATAAAGATTCGAATTTGTAGCAGTGGGAAAAGGTCATGTGATCTGATGAGTCCAGACTGAAAGTATTCCAGACTGTATAAGCCTCTGGAGACGTTATGATCTGGCGTTGCTTCAGTTGCTAAGGGCGAGACCGTTATGTGGCATGGTTTTTAAGTCAGCTGATGACCTGAATGTACTAAATGATCAGAATACCACAAAAATGCTTACATAATAACAAAGTACAATTATTCGCGTAATCTCCAACCGTGACTTCAGTATTGTGCAAAGTCTTATACAGTATTTCAAAAGCCGAGAGTTAAAAAGTATTACCTTTGAGTCTAATACCTCTGACAGGCACAGCGAAGCATAAAAGTGAGCAAGAACAAGAAGGGAATTGAAAATCAAGAACTATCAGAATGGTATTAGAGACAAATCTACTTCTGCCCTGAATCAGCTTCCAACTTTTGCCCCAAACGCAGAGTTTTATCACAAATTTATTCATTGAGTCAATGACTCATCATGATGTGAAGCCATGCCAACCCTGTTTTATCAAGCAGCATTTTTTGTAATCAAAAGGTTTTTTTTTTTATAACCTGGTTATGATTATTATTATTATTATTATTATTATATTATTAGTATTATTATTAATAAGCATGAATAAACTAATTTCTCACAAAGAAAAAGTTTAGGTTAAGCTGTAAAGTTCATTTGATGAAGCTAGTTTAAAAAAGAAAACTGTGATAAATTAGAGGGGAATTAATTTCTTCATTAGTTTTTCCTAACTGTCATTAAAAACAGCTATAACAAAATCACACAGAAATATCTTTCATATTGATTGTGGTCAATGCCATGTAAGACTCGTTTGCCATGTTAGGTTATTTTATTGATCTTCTTTATTGCCACGGAATGAACATGGAGGCGTATTAAAATAAATACCTTTCCCTAATGATTCTGAAGATGTCTGGACTATTAGTCTCTTTGCCATTTGTTAAACTCTGTCGATACTGATGTGCATCGTGAAGTTCATTCCAATCTCACCTCTCTCTCTAGGGGAATTCTTTCCAGCATTTTTTGAAGTTTACTTTTAGTTCAGCCTATCGTACATTTAAAACCAATCCCTCATATGTTCGGATAATGCATATTTTATATTTGGCTCACAGAGTGGATAATAACTAAACTTTCTTTTTGCCTTTTAGGGCTGAATGAAAACTACAGCATGTAAAGTGAAGACAAACTGCGAATTTTGTACATAGTAGATGGTCAAACAAACCGTAACAAGAGGTTATTAATTCATAGTAGAACAGTATGTTCGCTCTGCTGCATAAGTATACTATTATTGTTATTAAAATTGTTATTATTATTATTATTGCATCATACTATATACTATATTTTCAGAATGCAAATTCACATAAACAGGAACAGGTCTATATACTGTACGTCAAACCTGACAGTTCAACACTTAATCAGGTTTTTTACTAATTTACTTACTTGCTAACTTACTTTGGTATTTGTTGCAAGTGCCCTTATAATACCACATGAAAAAACAAATATTTGTAGAAAATGCTCATTTTTATGCTTTCATCTCACTCACCATCTACACTGCTTTATCTGTGTACAGGGATCTGGAGACTATCCCAGGAACCTTAGGGCAGGAGGTGGGGTACAGCCAGGATGGAGTGACCATCAACCACAGACACCTCAAACTATGGGTAATTTGGGAAATAATCTGCATGCCTTTGGAGTTCGGGTGGAAACCAGAGTACCCAGAGGAAACCCACCATGCACGGAGAGAACATGCAAACTCATACACAGACCCGAGGCCGGAATCGAACCCGGACCCTGGAGGTGCAAGGCGGCGGATATTTTTATATATACATTTTCTGGAAAAAGTATTAGCCTAGATGGGTAATAAAAATGACAAGAATGAAAAACTTAGAGAATCACTAAAATTAAAAAAAAAAAAAAAAGTTTTGGAATTTTTATGAAAATTAAATTTATTAAAAATTAGATTAACATTTTAATTTAAAATTAAATCAAAATTAAAAAAATTTTTTTATTAAAATTAAATTTTGAAATTTATGTAAAAAAAAAATATGTTAAAAACAGTTATTAGCAGAGGTCATAAGGGAAATCTGTGACCATGAATGAAAAGGCAAGTAGATCTCAGAAAACTGGAAATACCTGTAACAGCCTAAAAATTAGACAAGGGAAAAGAAGAGCATAAAAAGAACTCACAATAGGGTCCTGACCAGTGGCAGGACAGAGTTGGAGACAGGACCAGAAACCAGAGGAAATATTAAAATACAGGGTGGCGAAGACAAGTTTTACAAAAAATATATATATTTTGGACAAATGTTAAAAAAGTGTAGAAATCCATAGCTTCATCAATGTGTCCCTAATGAGCAAGCAGGAGGGACAAACTCCCTGGCAAGATCCATTAGGAGAAAGTAACTTTGAAAGGAACCAGACTCAAAAGGGAACTCATTCTCATTTGGGTGATACTGTGTGCAATAAGGTCAAAAAGGGTATAAAAATCCAGCATGAAACACTTTATAACAAAAAGTGTATAACAGGAAATTACTTTTAGTTAACATGAAGTCCATTTGTTAAGGACTTCACGTTAACTAAACTGTACACTTATGCCATGAACAGTTTTGTTTCCAAGTCTCCGTGTTTTTTAGTCCGTAAACTGTCAAAATTACTGTAGTTTACGTGTTTGCGGTCCAAAGCCATCTTCATGCTTTCTACAGTAAGTAGAACCAACCTCAGTAGTCACGTATTTATTAGCAGAACATATGGAGCCATCCTCAGCAGCAGTGAGTCATCACCATGTGATGAGGACCAGAAGAGAGCGAGAGAGAGATAATTAGGTACACTCATTGTCACATATTGCATATGGTAAGTGTACATTTTGTGCAAAGTGCAAGCAGCACCTCCCAATAATTAATGCAGCAGAACTAAAAGGGAGAGCCAGAAAGAAAAACAGACATAAAGTGTTCGGTATATTGCAGAGGTTTTCAAACTTTTGGAGACTGTATTACATTTCCGTACAGTACAGATTTATTTCACAATATTTTTTTCCTATTCATTGCAACCATAGAGATGTCTGTTCCTGAACCTGAGACCGTCAAATCCAAGTCGACAGCTTTCAGGTTATTGCGGTTTAGTTTCAATCCGTTCAGTTGCCTATGAACACTTTTTTGTCATGTACGATGTACATTCGACACCTCCACTAAACTTTCAATAAAACTGACATTTCACACAGTTTACACTGAGGTCGCTCTGAGCACAAGAAATAAGATTTGTCCTTATACACTACATGCATTGGCAAAAACGCATATTGTTTCCCAATACATCTACTCATGAGCAAAGGATGACCAAATCAAGGACTCAGATTGACATTGAAACGTATTCTAGCTCGCCGTGTGGACAAAACAGCTGATGTCACTAAATCATTCTTTCTTGTCTCACCTGAGTTGTGCTAATTAGAATCAGTGGGTTTAGTTAATAGAGAGAACAAATATGCAGCAGAACTTTTACTTTCTGCCTATCCCAGGACGACATGGTGAGACACTCATTCATACTGTACACTATGAAAATTTGGCAACGCCAACCAGCCTAATCTGCATGTCTTTGGACTTTGGGAGGAAACCGGTGTACCTGGAGGAAACCCACCAAAAAGGCAGGAATCGAACCCGGAACCTGGAGGTTCCACAGTTCTAACCACCAAGCCACCATGCTACCTGTATAGCAATGAATAAAATAAAAAAATATATTTTTTATTCCCCTGATTAAGATCATTAAAATATTGAATTTCTTATTTGTACCAAAGTAGATGCATGCTGGATTTAGAAACATCCAGTACAGTAGGCTAGCCTAATCAAATGTTTTCAAGTGGCTTGATGATGTAGCTTCAACCTTGTGCTAAAAATGCAAGTCATTCACGTGGTACCACTACTCTTTCAATTTTTTTTGAGTCAAGTGCTAAATGCTGGCGAGCGATTATCAGCCTGTAATCATTTTAATTAGAGTTGGTTGTGATTTTCACGGCTATAAAAAGTTATGAAAACTAGAACAATTACAGACTCTACCTTCAGGATACCGATCGAATGATCTATTTGTTGCAGGAATACATAAAGAAATTATTAGGGGGGAAAAAAAATAGGGCAAATTATAATTAATCTCAAGGGGCTTGTTTCACACCGTTCCACTTGTGACAGCTAGCTGAAAAGCAACATCGTCTGCAATTATGTTCGGTGAAGCCTTTTGACGAAAATGTCACGCCTTGATGAGAGTCTTACCAGAATCTGTTGAAATGTGTTTCTTTATTAGATTTGTTTTAATCCTTTAGCTGTTCAAGTCTTAGAAATATTACACTTTCCTCAAATTCACACTGACATTTACAACCAGTCAAAGGGCACAAAATCAAATCATACACTAGGGCCAATTTGGAAATGCCGACAGCACAAGTCCTGCTACTATAGGAGGAAACCGGAGGACCTGAAGGAAGCCCACCAAGCGCTTAGAGAACATGCAACCTCGCTCGTTCACACATTTGGGAATGGCAATTCGCTTCATCTGCATGTCTTTGGACTGCAAGAGGAAACCGGAGTACTCGGAGGGAACCCACCAAGCACAGGGAGAGCATGCAAACTCCATGCACGCAGACCCGTGGTGGGGATCGGACCCGGACCCCGGAGGTGCAACGCGACCACCGTGCCACCGTCGCATTATTTTCCTATAACAGCACTTATATAATCCAAACCCCCACTGCATGATACGTCCACTGTCTCATCCTGATTTCACATCCTTTATTCATTGAAGACTTTGCTAATTGTAAAAGTCATACACCGTTAACTCAACCATTAAGGTAACCATTACCATAATAACATTTCCTACATGCAAATTCACACTTTCTTTATGAATGAATTGATGTGTAATTGTATGAAACCCTTGATATGGCGCAGAGGGAACAACTGCAGCTTTTCTCCGTCGATGTCACGTCATTCAAATCAAATTACAGTAATAAATGTCTGATTTTATTGCACAGTAATATTACATAATTCGAATGATATTTTGCAGGATTTCCCTGCGTGCCTTCATATGCCGGATATTGCTAAATCTGTTTCCACAAATCCCGTCGTACAGGGAGAGATTCACACAGCTAGGAGGCATGATTGGATCTTCAGGGTCATTAGGAAGCTCCCTGGTCGTGTTTGCTGTGCTCAGCAGTTTGACACAAAATACTGAGCTTCAGGAAGAACTAGTGAGCTTTGTTTCACAAGACAGTGTAAAAGTGCGTCTGAGTGTGGAGTTGAATAGCTTATGTATATGGGCACAAAATAAATTTGAATAAATAGAGATGAGAGACACGGGCCAAGGCACAAGTTTTAAATGGTTGAAATAAACAGTTAAATTATTTCTGTATAAATTTCACTCTGAGAGACAGGGGTTATATGAGGAGGTGGCATATTTGCACATAGCACTATTCTCATCTTCTCTCTCTCTCTCTCTCTCTCTCTCTCTCTCACACACACACACACACACACACACACACACACACACACACACACACACCACCTTTCTTAGCAGAGTTTTTCCATAATACACCATCACTTATTACAAACAACTGTGCCGCTGAAATTTTCTAATTGGTTGGAAGGTTTTTACTACAAGCAAAGTTCAAATCAAACCAGGACTTGTGATTTCAAGTATAGCATGGTGATGAGACTCTTAGGTGCAAATGTTTTAAAGAAGGCCATACAGTACGTCCATGAAAGACCGATCCTGGACACCCACCCATGGAGGAGATGCATCTGTCCGTAGGAACTGTACACGCAATCATTCACCAACACCACTTGCATGTTACAGGAACTCGGCTGGGACTTATTGCCACATCGACCGTACAGTCCTGACCTCGCTCCAGTCCATTTCAACATGTTTGGAGCATTAAAGGAGTTCCTGGGAGGCCAGCTTTTTGGATGTGAAGCAGGGAGACTGATCACAGCTTGGGTATACGGGGAATCCTTCTACTTTAATCGTGTCCAAGCAGTAAAGTCCAGTAAAGTCCAGGATAAGTGCATTAGTGTAGAATGAGATTGTATAGAGAGATAAAGGGAGTTTAAACTCTCATAACTGTGTTCTGTTATTCTGCACAATCAAAAGTCCCAGTTTGACTTGAACACGACATGTATAATAGCAATTAAGACAATAGTTCACCCACAAAAGCAAATATTTCTGCAGTTGTTTAAAATCGTTTCCATTTTCTGTTGGTACAGACTGTCACTGTTGAGGCCCTTGAGCAAAGCCCTTAACCCTATCATCTGTGTGTCATATCATAGCTGGCCCTGTGCTCTGACTTCCTAACAGGCTGGAAAATGCAACAACAAAATAAAAATCGCATTGCTGTTATATATACAGTATGTGACAAATAAAACTTCTTCCACACTGAACTCTGCACATAAATTAAGCCTACTACAGGGTCTGTAGTGTCTCCAGAGTCAGCGCTTTGTAAAGATCAATACGGTTTTTCTTCATAGGAAAGTCTTCTGCAAAGAAAACTTAACTTATTAACAGAAAAAAGATGAGCTGGTGAAGGAACATCTTCTTTGACATTCCACAACATTACATGTAATGATAAATGGGATTAAATTTACTAATACAAAAATTTATTTTATTTACTGGGTTGAAACAGATAATATTTACATGTATTCGGGGAATTTATTCATCTTCTTCATTAACTTTTTACACATTTATTGTTACATGTCATGTCCATGATGCATGTTACGGTGTGTTCTCATGTACAGTGGAACCTTGGATTACGAGCATAATTTGTTCCGGGAGTATATCAAAACACTCATAAACCAAAGCAAATTTCCCCATAAGAAATAATGACAACTCAGATTATTCATTCCTTAACCCAAAAAAGTACATAAAACTAATTTCTACAAAATTATAAAGTAAAAATAAATCAAATGACCCTGCATTTTACCTTTGAAAAAAATAATAAATCAAGAAAAAAATTTGGGTTAAAAATTTATTTTCTCTCTCCCACACTCGCAAACCGGGTTCTTTCTCTTATTTCTTGCTCTCGAGGTTAATATTTTTCTTGATATTTATGTATTTGAATACATACTCAGCCACCTTAATGCTAACTCACTCACTCACTCACTCACTCACTCACTCACTCACTCATTTTATCTTGTATACAGTGTCATGGGGGACTTGGAGCCTATCCCAGGAGACTTAGGGCACGAGGCGGGGTACATCCTGGACAGGTTGTCAATCTATCGCAGGGCACACACACTGTTTTATGTCTAAAAACATAAGTATTTAAAATAAAATCTCCCTTTTCTCTCGCTCTCTTTCACACACACACACACACACACACACACACACACACACACATACACACATACACACATACACACATACACACATACACACACACACACACACACACACACACACACACACACACACACACAAAATGCAGACTGGTCATTTCATGACATATAACTGAACACAATCATTTTAAATATCAAGGACTACTTGATATTTGAGTCTTCAAAGCTCCTAGAATAATCTGTAAGAGACTAAATGACTGTAATAAGCACCAAGCAGAAGAACCAATACATCAGGCATATTTCATCATGCTGCTCAATATATACTGGACACACACACACACACACACACACGCACACACACTGCCTGCTGCTGGACACTATTACACCAAACTGACCAAATGAAACTTTCTTCTCTTCCATTAGAGATAAAAATAAAAATGAATAAAAAAATCAGTGCTGAGTGAAATGAGCAGCGGTTTAAGAACGTTAACACATTCTTCAGCTTTCTAATTAAGCTGATGCAGGTTTTGCTAATAGGACGAGATCTTGTACGAAATTGAACTGTGTGTGTGTGTGTGTGTGTGAATGAGAGAGAGTAATGTGAAAGAAAAGTCAATGTGGCATACTTCAGGAAGCCTGAACAACCCTCTGTGGATACTTATCCACACACACACGCACACATACGCGCTCAAAAGAAACATTTTTGATTTTTGTATTTTTTTTAATAAAAGCTTTTTTTTTAACTGTAAGATATTCCTAACATTGCGGGACATTTTGATATTAAACATGTCTCTACATCAAAACCAGTAATCGTCCTCCAGTAAAATAATATTTCATATTATTTCCTCTAAGTTCTCCCCTAGCGTTAACCGTATCAATGTTTCATAACCTTGAATGTTAGACCTCTAGGTTCCATCAATAAATGTAGCCAAGAACCTGCTATTTGATTAACATAGCAGATGCCCAATCACTGCACCACTGTGTGCTTTACATGAACACTTTCACTTAAATAAAAAATAAAATAAATAAATAAATCTGTGAAATCCAGGGACTACTGTATATCGTGCTCTAAAAAGATTATTGGGTTGCAGTGTTCTCCCATCAGAAGCCAGGACATTGAAATGTGGGCAGAAAACTGAGTACAATCTTTAAGATTTGGAGATGATGGCCAGAGATGTGGACAAAAGATTTATGGTACACTGTATCCTTGGGTAAAGCATTTGAGACTGAAACTATTTTTCCTATTACTTGACTTGTCATGTCATTGTTAAAATTGGAGGGATGAAGACTGCTCCTGGACCTGATTTTGGTGTATGTTCCTGTAACACCATGACTGCCTTCTCCGGCTGGTTATTGGCAGAAAAGCGCAACACCTGGCCATGCATCTTTACAAACCCTTCTGTGTGCTTCAACTTGTTCACTTATGCCCTACATCTCATGTAACTCATGTATCATGACTAATGAATCAGGTCCTAGCCGTGATTGCAGTGGCTCTATTGGTTCCTACTATAGGTACCAATACTTGATATACTTGGTATTTCCATTGGTACCTACTATAGGTACTATAGGTACCAATACTTGGTATTTGCCCATGGCCAGTTCTCCTCTGAGTGGTCCAAAATAAACTTTATGTCCTCCTTACTCTACCAAAGGCTGCAAACACAGGATCTAGTGTACTTGGATCAGTGCGTAACATCATTCCTCTCTTTTATTTGGCAGGGCAATCACTTGGATTGTGCAATAGTCACGCTTGTGGCCAGTTCACTTGTTCACTAGTTCAGGCTGGAACACCCCTGCCTCATGGCAGCCCTTCTTCAGGATCTCTCAGAGAAGGTAAAGGACAAATGAGCAGCTAGGGACCCCCACACCGAATAGAGGCACAATAATATTTATACATTATGTTTGCTAATAGTTCATGTAAGTGACACTGGAATACTGCATTGCTTCTATCCTATGCATGGGAAAAATTTTCAGTTGCTTAAGCAAAACCATATTTTCACCAAGCTGAACAAGTTGCATTTTTGGGCCCATACACCCTTGTTCATGTGGTTTGAACCCCCACCCATTGCTGTGTCTGCCAGACCAATTTGTATTAGAGGTTGATGCCCAATGAAATGAACACCAACCTTTCACAAAACACTTGGAGCCAAGTGGAACCCATGCACATATTTTCCCCACAATCTAAGATCATCTGTAGTGCCAAAAGCAAGAGCAAACAGAACACTTCCAGACCTACAGAAGAGTAAGCTTTTGGCACGTGCTCCTCTGCTTTCCAAAACCATAGTGTTGAATTAAGAATCATTTTCTTTTTGTGCAACAGGGTTGTGCCATCTCTACCAACGCAGCAACTCCATCCCCTCAGCTCCAAGGTCATCTCCTGTGCAGTCCACAGTGTGTATCTCCTGGAAAGCCCTTCTGTATTGCTACGCTAATATTGGAAGCCGAAGTGATGTGCAGCATGCTTTTTTGCACCTTTGGCACATACCATCCACTGTTAAAACCACAGTCTTTACTAAGTGAGTCTGCATAGGTATCTGGGCTTGTCTGACTTTGCAGCAGAGAACCCAGGCCAGCCTCCCCTCAACATAAGGGGTACAGGTAAGTCTGGTTCAGACTTTGGCCGTAGGACCCTTTCTCATATCTCCATGCATGCAGGTTACTGGGATACACCTGCTTCTTTGAAGGGATTGGAGGAGGATAGAGGAGTATACCAATGAGACCTTGCTGCCTGAAAGCGTTGAAACAGGTGATTTTTTGTTTAGGGGGACCCAGGAGCCCAGTGCCAGGGATTCTAGTGGAGCATATAGCATCCAGCTTAGTTTTCAGCTCAGGGTTATACTTGCAAGGGTGCCAAAACAAGCTTTCTTTTCATGGAAGTGGTCAAAGGCTGGTATAGTTTGGGAAGGGGAGACAGTGGTGGTTGGGCAGTTTGTCCAATCCTTCTCCCAGACCAAAGGCAGTGAGGGAACATTCTAGTGCATTGATAATAACCTGCATTGAGGTGGAGGTATGCATGCCAAGCACTTTTCTTTATTCCACTGGCAGCAATTTGTTGAGCACAATGCATTCCATCATTTCTTTGGCCAACCACTGCTCTGAAGATTTGTATGAGTTTGTTGTTGGTGGGTGCTAGTGGATGAATCTTTGGGAGCAGGTGTACAGTATGTGTCACCCATCAGAGTAGCAAAACAGTACATGTAACAAACAAAGGCTTTTTTTGACAGGCAGTCTGTTTCTCACAGGGGATGAATGATTATCAGGTTCCAGCCACAATTTGCTGCCTCTCCATGCCCCCATGCTGCCTTGATTTTGAAAACAGTGGTGCTGGTCTCGTTTCTTTCTGTGTATGCAGGTTGCGCCAACTCTGTCACCACAATTATGTAAATAAGTAGAAGAGTGGGGAGAAGGTTGCGACTTTTGTGCCACTTTTGTGTTAAGCTCTCACTAATTGTTTAAGCTTGTATCTTACACCGGTATCAGTGTGTGTTCGAAGATAGATAATTATATTTTATTAAACAAGAAAGCATGTTCCTTTTTAGCCTAGGACTAGCCTATGTTTATTTTTGTTCTTGTTTTTTCTCTTTGGCACTGACCCAGTTTGTTTTCCCTCAGCACAGTCATCTAAGGTGCTCATCTCTATCTCTTCTTATTCTCTTCATATCATTGTATCTAGTACATATTCTGAACAGTACCTCTAGATGTTCTCTGCTTCCTAAATACAGTATGTAAGTGCACAGAACAATGTGAAAGCAACTGCCGTTTTGCCCTAATTGACTGATCGCCTCATTGGAGGGAATAATAATAATAATAATAATAATAATAATAATATCATAAGACAGTGTTGTATTTATGCAGACACAACAGAAATAATCTGTTATCCATAATTGATAAACTTCAATTAAATGAAATTACATTTTATTTGTATAGCACTTTTCACACTAGTCATTGTCACAAAGCAGCTTTATACTGTAGAATCAAAATTTTTTGGAAAATTCTGGAAATGTGTATGAAAATGGTATGAATTAAAAAAAAAAAAAACTCCCTGAGATGGCAATAGGAAGAAACCTTGAGAGGAACCAGACCCAACAGGGAACCCATCCTTTTTTTGGATGATAACAGATCGCAGGAATTGTTTTGCAACCATACTGTGAAATAAATTAAATCACTAGAATTCAAAATCACTCTGTGACAATTATCTAATCCAGAACTTCCATATATCCTTGCCCTTCAATGCAAAGTGACAGCCACCTGTTATGTGAAACTGTAGTATCCAAACCTGACCCTGACATGGTATGAGGGTTATGAGTGTGTCTTATGATGGCTTGGAAATGATTAACCAATATGATAACATGTGAATATAAATCTCAACATATGCTTCCAAACGATGCACATCTTCTTATGTTTGCATTATGTCAGGCAATCACGTCTTGTATAAAGCTATCACATGCACTAATCTTAAACAGCTTCTTTCTCTTCTCTTCTTCTTCTCTCAAGCTTCTTTTTCTCATCATCTGTTTCTGCCTTTGTTGTTTACTCACCATTTACCTTTGGCATGACCCACTCCTGGTTTTATTGTTTACTCATCCTTTTTCAAATGAACCTGTCTGTCTAATTCTACTAATTAGTCACAGGTTACTCTTTGGCAGTGTGTCTCTTCATGTCATGTTTGAGCTTGCCAGCCATCAGCCTGTTTCCTGAATTCTTCTTTTTTTTCCCTGAATTCATCCTGCTTCTTGTTGCAAATCTCTCTGACTCACAAAATTTCTGTCTAGTTAAGTTTGGCTTCCACTCCTTTGTAGTACATGTTTACTTGATATCTGACCTTTTTGGAGTGTCATCTATTCATGTTCCCACCCAATGTTGTCTATATTCAGACCAGGCACCAGATCACTGAACTTATACAGCCTTCCCACAGCCTCAACAGGTTTCTCAGCTTTACCTGTTTATGCTTTCAGCCTCAAACTACAGTACTGCCTGCAAAAAGGTGGCAGATACTTACTTCTTGCTTTAATATTTCTGCATATCAATCCATCATCTAGAAGCCTCTGAAGTCCAAGGAATTGTGGAGGCCAATGGGATTGTGGAGGCCATTATTTATTCCCATTTGTTTTTTTTTGTTTGTTTTTTTTCCCCGATTTTCTCCCTAATTTAGTCGTGTCCAATTCCTCCCCGTCACTAGGGGGCTCCCACATTAAGGCTACTACTACCACAGGCTACTACTACTACTAGTACTACTAGGACAGCGCTATCCGCTCCCTCCGCTGCGCGAGCTCACAGACGCCCCTGACTGGCTGTAGAGCCGTGATTAATGTGGGAGCACTAAGTACCTCTCATCCCTCCCCTCTGAGAGAGCTCGGCCAATCAGCTCTCTCTAGACCTCCGGCTGCGAGAGGTTACAGCACCACCCGGGATTCGAACTGGTGATCTCCGGATGATAGGGTGAGCGCTTTAACCACTGCGCCACTCGGAGGCCTTTTATTCCCATTTGTACGACCATGCTAGAACTGCCGGTCAACATTTACACACGATGGGCAATTTGGAAACGCCAATTAGACTAATCTGATTATCCTAATCTGCATGTTTTTGGACTGTGGGAGGAAACCAGAGAACCAGAAGGAAAACCATCAAGCATGGGGAGAACATGCAAATGGAACCCAGGACCTGGAGGTGCAGAGTGGCATTGCTGCCTCTTCATGCATCATTTTACAATAATCATTTTTAAAACAATCCCACCTGGTGTTCTTGTATTTGTGTCCATTTCAGGTGAAATTTGTTGCACTTTCCAAAGGAAAGGTAATGTTAGATGAAAACTAGTTAATATGCTAATTTGGGAAAGAAATCAAGATAATGTGTGCATTACCGTATTTCTAGTGTTAGCAGCCACTAGGTATGTTCCTTAACATGCTTTATTCATTGTTCCTCAAGGAAAACTTGGCTGTTATGCCCGACAATTGTATGAGGTATTAGATTTTTTTTATAGTAATCCAAGTATTCCATGGTATTTATTAATGGAAAAATGAGCCATGAGTATAATCAAACGCTTAATCAAGTATTGAAGCTTTACATACTGTAGCTCCTACAGTGTGATCAGGATTCAGATACTTGTGGTTTTTACTTTACTATAAAATTGATAGCAGGCAGTGTTGAGCATAACACATTGCAAAAAATAATTTGTATTATGGATGAATAAGACCTACCATAACAACAGGTCAGAACTGTAATTATCTCTCACTCACTCATCATCTATACCTATATCATCCTGTGTTCAGGGTCACAGGGGGCCTGGAGTCTGTCCCAGGAGACTTAGGGCACATGGCAGGGTACACCCTGGACAGGGTGCCAATCCATCGCAGGGCACACACACACACACTCACTCATTCACACACTACAGGCAATTTGGGAACGCCAATTAGCCTAACCTACATGTCTTTGGACTGTGGGAGGAAACCGGAGAACCCGGAGGAAACCCACCAAGCACGGAGAGAACATGCAAACTCCATGCACACAGAGACGGGAATCGAGCCTGGCCGGGGATCGAACCCGGACCCTGGCGGTGCAAGGCGTCAGTGCTAACCACTACACCACCGTGCCGCCTAACTGTAATTATAAAGAGGAAGAAAAAAACCCAGCACCAACAGATTACCGTATTCCGGTGTAGATCTTCCTTTTTAACCCTGACAGATTTAGCCATTGTTGCCTTTCAGAAGGTTTTGGAAACACAAGCAAGAAACAAAGCAATCTGTCTCAAGGCAAAGTAATGTGTGAGATTATTTCTAATGAAATAATGATTCAGTACAGCTAATTAAGCAGGAGTAGTAGAAGGAAGCAGCGTACCGTACAAAACAACGTATATTAAATAGACCACTTATCTCTCGGGAGCGTAGTTGTGTAGCAATTACAGCAAATTACTGTTCTGTAGATTAAACAGGAAACATTTGCGTTTGTTAATTACATGCAGAATAAATCCTGTAGTGCTCCGGCCTGTAATTTGGCCCACAGCCTCAAGCTGTGCAACATGGTTCTGCTGACTTCTACACCGATGTGTGATGAAAAACACTTACCTTAATGATTCGATGTAACAAGGCTCTCTGGCATGCCTTTCTTGATGACTCTTTCTCTTCCTGAATCTGAATCTTTTTAATGAAGTGCTTTGCAATAATATTCACTCCTTAGAATTTTTACTGTTTTGTCTGGTACACATAATACATTATTGGGATTTGCACAATATGGTGTTCAAGTCAAACTGGGACTTGTGATGGGACTCCTCGTGAATGAAGGTGGACATTTCATTTGAATGGTTCAAACATTTTTTTAGTACATCTGTGAATGATCATCTCGCCCGAGGTGTACTCGGAGGCTCAGAGCTGTAGTCGTTCCCGTATTTAGCAAGTGGAACGCCTAAATCCTTTGAAAATCAAGGGATTCTTTGTCACCAACCAAGGGACACATCATGAGCGCATTACAGGAACTTGTCTGGGAGTTACAGCCACATCTCCCTGTACAGTTTTGACCTCGCTCCAAGCCATTTCCCCATGTTTGGGACATTAAAGGAATTCCTGGGAGGCCAGTGTTTCATACATACAGTAAAGCAGGCTTTCTGGTCATGATCATGGCTCCAGCATACTGAAAAACTTCCTACCTTGATGGTATACAAGCACCAGTGGAACATAAGTGGAGCATAAGTGCATTCATGACATAATCTCAGGTAGCAAATAGAGTAGACCAAAACCTGGAACTTACAGTAAATCAGGCAGAAAGAAAGATTTTGCCCCCATCTCGAGCATGTGCCACATTTCCCTCCTTTTTCTTTGGTTTTGAGTTGAGTTGGTTTTGTATTGTGCTTTTGTTTCTGTCTTGTCATTTGTGTGTTTCCTGATTGTGCACACCTGCTGTGTGTTAAGCTTTAATTAGTTTGTCTTTTCACATCCGCATTTTCACTGTGCGATGTCTTATCTCTCACCTACGTGGTTTATCCTGGCTTATAATGCTGTCTGCTTCTATTATACACTCAGCTCCAGAGTATCTGCAGTTGGCATCACTGCTTGGCCTTGATTCGCTTTCAGCAGCCTGTTTTCTGTACCACCCCATTTTATTTACTCAGTGTAATCGCTAACTTGATGTCTATAGAACCATAAGTTTCCTATCAGAGAGGCAAAGAGAAAAAACATTTATGCAGAATCAGACACAATATACAGAGTCTGACACAAAGCCCAGGTCCATTTGGAAATGATTATATTTGCCTGTTCAATGCATCTAACCTGGGGTTGACATGGCTTTATCTGATATATGCTGTTTTAATGGGTTCCTCTTTGATATTTTTATTCCTGTGAACAATTGCAGTAGAAAGAAGTTAGACCTGTTTTTTTTTATTGTTAATTAAATACAAATCCCATGTCTAGGAATGTAACATTATCACTATTCAGGCACTGTTTCGGAGATGCAATTAATCTGCTAGACTGCCGTTTGTCCATATTGGAATTCACACTCTTTTGGTTTTACGTTACACCGCTTTATAGGGCATTTATGGAAATACTGGGAAATACTTCTTGTGATTTATAATATTGTAAGGCATTATAATCTAATAAGAAGATTTCTGTGCCCTGAGAACAGCCCCCTCACTGTGCTTCCTGACTTATTATGTGGTAACACCCTCTATATCCTGTATCCAGACTAATATACATCCAAATGGATGATATTTCCTATCACCTGTCTGTCTCTGGGTCTCTCTATGACTGACATGTTAAAGACTGATTCTTTTGATTCTTGGGACATGGCACTGCTTTAAAAGTGCTCTCTTTGCTGAGAATAAACAGAGATCTTCTTCTTCTTGTATGCGCGTGTGTGTGTGTGTGCGTGTGTGCGTGCGTGTGCGTGTGTGTGCGTGTGTGTGTGTGTGTGTGTGTGTGTGTCTCCCGGGCCGGTAAATGAATCAAAGTGCAGCGGACGCAACAAGCAATAAATAACTCTTTAGACGTATTTTAACTTATTTTAGATACTCTTCTTCTTAAACCAAACATTTTTATTCTTGTAAATTTTTGCTGCAAATCAAGGTCACTGAAGTTACCACGTGTTTCCTCACCTGTCTGGGGTAATACATTTTCTAAAAGATGTGTATGTGTGTATTGTGTATATATATAGGGTGAAAAAAACACATTTGGTACCTCTCAAGTGCCAGGATCACAACACGAGAGAAAAAACTAAATGGAACAGATTAAAAAAAAATTAAATAAAAAAATATTTTTGTGCCTTTACCTGTATCTGTGATTTATATATACAGTGGAACCTTGGATTACGAGCATAATTCGTTCCGAAAGTGGACTCATATTCCAAAACACTCATGAACCAAATCAATCCCATAAGAAATAATGAAAACTCAAATAATTCGTTCCACAGCCCAAAAAAATAAATACAGAAAAATAATTAATACAATATATAAAGTAAAAATAATACAAATTAACCTGCACTTTACCTTTAAAAAAAGTTACAATAAATCCCAACAGATAAGTGTTTCCGTTTGTGCACACAGGCGCCATGTATTTGTGTGTGTGTGTGTGTGTGTGTGTGTGTGTGTGTGTGTGTGTGTGTGTGTGTGGAATTAGCCCCTTCCCTCGCCACGTCTTACACAGTAACACTCCTCCTCCCTCCCCCCACCTTGCTTTTTAAGTTTCACAACAAACACACACACAACGGAAACACTGTTTTAACAGGAAAAAAAGAAATCTCTCTAATAACACTCGCGTGAGCACAGACTAATGAAATCACTGCTGTAAAGTAAAAACAAGTAAAAACAAACAAGTGAACCAGCACGTTACCTTTGAAAAGGATCGCGACAGAGCACAGTTTCTGTGGAGAGCAGAGTGTGTGTGTCTGTGTGAAGCTGGGGAAAGGGGCTGTAAAGGTGAGACAGTGTGTGTGTGTGTGTGTCGGGGTGTGTGTGTGTGTCGGTGTAAAAAAAACTCGGCACTCGTAAACCAAGACCCAAGACATGCTCGTTTTTCAAGTCAAAATTTATTAAAAATCTTTGCTCGTCCTGTGGAACACTCGCAATCTGAGGTTCCATTGTATATATATATATATATATATATATATATATATAGATAGATAGATAGATAGATAGATAGATAGATAGATAGATGTGCCTTTACCTTTCTTAAATTTTCTTTTCATTCCTGTGAAGCTGCTTTGAGACAATGACCATTGTTAAAAGCGCTATAGAAATCAAATTGAATTGAATTGAAAAAAATATGTTCCATTTAGTTTTTTCTCTTGAGTTGTGATCCTGGCACTTGAGAGGTACCAAATGTGTCTTTTCAGTCTGTTAAGGGTTAAAACTACAAGACTGCATTAAATATGTTCAATACTGCATTAGCTTCAATGCTGAATCCTGGAGGCTATATATACCTGATACGTCAGTGTGAGAGAATGCCAACATCTGTGACTGCAAACATTGAATGAAAAATGAACATGATTTTTGGGTAAAACATACCGTGACCATGTGAATTTCCTTAAATGTGTTAATGGTCAAATTTTTTAACGAAGCTGCAAATTCTCTTTGCTAGGCTGTTCAGTTCATGTATAGTTCATGCAGCGGCTTTTGTCTTTCACTGGCTTTATAAACTCGCACGTGGGTGTAGAATCCTGCAAGGTGTCCCACGGCAAGTTTCCCCACAGCCTTCTGTCTCTTTATTCGACACATGCCCAAGATAAGAAATGCACTGAGTGAATTATGTACCCGCATTAAATATAGATGCCACGCAGCCTAAAACAAAAGAAATATGCATGACACTGAAGACTAGATTTAACAGGAAGCAAAATTCAGGTAGATTATTGCTGTTTTCTCCCTTAGAGCCAATATTAAGAGATAAATAAAAGCTGATTTCCACTTTGAGAAATAGCTTTATTCAAGTAGCTGGTGTGTGTGTGTGTGTGTGTGTGTGTGTGTGTGTGTGTGTGTGTGTGTGTGTGTGTGTGTGTATAAAACCCCTGGTCTAAAGGATCACCTCTTTCTCCATGTCTAACACGATGTCAGTAAAGCAAAGCTGAGAACAAGGCAGGATTATTGATCTGTCCATGTTAGCACACGGGCTATGACCTTGCAATGTTGCAGTGGAAAGTGTGGGAGTGTTCCAAGCTCAAGTGCTCTTTTACTGAGATGTAAGTGGGAGGAACATACATAGGTTGTAACATACCTCCTAAAGAGAGAGATAGATAATAATAAAACGTTACATAAAACACAGGCAAAAAAATTGGTGTATTTATTATACATTAAGTATTAAAATGTGTAGTATTGCACCAATGAAAATTAGGTCATGAGGCTTTTAGCTGAGGCTTGAGGTGAACAATTTACTGTAAGATTTCTAGAAGAAAAAATGTCTGATACTACACGCGCTTAGTTATAAGCATTAATACTTAATTTTATAGGTGAAAACGAGATCTGCTTTGAGAGAGGAATAATACTTACACTGTCCTGCCAGAAAAAAGTCACCACCCAGATTTAACCAAGCCAATGGAATATTAGTATATTTTCTTGATGTCCTTGGTGGGCACGGCATGGTGCTTAGTAGTTAGCACTTTCACCTTGCACCTCCAGGGTCCGGGTTTGATTCCTGCCTGTGTGTGCATGGAGTTTGCATGTTCTCCCCGTGCTTGGTGGGTTTCCTCCAGGTACTCCAGTTTCCTCCCATAGTCCAAAGACATGCAGATTAGGCTAACTGCTATTCCCCAAACTGCCTGTTGTGTGTGAATGAATATGTGAGTGTGTGTGTGTGTGTGTGTGTGTGTGTGTGCATGCCCTGCGATGTATGGCGCCCTGTCCAGGCTGTATCCTGCATTGTGCCCCAAGTCTCCTGAGATCCAGGCTCCCCGTGACCCTGTATACAGCATGAGTGAGTGAGTCGTTCAGGTGGTGGTGCACATGGTGTTCTGGTGCTTTTCAATCATGGCCAGCATTTACTTTATTCTGCAATTTGTGCTGCATTGGCTTTTCTGTGGGATCGGTTTGAACAGGTTGGCCTTCAGTCCCACACGGTTGGGTGAGCCTTGGGTGCCTATGATCCTGGCATTAGTTTACTGGTATATACTCTTGTATATATACAGTGGAACCTTGGATTGCAAGTAACTCGGTTTATGAGTGTTCCGCAAGACGAGTGAAGATTTTTAATAAATTCTGACTTGAAAAACGAGCATGTCTTGGTTTACGAGTGCCGGGTTTTTTGACACCGACACACACACACCGGCACACACACACACACACACACACACACACACACACACACACACACACACACACACACACACACACACACACTCTCGCCGGGTTCACACAGACACACAAACACTGCTCTACACAGAAACTCTGCTCTGTCGCGATTCTTTTCAAAGGTAAGGTGCTGGTTCATTTTTTTTTTTTTTTTTTTTACTTTACAGCAGTTATTCTGTTAGTATGCACTCACGCGAGTGTCATTAGAAAGATTTCTTTTTTTCACTGTTAAAACAGTGTTTCCGTTGTGTGTGTGTCTGTTGTGAAACTTAAAAAGCGAATTTGGAGTTTTACTGTGTAAGACGAGGCGAGGGAAAGAGCTAATTCCACACACACACACACACACACACACACACAAATACACGGCGCCTGCGCGCACAAATGGACACACTTTTCTGTTGGGATTTATTTGAACTTTTTTTAAAGGTAAAGTGCAGGTTAATTTGTTTTATTTTTACTTTATATATTGTATTGATTATTTTTCTGTATTTTTTGGGGGCTCTGGAATGAATTATTTGAGTTTTCATTATTTCTTATGGGAAGGTTTGATTTGCCTTACGAGTGTTTTGGAATACGAGCCCGCTCCCGGAACGAATTATGCTCGTAATACAAGGTACCACTGTACTCTGGTATATAATCTTTGATATAAATATGATATAATAATGGGAAATAAATGAACAAATATTTGCAGACGACTGCATCACACCATCCTTGTGTTTGATTACTTTTCTATAGCAGCACACCCTGGGGTGTTTTTGTTCCCTACTACTAGTCTTATTAAATAAACCAACTTTGTGTGAACTGTCTGCTTTCTATGTTGTCGCCATTAAACCACCCTCAAAGTGTAAATGAGACAAGAGATACAGCACTGACCAACAGATAGCATACAAAAAAGTTTTGTAGATGCCATAAATACAAGAAGTTTTATAAAGGCATGATCAGTTGCAGGGAATTAATGAACTCAGTTATTACATCTGTCATGTACAGATGAAACAGAAACAGTTGTGGAGTAACTGAAGCTCAGGGGGGAACATCTCTGTCCTGGTTAACATCAAGTTACCATGAGTTAGTCTGAATAAATGCTCCTAATTCTGCCTCCTCTCTCTCTCTCTCTCTCTCTCTCTCTCTCTCTCTCTCTCGTGCATCTGTTTCTGTGCTTCTGTTGCTCTGAGTACATTGAACAATGTGTTTGTTCACTCTCTGCAGATTTACTTGCACAACCTTTCACCTGCAGCGGATTGAGAATTCAGCTCAGCTAACAGTAGAGTGTGAATGTGAATTGAATTTGAAACAGAGCACCGTGCTGCGATACAGATGTATCCCAAGAGGACCTACAGTGCTTAGGGTTGTTACACTCGCATGTGGTGATGCAAGGCCAAAGTGTTTTATGTTCCAGTATTTCAAACTGAATTAAGTATGTGCCCCGATACAGTACATTACAAGCACATCAGCATCTGAACATCTGAATCTGTTTGCTCTCTCTCTCTCGCTCTCTCTCTCTCTCTCTTTTATACTCTGTCTATATAGCAAAAGGTCACTAGGCTAGAATAAATTCCTTCAATCAGCTATCGGTCATTACGTCTCACTTTGTCTGTTTTGGTAAATGATATTAAATTTAAAATATGAGGCGGCTTATTCAAATATTAGAAGTGCTGAATGTAGCATTTATGGTGAACCAGGCTGAAAATAACTCAATATATTTAACTTAAGAGCAGAAATTTGGCTTATAAAATATAAAATATGTAAATTTATTAGATTTAAATGGGTAAATCATAGAAGCTTTATGAACAGTTCATTAAATAGAAACGCATTTAAATATCTAATGTATTCTGATAACCTTTACAATATCTATGTACTTCATTTAAACTGAAATTAAAATAAAATCAATCAATCAATAAAAAAGTTATTGAGATCAGTTAAGAAAAAGTCCTCAGGATTGGCTAAATAAAAAGTGTTCAGTATTGGCTAAATGAGGTGCTTGGGATCAGCTAAACTACAGGGGCAGGATCAGCTAAACTAAGTTGTCATATTTGGTTAAACAAATTGAGCAGAATCAGTTAAACAAGGTGCTAAGGATTGGCTAAACGCAGTATCGGGATCAGCAAAACAAATGCCTGGGATCAGCGAAACATGTGCTCTGGATGAACTAAACAAACTGCTAAACACATTGATCACAGTCATCTAAATGGAATGATCGGGATCAGCTAAACAGGAAAACAGTAAAGCAAAGTACCCAGGATCAGCTAAACAAAATGTCTGAGATCTGAGACTAAACAAAGTCTCCAGGTCAACTACACAAAAGGCTTTAGATCAGCTAAGCTACAGTAAGTGCTCAGGATCAGTCACCAAAAAGCTTGAGATCAGCTAAACAAAATGGTGAAGATCTGCTAAGCAAAGTGCCAAAGAAAATGCCCGGGATGAGCTAAACAACGTTTTCAGGATCTGTGAAAAAGTGCTTGGGATCAGCTAAACAATGTGCTGTACATAAGTTCAGCTCAGAATACAAAATAAAAAGTAAAGAAACAGATTACTGCAGTTTATCTTATAAATATCTCTCTGTGAAAAGAAAAAGGCTTTATTGCATTACTGACTCACCAGCATTCCTGACTGAGAGACAGATTCAGTGCCGTACTGATACACAGCTACCATCGATCTGTTGGTCCCTGAAGTGCCGCTCTCACAGATCTGTGGCTTAGAAGCCACACACTTGCAGCTTCCCAAACAGATCAAAGATGGTGATGTGTGTGTGTGTGTGTGTGACTGCTGTTTTATTTAACGTTTAATTAAACAGTCAGATCATTAGGAATTAATTCTTATTTAAAATGGTGGCCTGGCAAGCAGCAGAGTAATTTAAAAGAATCAGCAGTGGGAAGCAGTGGGCAGAAAAAACAAAAGCTAAATAACAGAAAAAAGACGACATAGCAGATGTAGAGGCATACATTTTTTAAAAAAGTGCATGCAGTATTTACAGAAAACAGGTGCACTGAATGTTCCAGTGAAATTTAACAAAACAAAAAAATACAAAATAAAGAATTAATAACATGAAATATATTGAACAAAATATCATCTTTTAATGCATTCAAATTACATTTAATGTTAATCTTCATAAAGTTCCCATTCACAACTCCATACATTTTAAATTCCCATCAATACTCAATGCCACTATGTGACAGATGTTCCACTGACTACCTCACCATTCTATGAGGGGCGTTCAAGTCAAACCAGGACTTGTGATGAAATTTCTGGTGGATGCATGCATGAAACCTAGTGACATTTACAGAGGACTTTAAGCACAGTCCAGTGATGAAAGTCTTAGCCGCAGTAAAACATTTGAATGGTGCAAACGTTTTAAAGAAGGCTATACGTCCATGAAAAATGATCTCGGCCGAGGAGGCTCGAGCGCACGGTACAGTAGTTGTTCTTGAGAACATTCAGCAAGTTGACTTCCTGGATCTTGAAAATTGTCAGATAACTTATGGCCAACTTGTGGGTGGGAACAATTCACATTTCCCAACAATGCTTGCACTTTGCAGGGACTGGCTGGGAGTTATTGCCACATCCCCTCACTCCAAGCCATTTCCACATGTTTGGGTCATTAAAGGAGATCCTGGGAGGCCAGTGTTTCAGATGTCAAGCAGGCAGTCCGATCATGGATCCAGTGGATCCAGCGTACTGAGAAAATTTTCTGCCTTGATGGTACTAGTGAAACACAAGTATAAGTGCATTGGTGTAGCAGGGGATTATATAGAGAACAAAATGATGTTTTTACACTTATAACACTCATGACAAAAGTCCCGGTTTGACTTGAATGTCCCATATAGTTATTATAGCCCGATGTACAGTAAAGCCCAAAAGTTTGGACACACCTTCTCATTCAAAGAGTTTTCTTTATTGTGTTCTTTAGCCCAAACGCGTCTCTTCTGCTTGTTGCCTGTCCTTAGCAGTGGTTTCCTAGCAGATATTCTAGCATGAAGGCCTGATTCACACAGTCTCCTCTTAACAGTTGTTCTAGAGACGTGTCTGCTGCTAGAACTCTGTGTGCCATTGACCTGCTCTCTGATCTGAGCTGCTGTTAATCTGCGATTTCTGAGGCTGGTGCCTCGGATGAACTTCTCCTCCGCAGCAGAGGTGACTCTCGGTCTTCCTTTCCTGGGGCGGTCCGCATGTCAGCCAGTTTCTTTGTAGCGCTTGATGGTTTTTGTGACTGCACTTGGGGACACTTTCAAAGTGTTAAAAAAAAAGTTTTTCCAATTTTTCGGACTGACTGACCTACATTTCTTAAAATAATGATGGCCGCTCGTTTTTCTTTACTTAGCTGCTTTTTTCTTGCCATAATACAAATTCAACCTCTTTGAATGAGAAGGTGTGTCCAAACGTTTGGTCTGTACTGTAGTTATATTATTTTTATGCTAATTATTATTATTATTATTATTATTATTATTATTATTATTATTATTATTATTGCATCTAGTAAAAACAATGGGAATATATGCTAATAATCGCAATATTTGCTAATAGAGACCCATTGGAATAGTCATCACCCTGCACTATGATCAGCAGAGGAGAAGCAGACATAAAAGTAAGAGCCAGATTAAACACTATCTATCTGGCCTCCAAAATCTTGTTTTATATTTGAATGAAATCTATCTGTATAGTCTAAGATTCAAAGCCTGACCTGAAGATTCACATGACCTGCGCAGCTATTTAGTCCCAGTCCAATGCAGAAATGTTTTTTATTTTTATTTTCGCTATTATACATAGCTCTGTTTTACTGTCCCTTTTTGTGATACAACTTCACAAGTGATCGCCAATGATAGTCATTCATGATTTTTTTTTTAAAGCACGTTGTAAGTGGGCAGTGAGTGGGACACAGATGCCAGGAGACAGCAGTGCAGTGCGATAACCAAGAGTTCTTTTTATTTTCCACTTCTCAATGTGGCAAAAGATGTGCACTTGAATGTAACAAAAAAAATATATGAGTCACAGCTGGGGGAGTGGATGCCCTGGACAGAGGAGACAGGTATGAACTATATGCTGTGTACATCCTACTTACCGCACTGAGCTTTCACTGCCCTTTTATAGGCCACAGATGACTGCAGGATGGTGACCCATAATCTGTTGCCAGCCTCGTTGAGTTAAATCACCCCGCCTTCTCTCTTGCCCTTGGTGGAGCTGTCCATGGTGCTGAGCGCTCCCTTTTCAATAATAATGATTCCATTATTTTTCACATGAACCTTACAGCTCAGTGAAAAAATTTTTCCCCCCATATCCTAATTAGGAAGCTGGGGTCAGAGTGCCGGGAGTCAGCCGGGATACAGCATCCCTGGTTTAGATAGGGTTTAGGACCTAGCTTAAGGGTCAAGTCAAGTCAATTTTATTTATATAGCGCTTTTAACAATTGACATTGTCGCAAAGCAGCTTTACACAATCAAAAGAAGTAAGTTTTTATGCAATGTGTATGAATCAAAATGATAAGATTGTCCCTGATGAGCAAGCCGAGGGCGACGGTGGCAAGGAAAAACTCCCTGAGATGGTAATAGGAAGAAACCTTGAGAGGAACCGGACTCAACAGAGAACCCATCCTCATCTGGGTGATAACGGATAACAGGGATTGATCAGCATAATAATGTGTAAGACTGGAAGTTCAGTATAACAGGAGATGTGTTAAAATTAATTAAATTAGATCATTAAAATTAAAATGAGTCCAGTTTGTTCCTGGAGGCTCAGGTAGACTGTAGGGCTCAACAGCGGCATCTTCGCAGTGCCGGGGCTTGAACCTCCAACCTTCCAATCAGTAACCCAGTAACCCACAATTGAGCCACCACTTCCTTACTGTTTTTTTCTGTCAGATAGTAAGAGGCACTGGCTATATGCCCGTCACCACACACATTCCTTCCACTATTTTTTTTTAGTATTTTATAATACTTTTTTGGAGCCAGACAGTGAATGTCAAAGTAGGTTTACAGAGTTGATAATGTCATTATGAAATGCGTGTGCACTATACCAATTCTAGAAGGGTTGAAGTTATCTACCTCTCAGGTGGCTGCCAACCGTATATTTTTGACAATGCTGATTTTCTGCACTCTTGCAGAATGAGACGAAGCGTCAACAAAATAACAAAAAAAGTTCCATCATTAACTGTGGCAGGACAGGAAGCCCACAGACACACAGATACACCCAGTCCAATTTTAGGATGTGTACACAGAACACAATGAGCCAGTGCTGCCCTGGGTCTGTTTCTGTCTCAC
Source organism: Clarias magur (assembly GCA_013621035.1). Classification (NCBI taxonomy): domain Eukaryota; kingdom Metazoa; phylum Chordata; class Actinopteri; order Siluriformes; family Clariidae; genus Clarias; species Clarias magur. Next base: position 251,400 of record QNUK01000381.1, read on the forward strand.
GCAATATTCACTCAATTTACTGTGCAGGTGCTGCTTTTGCAATCACATGCTTCTGTTACTGTGTGATATTTACTCCTTTATTATGTACCTTGATTCATAGACTTAGAATCTTCGAAGAACCGGTTTACGTTATACAGTATGTTAGCTTAACACATATGTTACAAAGATTCAGAAATGCTTTATAGATTTTATATTTCCTAACAATACATTCACATGCAATGTTGTCTGCCATGTCCTGAAAATAGTTTCTTTAAATGGAAGCAGATATTCATTGACTAATAAATGTGATAGTTTCAGTAAGGTCATCCTATTCAGATCATTATCTCATTAACCACTTTCGTTCTTTTCACAAATGCACACATTTACAGTGTATAGCACACAAACGCACATTTTTCTTAAGCAGTAGTAATACTGCCTGACCGCTCAAGGATGTCTGGTCTGGTCCTTAATCAAGATGAATGAATGAAGAAAGTGTAGTTTAACCAAAATTTAACAGTATTCCCCAAATGGTAGAAAATCAGCCATTGAAAAAAAAAATCTCTTAACACAGTTTTGCCTCTTTATTTTACCTTTTACACCACTAATATTTTATCTCTTGTAAGTTTTATAGACCTAGTGGGCAAAATTGCAACTAACAATCTTTTTTATTTATATCACTGTGTTATTAAATTCTAAATTCTGATTGGTCCATAGGTGTGTAGTAATTTTCTATAATAGCGTCTCAGATGATATGACATCTCCACTCTCTATATAATCAAAGGCTGTTAATAAAAATATCCAAAACATGAAGATAAAGAAAGAAAGAAAGAAAGAAAGAAAGAAAGAAAGAAAGAAAGAAAGAAAGAAAGAAAATGAGAGACATTTATGAAAAGAGTCTCCAGTTATACAACTCTTTTGTACTTTCTGGTTTCGTGACATTTTTTGTTCCAAAAACATTAATCTAAAAAAAAAAAATATTGGGTTGAGGTAAGAAGGGTTTATAGCTATTCCAGGAAATTGGTTTCAATTTCCACAATATTAAATGAAACTATAAATGCAGAAAATATACTGTACACTACCAGTCAAAAGTTTGGACACATCATCTAATTCCATGGTCTTTCCTGATTTTTATTTCTTTCTACACTGTAAAACAACGCTGAAGGCAGCAAAAATACACAATAGATCAATCTCCTTAGAACAGTTGATCTTGAGATGTATCTGCTACTTCTGCTCTGTAAATTCTTCATAACGGCTCTAATCTGGGGTGCTGGTTGTTAATCAGTGATTTCTGAAAATGAACTTCTCCTCTGCAGCAGAGGTAAGATTTGGTCTTGTTTTCCTGGGAAGGTCTTCATGAGAGCCAGTTTCATCATGGAACTTGAGGGGTTTAGCAAATGCACTTGATAATATTGCAAGAACTGTTCCAGAACAGCTGACCTTCAAGTCTTAAAATAACGACTGACTGTTATTGTTGTGGTGGTTATTATTAAGGTTACTTAATGCTCTAGGTGTTATTTCATAGTTTTGAAAAAAAATCCAGTATTGTTCTAGAATGTAGAAAATGTATCTAAAATTGTATCCAAATGTTTGACTGGTTCTTTACTCATTGTGTTCTATCTAAAATGCATATTATTGTCGTGTGGTATGAAAGAAAGAAAATATTTCACATTGTGCTGTCACAGAAAATTGGTCAAAATCATAATGTTAGAAAAGCATCATTGATCATTTTAGCACATGCATAAGTGTTTAATCTTTACATAGGGGGAAAAACAGATTAAATTCTCAAATTCAAATTTTATTTGTCACATACACAGTCATACACAGTACGATATGCAGTGAAATGCTTATACGACCGCTCCGTGACCTTAAATATTTTTACAAAAGGAACCTATAAAACAGATTCCATCAAAGTTACAAAATATATATATATATACATAAAATCTGAATATGAAAGAAAGAAGTGGGATGTGATGTAATATATTACGACTATAGTCTGTGAAAAACTTGAGGTAGTATTTTAATGAGATGAGGGGGGTGTGAAAAGAAGTCCTTGAAGTGTGCAAAATGTGCATATGTGCATATATGTGCAATGTGCATTGACATAATTGTCCGTTTCTGTGTGTGCACAGATTATTTCAATTCTAACATTTATAACATTTTTAGTTTAACCCAAATCACAAGTTTTATCCACAGTAACTTTAAGGACAATAGATTTATAAGTTTTCTGAAACTTTCTAAAACTAACTAAAGATTGTCCCAGTTTTGAACCAGCTTTAAGAATGCCTGCTGAATTACAATGTACTTTCCTTTCCTTATACCTCCTAATGTAAACAGAATGAAGGTTGCTCTGTCCAGCTGCTCGAGAAAAAAAAAAAAAAAAAAAAAAAGGTCACTGGAACGCGTCATGCATTGCAAACCATGGATTTCAACCAGAGAGTGTAAATACACAGTCAATATACAGTACTAAGGTCTCCTCTGTGAGTCAGCTGCATGAGCATGACTGCAAACATGTGTGTTGATGTTGTGCATTGTGTGTTCTGTTACCTGCTGAGGTCATCAATATACCCAGTTGCTCACAGTATCGCTAGTATACTTGAACTGCAAAGGGGAAGACGTTTACAAGAGCAAATGCAAGCGTGAACTGAGAAAAAGACACTGCGTTCTGCTTTGCACCTTCTCCGGTACTCTTGATTATTCTTTGCACCTGTCACCTTTTATTCATCTCCGTTAGTCTGTGTGCTTGAAGATTATTTGCGTGTGGGTTTGTCTCCGTTCACGTTATTTGCATTCCCAATTTAGTCTCCCTTTGCTATTGTAATCAGCTCCAGTCTTTTGGGAAGGCTTTTGTGGGGATTTGTGTTCATTCAGCTAAAAGAGCATTAATGAGATCAAGCACCGATGTTAGGCGATAGGGTTCCAGTTCCTGTTTGTTGGAACAGGGTTGTGTCTCTTAGTTCAAGTGAACGGAAACTCCAAGTCAGTGCAGTGTGATGGTCTGGTGTCCACAAATTCTTATCCATGTAATGTACTTTTTATTTACTCTTTAAGGAAAAGAGCCTCATCTGTAGGCACTCATGTGGTGTATGAGATCAAATCATGGCCCAACAAACAATATCCGATTTATTTGCCTTGGGTAGATTTCACTGCATGCCTTGGGTCATCATACAACTGCGATGTGAGAGCAGGATTTGGCTGAATCTGAGCAGACAGTATAGCCCTATACACGTCAGAAGTTATCTTGCTATACATCCAGGTCATCAATAAATTCTGTATGAGCTCAAGCGTGTGAGATCAAATCTTGGCCAAACAAACTGTGGAGACTTTTGTTAGAGATTTATGTCACTCTGAGATTTGAAAAGATTTTGTGTGTGCTTGTCTGATGGTGTAAGAGACATAAAGAGACAAAGAGAAAGTGTGATCCATGGTGGTTGTTAGAGTTAAAGATCAGCGGTGAAGGATTTCCTGCTGAACACTGGCTGATGCAGTACAACAGGCTCTAGCAAAGACAGAACCACAAGCACACACACATACACACTGAACATATGTACAGTATATGTACAGTATCACTTTGGCCATATTCTGCCATCAACAAAATGCCTATTAAATTAACAATAGAAATAGAATATGTCTTCCAGTGTTATAAGTCATACGGACAATACAGACTCTAACAGACTGAACGCTAGCAGCAGCACGATCTATGCATTTATATCACATTTACCTTTTTTTTTTTTAATGCATTTACTAATTTGCCAGGGACAGCGCTTATTAATAAGCAGCATGAAATGTCCTGAAAATGAGCCAGCGTTTGACCAAAAAAGAAACTTTTCCATCTGTAATCCCTGGGGAGAAGTTAATAGGCACAAACACATGCTCATGCTCAAGACCTGTGTGCACACCCTTATGGGGGAAAGAAAAAAAAAAGGCAATATATTGTAAAATAAAATTTATAATAAAACATTTCCATATATAAGAAACTAGTGCTTTTATTTATTAATATATTGCAATATTTGAATGGACCGTATACGGCTATATATATTGCAATGAAGACAAAAATCATTGTGTTTATACTTATAATTGTTTTATTGAAAGATTATTGAAACTTAATGCATGTTTAAGAATTATACATACACTTTGAATTTGTAGGTGTGCTCTGATTAGTGCCTATAAAGTTCATTTTGTTTCGACCTGCATAAACATATAAGCAAATTGTAAATAAATAAATAAATAATGTGTATAAAATATACACATTATTTAAAGTTTAATATAAAATTACATAAATTAAGATATATACGTTTGAATATATTTCGTCAATTCCTTATATTGTAATATATTAATACAATATATTATTCTGTATATTGTGAATATGTTTTTGAATATGAATATCTTTTTTTCTGTTAATTATTAATTAGTATCAGTTAGTGTGTCATGCACACTTTCAGGAAGCATAAAAGGAAACAAGATGGCGCTTCACATCGCTCAGTCATTGAGTTCATATACGCCTTCGCTAACGCTCCACCGACAATTTCGTGAGTACTCACCTATTCAGGTCGCTTCCTTGATTGAGTGTGTGTTGCTAGAACGCGGGTTTATTTGTGTAGATCCTTGCTTTTTTTTGTAAGAGAGTTCTAAGAGTAAACGCGTGGTTATCCTGCCTACTCGCGCTGCTTCCACGTTTGGGTTTACGCAACACGGGCTAACTGCTAAGGCTTTTGTGTTCGTCCCTCGGTTGCTTGTGACAGAATGACTGAGCCTAAAGCAGTAAACCCAGCGGAGTTTGCTCGCCTCTGCGCTGTGGTTGACTAGCATGCCGATCTGATCAATTCGCTCCGTGGTGAAGTCGTGTCTCTCCGAAAGGAGCTCCAAGACGTCGCGGTCTTGCGCCGCGAGGTGGCGGAGCTGCGGCAGCCCTCCTGGTGGCCCTCAATGGCCAAGGACGTCGAGGAGTTTGTTCGGGCGTGCCCAGTGTGCGCCAGGGCCAAGACCTCTAATCAACCAACAGCGGAGGAACTCCAACCACCCCCAGTTCCCCGTCGACCCTGGACGCACATTGCCATCGACTTCATCACGGGCCTGCCGGTATCCGAAGGGAAGAGCATCATCATGACCATAGTAGATCGGTTCTCCACCTGGTGGCTCTCACCGGACTTCCGTCAGCCAAAGAGACAGCCAAGCTGATTTTAGAGCACGTAGTCCGTCTGCATGGGTTCCCAAAGGACATCGTCTCGGACAAGGGGCCCCAGTTCACTGCACGGTTCTGGAAGGCCTTCTGCCGTCTGATCAATTCTACCTGCAGTCTCTCCTTGGGCTATCATCCCCAAACGAATGGTCAGACAGAACGGGCCAACCAACAACTGGAGCGCTACCTAAGGTGTTTCATTGCCGACCGTCAGCGCTCCTGGGCCCGCTACCTCATTTGGGCGGAGCTCTCCCACAATCTCCACGTCTCCTCCGCCACGAAGCTGAGTCCATTTGAGGTATGCCAGGGTTTCCAACCTCCGATGTTCGAACATCAAGAACCGGAGGTCAAAGTACCCGTGGCCCAACAGTTGGTCCGAAGGTGTCGGCGGTCCTGGACTCAAGCCAAGGAGGCCATCCAGCGCGCCAATACCCTCTACACAACATCTCCGTCGACACCCTCCGGGACGATTGTACCACACAGGTGACAAGGTATGGCTGTCCACCAAAAACCTGCACCTTCCAAAAAGCGAGTCCAAAAAGCTCTCGCTCAAGTTCATCGGCCCATATCGCATCACCCTCCGTGTCACCTACCGGCTCCGGCTGCCTGCGGCGCTCCATATCCATCCAGTATCCCACACCTCCCAGCTCAAACCCTTCATCAGGTCACCAATGGTATAAAGAATGAACGTATAAAAGAATGAATGAACAAGAACAGACAGGCAGATGAAAGAATACAGTTATTATAATGTACACAGACAGTCAGACAGACAGATACATGCAAGAGATGAATGAGGGGTTAAATTTGATAAACATTTAGACATAATAAATTGTTTAAATAATTATGAATAAACTATAGACTAGTTTAAACAAATAAGTTACTAAATAAACTAGCTCATCATATAAAAGTATCAGGCCCTATCAGTATCTTTACAGTGACCTTCCACAATGTTGTTACTGTAACTAGCCCATAGGATGGCAAGAAATATCTGCACATTCCTGCCCACACAATCATTTAAAAAATAAATAAATAAATAAATAAAGATTTTCTCGCTAGTTTGGCACATGTGACAAGCGGTCACTAAAAATCCTGCTGCTAACTGATAAGCTCCTGATAAGTGGACAAACTGAATTACAGTCAGAGAAGAACTGCTGCATGTGATGATATTCATGTTCAGGATCCAAGTAAGTATTTTGGTTAACATCTCATTTTTTTAATACTGCCTGGGTTAATGATGTCATCCTGATTGTTATTCAATGAACAAATAGTATTGTTGTTATTACTGTTACCTTTATATTAACATAAGGTGGTGATTGCAGTTGCCAACAGTTATTTTAATTGCCACTGTTATTGTTGTCAGTGTTGGTGTTGTTGTTCCTGATGGTGTTGGTGCTCTGTATATTTTAAGGTCATTATTCATCTGCAACATCAGCATGCAGCATTTGGCTGAATCTGAGCAGAGAGTATAGCCTTATACACTTCCAAAGTCATCCTGCTACATCCAGGTCATCAATAAACACCAATGACCCGGTTCCATTAGGAGCCATACTGTACATGTCTCTGCCATGTTTAACAGACGATGCGGTATGGGTTGGATCATGAGCTATTCTTTCCCATCTGCATACCTTTCTCTTGGGATCATTCTGGTAAAAGTCGTTTTGGTTTCATTGGTCCGAAGTCTGTGCTGGCCTTTCTGTTCTTGAGTGTTGCCAGTGTTTTGCACCTTGGCGTATTTACACTTTGAAAGTCCTAGCATCTGCTTGATTACTCATGGAGTAACAGGCCACACCTGGCCATGCACCTGCTCATCTGCCATTTGTTCCATTATTTATGGTCTGTATTTCTACTGTCAAACCCCTTGAATTGAAGCTGAAAGTCTGGACCTCATTAACATCTTGAGTGTTTTCTTTCAGATTCAATCTGGTGGTATACGGTGGCCAAATGCCAATAAAAAAAAACGTATTTTTGTTCCAAAATTTATGGGCCTGATTGTATGTTAATAGAAATAGGTGACGAATTGTGCAACGTCAAGCTGAGGTATTTTGGTAGATCCAACATATGCAATGAGTAAATATTCATTCCTGTGGGGTAAAATGTGTGTTTTGTCAGTAACATAGATGGTGTGTGGGTGTTGTGTGAGAATTATCTGTGTTCAGGGCCGGGATGCCCTGCAGAAAGAAGCGCTCTTCCTCATTCTCTCTGTGTTGGCCTTTAGGGAGCAGAAGTGCTTCCATGACCGCAAGAGAGAAAAAAGTATATTACTCAGATGCCTGAGGTCCTTTACTATCTTTCTGGCATTGGTCCAGCACCGCTTGCTGGATGGAGATAGCGGCGCTAAGGACTTTCTAATGACTTAGACTTCCACTTAGACTTATGACTTCCTGGGTAATACTCCAACTCTTCGGTACGGCTGAATGTGTTCAGGTAACAACACTGAATGAATTAAAATCTACATTTTCTATTACATATATAGATACTCATGGAAAATGAGGTTTCAAGCATGACATGTTACATGAATTCAGACGTTAATGCGAGTTCCGTTCCAAGAGCTCAATTTGTTTGTGAGTCCAACAAACATTATCAAGGTACTAGGGTACTAACACAACTGGCTATACGCAGTATGAAACTAACATGGTCCATGATCTTGTCCTTATTCTTTTAGAATCATGCCGATGGGGAAAGATCGAGCAATGTCTTTTTTTTTGGGGGGGGGGGATTTTTCCCCGATTTTCTCCCTAATTTAGTCGTGTCCAATTCCTCCCCGTCACTAGGGGGCTCCCACATTAAGGCTACTACTACCACTCAGCCGGGAGGGCCGAAGACTATCACGTGTTTCCTCCGAACCACGTGACGCCAGCCGACCGCATCTTTTCGAACTGCTCGCTCGCGCACCGTTGGGGGCGGCGTAACACACTCGGAGGACAGCGCTATCCGCTCCCTCCGCTGCGCGAGCTCACAGACGCCCCTGACTGGCTGTAGAGCCGTGATTAATGTGGGAGCACTAAGTACCTCTCATCCCTCCCCTCTGAGAGAGCTCGGCCAATCTCTCTAGACCTCCGGCTGCGAGAGGTTACAGCACCACCCGGGATTCGAACTAGCGATCTCCGGATGATAGGGCGAGCGCTTTAACCACTGCGCCACTCGGAGGCCCGAGCAATGTCTTCTTAGCAGTACCAGCTTCATCGCCGCTGCTTTTGCGCTTGTTTCCAGACATCTTGGGCTTGTACTGCACATGCAGAGGATGCACGCTGCACGCACATGACAATATACGCCGGATATGTGATCTAACTTCCATGATTGAACATGCACGACCGAATGTTTGTATCTTTAAAAGTTCGTAACTTGAATGTTAGTATGTAGGGGATTTACTCTATTGTGATTTTTTTAAAGTATTTTTCAAATTATATTTCAGGGCAAAATAGGTGTTGTTATTTAAAGTCCTCATTTAAAATTTCTTGAATATAATTCGAGCAAAACAGACAACACGAAGAGAGAGAGAGAGAGAGAGAGAGAGAGAGAGAGATTTTCTGTACTAGAAGCTCTACAACTAAACTAAATACATGAGCAAAATGACAAAATTCAAATCAGGAAGCACATGGCAGAAATTGACCTGTCACACATCTCGAACTCAAAGTGACACCTGAATCCCAACAAACCTGGCATTTGTATATTTGTATAGGTGTTCTCTTGTCAAATGTCCCTTCTCAAGAAATTTACAAGCCATCGCTGGAAATCACAAAGCACACCCAATAATCTACCAGATGACTTTCCCTGTATTTGTATCTACAGTACATAGGTCATATTATTAACATCCACAAACAAACCTAAACTGATATGTAGATAATACTTTCATGATGATAAATGAATAAATGTGGTACCCATTATTCTGCTAATGATTCAGGGCTCCGTGTGTTAGGAAGTAATGAAGTGTGTACATTAACATCCGAGTCATGTACTGCAGAGTGATCCAAAAGTCTGCACACTTTAGAGGAAAAAAATGATTTTCCTGTATGATTTTCCATTCCTTTGTATAGACACATGGAGTTGTCTCTCCTACTCATGGTGATGCATGCACATCTATGCATGTTCTGCGTGTAATTGTTTAACTGTAATTGCTTCATTTCACTTGTGTATGGAGATCTTTTGGGAGTCTTTTGTGTCTGACGGTTGCAATCGTTTGTGCTTGTTGAACATCCCATTCCAGATTTATTCCCTCTTTCACTGTTAAATTTACCGGAAAGCCTTTGCACAAATGTTCGGAGTGAACCTGTGCAGATTTGTCTTTATTGAGCTCGAAGAGCATTATTGAGGTCAGGCATTGATGTCGAGTGAAGAAGCTCCAGTTCCAGTTCTTACACTCCAAAATTTAGCGATGAGGCTTCCAAGTTAATTTTAGCACACCATGTCTTCGTCCCGCTGGCTTTGTGCACAGGAGCATTGTCGAGTTTGCATGTTTTAGTTCCAGCGAAGGGAAAGTGTAACACTGCAGGTCAGGTGTCCACATACTGTTGACCATATCCTGTATATGAAGAATCACTAGGCCCTAATAATTGCAATACTTAACTTTTATCAGTTTGTTGGCTCATTCTGTTAAATTCATTTCCTGACTTTTGTATGATTTGCACACGTTTTATAGGTTACACCAAAATTTGAGAGGAAAAAAAAAAACATTTAAAAGGTCCCACACTTATTATTTCTTTAAATCCGTCCAAGAGCCCCTCCAAAGTGCTGCAGCTGGAATACCTTTCAGATCATGTATTTCTAGGTCAGACTCCCTCTGTTTCACTCCTCCTCAAACTCACTGTTTCAGTGTCTATGTAAATGAGCTACGCCTAAGCCACATCCCTCCAGAGAACAGCAGAGCTGAGCAGCAAGCCGGGCGGGGATCTACACACGCGGACAAAATTGTTGGTACCCTTCGGTCAATGAAAGAAAAACTCACAATGGTCACAGAAATAACTTTAATCTGACAAAAGTAATCATTTAAAAAAATTCTATGAAAGTTAAGCAATGAAAGTCAGACAGGAATTGTTTGATTGCAGTGATTGCCTCAAAAGGTTGTGCTGTAACTATTAAGTTAGGGGTACCATCATTTTTGTCCAGGCCTGTTCCATGAACTTCAATGAGTTCTTTTTTTTATATATATATATAATTCCGTTGAAGCATGGTTGAAAAGCAATGTCTGACTTTCATTTTTTAACATTCATAGAATATTCTTATTTATTATTACTTTTGTCAGATTAAAGTTATTTCTGTGACCATTGTGAGTTTTTCTTTCATTGACCGAAGGGTACCAACAATTTTGTCCGCGTGTGTATATGATGTCACAATAGGGAACAAATTTTAATTGTTTGTTTGTTTTTTTCTCATGTTTTATTTACACTGAAGAGCCACCTGAATGACTAAAAGTGACTTAAAAGTGACTTTTGCATAATCAGTAACCTTTAAAGGCACTTGTGGATATATAATACTAATTGGATCTAAACATGGTAGAAGTACGATTATCTCTAGAAAGAAGCACAACAGTACCTTTAATGCTCATATTTATGAATGAGATAATATCTAAATGAAAGGTATTAAACTTTTTTTTTTTTTTTTGTAAAATATATGTAGGTTTGTGTCGCAGCTTACATAGACTTGTAACGCAGGATGCTCTGCATAAATGGGTGCAATTGTTCACATAATGAAATCTTCTGACTTGAAATGGACAAATGCTAACAACCACAGTTAAAGGTATATCTTTAAAGAATAGAAGAGTTTACACTCCACATTAAGTGGTTTCATGTTAGCATTTTGACAGCGAACAGTTGATTTTACAAGCTTAACAGCAGAAATGACCTTGAATAAAAAGCCAAGCAGAACCTCATCCCTCCTCTACCTCCACCTCTCACTTTCTCTTTTTCTGTCTCTCTATCTCGATTAGACTCGTGGGCATTGAAGCGATGAGCCAGAGTGTGAGAGCAGGTTGAAAAGAGAGAGGATCTGATCCTGCACCTGCAAAGCCACACGTACTGTAGCTGTGAGTCTATAATCCTGAAAGATACACACACACACACACACACACACACACACACACACACACACACACACACACACAGAACCCATGCACGCAAGAGTATGAGCGAAGAGAACAGATGGAGTTCAGGAGCTGCAGATTTAACTTTTTGCTATTTAATCGTTCGGGATTTCTATGAACAACCACCAAGCTGTGCTCATCATTAGCTGACTGAGAAAAATCCAGATGAATGCGAAGAACGAGAGCAAATCTGTTGGATATAATCCCGCATATAATGTGAGAAAAGCTGCCAGTCCAGCTGACAATTCTGGGTTAGAAGAAAGTTTTATGAACATGCAAGTGTTTTTTGGGTTGTTCTGAGGAATGTTTTTCCATATCCATCTATCTATCTCGGCAGCTTGGTGATTAGCACTGTCGCCTTGCACCTCCGGGTCCAGTTCCCACCTCAGAGTCTGTGTGCATGGAGTTTGCATGTTCTCTTCGTGATTGGTGGGTTTTACTCTGGGTTCTCCGGTTTCCTCCCACAGGCCAAAGACATGCAGATTAGGCTAATTGCCGTTCACAAATTGCCCATAGTGTGTGAATGCATGTGTGAATGTTGATTGGAGAATCTACCACATTTCTACTCTAAAATGGGAATAAATACAATGGTTATTATTGGCCTCCACGGTCCCAGAGGTTCCAATATAATTTTTTTTTTACATTTAATATTTTCCTAAAACTAATGAGGTTTAAAATAATTTAAGTGGTATTAAGAACTGTCCAACACATTATTAACCCTTGAATGGATAGTGTTGAAGGGTCAACATTACGGAATAACCGTAGTTGGAAAAATGTCATAAATGGAGATCACTTAAACGTGGGGAAGTTAAAGTAAAGCCTTTATTTTGTCACATATACATTACAGCACAGTGAAATTCCTTCTTCGCATATCCCAGCATAACTGGGGTCAGAGTGCAGGGTCAGCCATGGTACAGCGCCCCCTGGAGCAGTTAGGGTTAAGGGCCTTGCTCAAGGGCCCAACAATGGCAACATGGCTGAGCTGGGAATCGTACTGCCGATCTTCCGATCAGTAAGTCAGTGCCTTAACCCTCTGAGCCACCACTGCCCCTTGCATAATAATAAAAATAAAAACAAGTAGAAAATCTGAGCTATGTTTAATAGGGAAAGCAAGAGCATTTCCATGCAGATGCAATGTGATGAGAACTCACAGGGCTGGGACTAAACAGCTGTGTGTCCATAAGAAAACCACTTGGTAATGGAATCATTTATTAAAATTGGGAGCATAAAGATTGGACTTTAGAAAAGTGGGAAAAGGTCATGTGGTCAGGGGTACAGAAGCTTATTGGTTAAGGCATTGGACTACAGGGTCAGAGGGTCTCATGTTCTGACTACACGACCACCAAGTCGTCCTTGTTGGGCCCTTGAGCAAGGCCCTTAAGACTCTGCTCAGATTTATAATGAGATAAACGGGTAAGTTGTTCTGGATAAGGGCGTCTGTCAAATGCTATAAATGTAATGTGGTTACTGATGATTTCAGAGTGATGGGTGCATCAGGGTAAGAAGGGAAGTATATAAAGCGATGCATAGTGTCCACTGTACGATCATGTTATGATCTGGGGTTGCTTCAGTTACTCAGGTCCAGACTCAGCAGCAAATGAAAGTGAAGTCAGCTGACGACCAGAATGTACTGAATGACCAGGTTATCACATCATTGCTAGTTTTTGTTCCCAGATGACACAGGAATACCCTTTGAGTCTTCTGATTTTCCTCTCATTGTTACAAAGTGTTTGTTTATATAAACTGTTTATATAATTGTTGTAGCAAATGAATCAATTGATCTGATCGATCATAATAAAGCAATTAAACAGCTAGTTGATATGAGTCACAGTTACAGTGTATATGTAAGTTAGTACTTTTAGCTCCACCCATAATCATAAACATAACCACTCTAAATCATGTTCGAAATTCAAACTCTTGATCTACTGTACATGTTCTCTATACTGTACACACAGGTGCATGCTTTATATAGCGGGATTCTGCATTGTTTTATCTCGTCTCTGGGGAAAGAGGGAATGCTCCTCTGTTTTTTTTTTTTTTTCATTCTCCCTGGCCTCAGGCTTATTCAGACGAGTAGATATTTTGATGCAGACAAGCAGCCAGAGCTAATAACACACACTTTCTTTTCAAGGCGGTGCACCCAAGGCAGTGTGGGTAGAGTCGGCTGACTTTCTTTGAAAACTTTGAACAAAGGAAGCAAAGGCTTGTTTCCAAAACGTATGTTATTCGACAGTAAAGCCAGTACATTCATGGAACAGTAGTGATGCTAAACCAGTCTTAAACCAGTCTTATAAAATTTAAGAGGAAAAAGATTTTTAATTTAACTACACACTAATAACATTGACACACATGCCTAATCTTTACCTTTGAATGATTTCTTATCCAAGAAAATTCATGCAAACATTAAGTCTACGCCTGAACTAAATCTCAGCCTTTTATCTATCTTGCATATGTTATAGTAGCTCAAGGCTATTTTTCTTTCTTGAATTTTTGGAACCACTTCTGCCCGTTGCAAAGCACTGACACTGGACTCCTATTTGGTCAAAGATTGTGTCTAAAATACTTTTTAAAAATGTATCTATGCATACTGTACATGCTTGTACAACCATGCATATGACATACTGTACAGTACATCAAAAAAGGGATGAAATGAAAGCAAGCCTCGAATATTTAGAGGTAGGATTTGGTGAAGGTGAGGAAGCCGAGGAGGCGTTTGAGTTTCAGAAAGGGCCCCTTCTTGGTGGTTTTCCCCATTTCGTGGAATCTCTGGAACACTCTGAGTTCGCAACAAAGGGAGCAGAGAGAGCAGATCCGTGAGTCATGCACCTGGAATGTACTACCTGTACCACTACAGGACTGGCATTCAGTGGTCCTTTCAGGGTGCTGATGACATCAGATGGTGCACGATAATGCACTGCCAGCTGTGGGGAGTTAAGATGCCCTGCCCCTCCCATGTGTCCCATGGTGGAGTGAGGTGCTGGCCTGCCATCACAATAGACAGGTACATTTACTACTCAGTAAAGTTCACAGATCTGCACATATCTGAGTAGTTTTATTAGCGCATACTTTTTATTATTACCTCCACTACATCCTACAACAAATATCAGTACTTTTATTTCATTACATTTGTGCATTATGTTACATAGGCAGCATTTGAAGTGGAACTATCATCACCCACTGACTATGATGTATAACTGTGTCAGTTGCCTTTCCTCTGTAAAAAGCTTGATCAGGAAGAGATGGATACAGACAGAAAGGAAAACAGTAGAGTCACAGTCTGGACAGAGAGAGAGAGAGACTTTTACTATGACTTAAAGGCTACTGTGAGAGAATAAGCTCAGTACTTTTGATACGTGAGGAAATTCGAAGCGTTTTCCTCAAATAGAAATGTAAACGAAGGACTTCAACTTTTAATTAAGTAATATTTTACCTGGGATATCTCTACTTTTACTCAAGTACAAGATTTATGTACTTTGTCAACCTCTGCTCTCGGAGCTGCTTTAACAGAATATGACTCAACCAATCACAATCAAGAATCTACAGGATCAAATTGAAACTATATTTATACTCTATAATTTGCCTTAAAAGCTTTTTCTATTTCTTATTTGACTCACTTTCCCCTCAATACAGCTAGATTAATGTTTTATACACTTTTATATAGTAGTTTTGTAGTCTTGTTTTTCTGTCTTAACCCGTACTGACACACACACACACACACACACACACACACACACACACACACACACACACACACACACACACTAGAGGCAATCCTAAGCCTCAGTAAGCACATCAGCACTAATAAGGCAGTTGACTAAGCCCGGTTTCACTAGCATGTTTGGTTCTTGGGGTGTTTGCAGCCTTGCAGGAGTCTCGGCTTCATTCTGAACATCTGCTTTAAGCACAGAAAGCGAGACAGAGGATCAGGTTGCAGTCCTCCTAAGAATGCGCTCTCTTTATGAATATCAATTCTGTATCCGTGCTCCGCTTATATTGAGCAAAATAAATGCATTTTAAAAAATCTAACCTTTCTCACTTTTCCACCTAACTTTTTTTTTCCTTTTACAGATCACATTTTTAAAAATCCTTCATTTATATAATATAGACGGTAAGATATTTCTAACTCCACATATTGGAGCAAACTTCAGATAAAATCATTGATTTTAGGAACGATTAGTCAGTTTTTATATATAAATGCAAATGAACATTTTTTTTTACTATTATTGATCAATTGCAAACCACAAGCTAATTTTGTATTTCAAAGCATCTTTGACCCTCAAGAAAGCTTTAGGGCTTTGACTAAGCCTCCTTCAAAAACAAAACAGCTAAAAGTTTGCTGTGCTTTGCGAATCTTAAAGCATTCAACATTTCTTGCTGTAAGCACATGAAAACTGCCACTAAATTATGCATGCACCTGAAGAACAATACACAACCACAAGCATTCTGTGTTTGTATATGGTTTTCCTGTGCACGTTAGAATTGGTAGAATTGGTTTTTCCATGGATTGTAGTTTTTTTTTTTTTTTTTTTTGAAGAAAATCTCATGGGAAATTTTACACATAACAGAATAGAGGCAAAAACAATAAACATACAGCGAACGGAAGTTCTATTTTTCGAAAGCAGCTTGGAGATGAGAGAATCCAGAGGATAATTGTTCGAGCTCACAGGACGTCCATGATAACCTTAATAATGACTCTTAACAATAATAATGGACTCCAAACACACAACACATTGAATCTGGAGACAGATGGTCTACAGTCCACATCAGATTTCACTCCTCAGTCAAGAACTGGAATCTGTCTATATGACCATAAACTAGATTACCGAAAAACAACCACATACGCTTGAGCAAGTGTTGTTAAGCTTTTTTGCTTTTTTTTTTTTTTTTTTGCGACTGTTTACACACTTGTTACAGAATTTGAATAGTTTTGTCAAAACTGTGCACACAAGCCAAATGAGACACAACACTGAGAGATAAAGATCTCACTTCTTACAGTACATGTCAAATGAAAACTCTGCAATCAAAACCTAACCATCCCTTTTTTTTTTCATCAGCATCAACAGCACATTGTGTTATTAGTACTTTGTACTGTATACCTTGAGAAATACAGTATTGTTGCAGTAGAATACATTGACTCATATTTCAACAAACACAAAAATAAAAAAGGCTAATACCCCATTGCCATTGCAAATTTATATACAGTCCAATAGAAATACTATCAAAAACCCATACAATATATTACTATAAACTCATGGACACACACATTACAGTATAAAAAAATTCAGTAGTGTGTACTGTGAGGGATTGTAAGGGATGGGGTGGATGGTTTATGAAGCCTGGATTCTGTTAGGGTTCTGGCCACAACACATCCACATCACAATCCATGTCTTCCCTGGCTAGACAACGGGGAAAATATCACCTAATGTGTTGTATCCAACCCCAGACTGCCCCCCAGCCTCTTCCGTTACTTACAGATGGGTTTAGCAGTCAAACACTTTCCAGTGCTGAGCTGAAAAGAATTCCTCGATTGGATTGAGAAATGTGGAGTAAGAGGGCGAGAACCGAACTGTGAAATTACTGTGGTTGGTGATCCAGTCTTGGAACAGACCGGCCTGGTGAAACTAACATTATCCAAGATGACAACAAATCTAGGCTGCTCTGGTCTGTCCTGTACAACCGCGTTGTGTAGTGCATCCAGAAATGCGCTTATGTGTGCAGTACTGTAGGGACATACTGTTCGATTGCATGGGGTTTGAGAACCCGCTGCAAACTAATGGCGGCACACAAGGTGATATCTCCCCCGGGTTGACCAGACGAGTGTTTTCAGGTGTGTGTAAGTGGGTGTGTGTTGGTAGTATTAAATCGTTTTTACATTTTGGATGGAAGTGCTTTCCTAATGATTGTAAGAGATTTCATTTTGAATTAAGTGTCTAATGTAAGATCAAAGTTAGGGTTAGGGTTAAAACTGAACTTTGTGCTGCAGAATTTTAAACAAGGTGCAGAGAACATGTGTTTATACTTTTGGTGCCTTTGAATAAAGCGTTTCCATAAGTTAAGAGTATGAAGCTATTCTGTATGCATTCATTTTTAATGTGCAAGCAGTTACAAGACTCTGTAGTAACAGTTAAACACCTTGAACGTTCCAGTGAGGATCCTTTCTGTTTTAAGTTGTTGTCATTGTGTTGATTGTTTCTGTGTTTCGTCTTGTCAAATTCGTGTTTTGCTTTTGTTCTTGCTGTTGTGTTTTTACTTTTGGTGTTGTGTTTTTCTGAGGCGGTTTCAAATTTGCTGTCGCATTTCCAAATTTGTTGTTGTGTTTTTATTTTTTATTTTTTATTTAAAATGTGTTTTTGCGGGTTAGTGGTGCAGTGGTTAAGGCGCTCGCCCTATCATCCGGAGATCGCTAGTTCGAATCCCGGGTGATGCTGTAACCTCTCGCAGCCGGAGGTCTAGAGAGAGCTGATTGGCCGAGCTCTCTCAGAGGGGAGGGATGAGAGGTACTTAGTGCTCCGGCATTAATCACGGCTCTACAGCCAGTCAGGGGCGTCTGTGAGCTCGCGCAGCGGAGGGAGCGGATAGCGCTGTCCTCCGAGTGTGTTACGCCGGCCCCAACGGTGCGCGAGCGAGCAGTTCGAAAAGATGCTGCCGGCTGGCATCACGTGGTTCGGAGGAAACACGTGATAGTCTTCGGCCCTCCCGGCTGAGTGGTAGTAGTAGCCTTAATGTGGGAGCCCCCTAGTGACGGGGAGGAATTGGACACGACTAAATTAGGGAGAAAATCGGGGGAAAATCCAAAAAAAATGTGTTTTTGCTTTTTTTCATTTACAATATCAGTCAAAAGTTTGTATTTATTTTCTAAATTCTTCAATAATTCTCCATTTTTTTTCCCCCCCAAAACTGTGAAATAACACGTATGATTTTAGGTAACAGTCGAGTTGTTATTTTGGGTCAGTTGCTCTGGAATAGTTCTCGTAAGAACAGTATTGTCAAGTACATTTGTAAAACCCATCAAGCACCATGATGAAAGCAAGAGCAAAACGTTCCATCTGCTGCAGAAGAAAAGTTCATTTCGAGTCACCAGCTTCAGAAATCACCAAGTAACATACAGCACCTCAGATTAGAGCCGTTATGAAGCTTTACAGAGCAGAAGTAGCAGAAACATCTCAATATCAACTGTTCAGAGGAGATTATTGCATATTTTGGATAAACGCCTTCAGCATTGTTTTACAGTATTAAATCTTTTAGGAGCATCTGGGTGAATAACAAAAACAAAAATAGTTTCTGTGCATCTTTACATGCTGGTTTAGGCGAAAGCTGCAAGAAAATAAGTAATTGAAATGACAATATTTTAATGTACAAATATGCAGTGTATTACGATATAAGGAAGCACAGACAGGAGAAGAGTAAAGGTGGACCAGCATTTCGGTTCTTTTCTTCCATTAGTAAGTGTGAATCTGTGTCTGCTCTCGACATGCAATACGTTCGATTCATTCAACCAGAAATTCTCCTGAAGGAAGTGAAAAAAAAGTCAGCAAAAATTCTGCTTCAAAGAACAGCTAATTTAGTGCTGAGCTATGGACCGGGCTATTTCACATCTGGCTGGTCCTACAGCTGTGTCCTAAACACTGAGTCTGTTACCATAAACTGCTTTAATGTTTCATTATTTACCAACCAGTAAAAAAAAAACGTTCTCATTGTCTCAATGGCCATTGATCGTTCATGAACCTGACACAAAAATTGTATCTGTTTATCTATTGAAATACTGTACAGCCGTGGCTAAAGGTTTTGAGAATGAAACTAATATACTGTACATTTTCATCAGTGTTTTTTAGATCTTTGTGTCAGATGTTACTCTGGTATACTGAAGTATAATTACAAGCATTTCATAAGTGTCAATTACATTAGGTTTATGCAAAGAGTCAATATTTGCAGTGTCATTTTCAGGACCTCTACACTTGACTCTGGCATGCTGTCAATCAACTTCTGGGCCACATGCTGACTGAGGGTGCAGCCCATTCTCGGATAATCAGTACTTGGGGTTTGTCAGAATTTGTGGGGTTTCGTTTGTCCACCTTGAGGATTGTTTTTGTACCATTCTTTGTGGACTTTGGCAAAATTGTGAGATCCCACTTGGCTGAGACGCAATACCCACGCATGAATGGTCTCAGAATGCGTTACTGTTGGCGTGACACAGGACTGATGGTAGAATGAGACAAAAACATTCTCCAAGAGCAACTGCTCCTAACCGTTCAAGAACAATTTGGTATCAAACGATGGCTTTTCCAGCATGATGGAGCACAAAAGCGATAACTAAGTGGCTCAGGGAACAAAACAGAGAAGTTCTGGGTCCATAGCCAAGTAACTCCTCAAACCGTAATCCCATTGAGAACTTGTTTTCAGTCCTCAAGGGCTGGGTGGACAAACAAAAACCCGCAAATTCTGACAAACCCCAAGCGCTCATTATGCAAGAACGGGCTGCACCCTCAGTCAGGATGTGGCCGAGAAGATGATTGACGGCACGTCAGGGAAAAAGACGCATCACCACTACAAATACTGACTCTGCATAAGCTTAATGTACTTATCAATAAAAGCCTTTGAGCCTTATGATATTATACTTCAGTATACCAGAGTAACATCTGACAAAAAAGATCTAAAAACATTGAAGCAGCAGACTTTGTGAAAATTAAGATTTGCTTCGTTCTCAAAACCTTTGACCGTGGCTGTATATCAGCATGTTATCTTTACCAGTTTCTGTTATTCTGTAGTAGGATTTTAACTAAATTGCGAAACAACATGTTTACGTCAAACATTTTTTTTATTAGTGTCATCTCATAAGGTGTAACACCTGGTGCTGTCTCAGTGACTAGGCTCCGCTGCGCTACAATACAAAGAAAAGAAAAGCTGGGTAATGAGTTTCAATGAGAATGCAGATTTCTCGAGTCACGCGGTGTACAAGAAGAGACAGCGGCGCTACAGAACGACTAACAATGACAAATGGGCTCCTGCTTACCACTGAACATGGTTTAAAGCCAGACCCACATGGATGGGGAATTTACATACACATAATTGTGGAATTTTGCTAACAAATCAGCCAGGTCTGTATAGTTCATGGAAAAGACTGAGTTTCCTGTAAAACATGAAGGAAGAGGCTGAAGAAGAAATAAGGTCTAGCTGTCTATTGCTGCCTGTAGTCCTTTGGGACTTTATTACAAAAAGCTAACAAATCATACAGCAAGAATCCTTGCTGCACACACACAGACACACACTTTCCAATCACAAGCAGCCCTAGCAAATATCATCTCTATCTACTCTAGATTACAATTATGGAACGATTATATTAAACAATTGAAAAATGTTTTTTGAAACCAATAATCAAACTAAGAATTGTTGATAAGATGAGGGTTTTTTTTTCTGGTTTTGTTTTTTTTTTTTTGCGTCCAAGGCATACGCAATCACTGACGGATAATTTCACTTGTCCATTTCTGGCGAAGTGATGAACAGTTGTTCAGTTGCTCCCTTCACTGTTCACAGTTCCGTATGTATGCCAAATCCCTTCATGCATGGACAAATGTCCTGTCCACTTGATGAATGTCTGCGCCACCTACAGTGGGTCAGGATCGTCATTCGTGGACGTACGGACTTCTTTAAAATGTTTTCACCATTTAAATGTTCGACTGCAGCTAAGAGTCTCATCACCTTGAAGTCTTCTGTAAAAGAGTTCTAAAAGATCGCTTTTACTCCTTCGTTCACAAGAAATTTCATCACGGGTCCCGGTTTGACTTGAACATCCTTTATACAGTATATCTGGTTAGGATATCCAGGAACCAATTTTAAATATGCTAAATAGCATCACCGTATAATATGTGCAACTGTAAGTGTGGTAGGTTTGACCTGCTTGGGTAGATTCTACAGCAGAAGAAGAAAAAGAAACACAACCAAATGATCATGGTCTCATGAATAACATTAATATGTGGAGAAAATAAAACATCTTTACGACAGCTCAATGCAAAAAAAAAAAAAAAAAACCGCTCAATGCAAATCATTCAACAGACATTTTAGAAGACAAAGACAGACAGATCTACTGATGAAATGCAACGTGTATGACACTGATAAATGGCAAATCCTTTCTCTCGACATTGCTGCTGTTTAAACATAAAGTAAGAGAGGCATTCATTCGAGATTGACCTTTTTGTGAACATCCATATTAAGCGTTTACTGTAAAAATGCAGTTTCCCTCACTCACTCATCTTCGATACCGCTTTATCCTGTATTCAGGGTCCCAGGAGGGTACAACCTGAATAGGGTGCCAATCCATCACAGGGCACACACTCACACACTCCGGCCAACTTGGGAATGCCAAGTAACCTAACCTGCATGTCTTTGGGAGGAAACGGGAGTACCCAGAGGAAACCCATCAAGCACAGGGAGAACATGCAAACTCCAAGCACACAGAGCCGGTAATCGAGCCTGGCCGGAAATCGAACCCGGACCCTGGAGGTGCAAGTCAGCAGTGCTAACCACCACACCACCTTGCCGCCTACGCAGTTTCATATGTATGTGCTCTAAGTGTATTATGTTAACTGCTCATGCATAAGCATTCAGACCTGATATAAAGTATTCTAGAGAATTCAAATGCGAAACCCTATCCAGCAACACATCAAGCTTAGGACACCATTTGAGACTGGGCTTGAAGCCTCATGGTTCAAACGCTTGAAAATATTCATAAAGTCTTGCTGGAATGCATTCTATGTGTTTATGTGAATTTGGGTTGGATGGTCTTTTTTTCTGTGGATTTAGAAAAAGAAAAACTATAATACAGCTTCCGTAAAAAAATGAATTTCTGCTGAAATAAATGAAACGTGCTCAAACGTATGGGTTTGAGTCTGATGAGACTGGTGCAGGCAAATGAGAGAGGGACTTCTGAAAGCTCTCTTCCCATTCACAGTTAGAGGGTAAGGGTGGAGTTGGACGCCTATTTCCATCAGAGATGAAAAATCAAGTGGACGCTTGCGAGAGATACGTCACCGCGCCGACAGAATGAGAGATCTATCTGCTTCCTTCTTGCATGCATAATACCTGACCTCTTGTATCTCATTGTGTTGACATAATGTGTTTCATTTCCCTGCAGGGGATTGCTGCTAATCTTCTATAGGTACCTGCATACAGGGTCCTGCATGTAAAGAAACATTTTGCATGCAATATGTTTAACTGGGTTTGACCCTTTCACCGCGACCCTTTTTTACACGCTTTGCATTTCATATCATTCTTTAGTTCAGATGTCAGAACGCAGCACTGGTGTACAGATTTCTGTAGCTACTTTACTTTTTTTTCTGATGCTGCATCTTAAAGCCTCTGCGCCATGTTTAGAGTTGCGCTAAACGCATGTAGTGAGATTTTAATAAGATAGTTGTGCGACATCTGTAATCAGACCTCAGCTATAACTAATAGAGATATACTTGTTATTCAGACCGTGTCGAGATGGAGAGGAGTGTGTCTAAAACAGGAGATGTATCTCATTTATATGTGATTCAGATGTTGGATTTAGTCCATTTCTTTTGCACGATACTGGCATGTCTAGAGTCATGTGATCAACAATCAAAACACTCACCATCATTTTGTTTGGCGATCAAGCCTGTCACTGATAATACCACCAAGCCAAATGATGAATCCCTGGCTTTATTCTAACCCCATGGATTCCACTGAACAGAAGACAAAAGACCAGATAATGGTGTATGTTGAAAAAACTACAGTCATTCAATATTCCTAAATATTTTTAGTATGCTCCAGCTGTTCTTTACCACATTTTCAAGATTCACAATATGTTGATATTTACAGCTTTCGTGTCAGGTGAGGTGCACTTGGTGTGGCCTTGCACCTCCAGGGTTGAGGGTTAAATTCCTCCCTTCAGTCTGTGTGCATGTTCTCCTCATGCTTGTTGGGTTTCCTCTGCATTCTCAGGTTTCCTCCCACAGTCCACAGACATGCAGAGTAGGTCAATTGGCACTTCTAAATTCCCTGTAGCACATCTTGTATGTGTGTGTGATGGATACATGTGCCCTATGATGAATTGGCACCCTGTCCAGAGTGTACACTTCCTAGTGCCCTGAGACTCTCTACAGGATAAGCAGTATAATAATAATAATAATAATAATAATAATAATAATGTTTAGTAGAATTAGAATATATAATGTTTAACATTCTGTTATTATACAGTATGTGATGTATCTTTCTCTCTTGACCTTGCTATTCTTCCTGACAAGTAACCAAGGTCTCTGTGTGCGCACTCGTACCAGTGTTTTTATCCATTTAACTTGTTTAATTAAAAGATTGATTGAAACAAATGTAAAAAAAAAACATAATTTAAGCTTTGACGCAAGTGTGATTGAAATAATGCTGATGAAAGCATAATGACAGACACAGCCTTACATGTACTCTAAATTAGCAAACACAAGTAACACAATTAGATCATGTACAGGATGTTTGATATTTATAACCTTAATTAATGTGAGCTGAAATGGAGCAAATGAGTGCTTAGTCAGCATTTGTGTCAAACCTTTGGCATACTTTCCTTAGCTGAGAGCACACAAAACATTTGCATTGTTTTATTAATTCAACATCTCAAAACAGGATCTTGTGGCTTCCTCAAAGTTTAAAATATCTCTCAAAGTAAAATATTTAAAAGACTACAGAGCTGTTTTTCTAAGCTGAATTTTTTGATGAAACCAAATTTGCTCTTTTATTATTATTATTATTTATTATTATTATTATTATTATTATTATTTGAATGTTCACCACCTTATTATTCAAACAGTAAATGGCTGGAAATAAGTGGTCATGTGATCATCAGACCTGTTACATGTAAGCAGTGCGCAATGTTAAAGCACCGGGAGGTTCAGTGTGTTCTGTATGAGCTCAATGCAGGCTTAGCGGGTTAGCGATGTGACAACAGACTGGGGCTTGTGTGTACTTTCTGGGATAATTCTTCCCGTTGATAAGTACAGCTGCCCTGGATATCACAGTAAAAATAAATATTTTTTTTACATATAATTTCTTTCAATTATAATCAACATAAAATGCTCTTTTCTCTGTTGAACATGAACTCTCATTTCAACATAACTTGCATTTCTTTTCAACATAAGATTTTTTGTCTTTTTTCTTTTCTTTTCTCTTCTATACAGTAGAACCTTGTATTACGAATAACTCGGTTTACGAGTGTTCCGCAAGACGAGCAAAGATTTTTAATGAATTTTGACTTGAAGAACGAGCAAGTGCCAAGTTTTTTTACACCGACACACACACCGACACACACACACACTCTCTCGCCTTTATACCCCCCCTCCCCGGCTTCACACAGACACACACACTCTGCTCTACACAGATTTGGGATTTATTTGAACCTTTTTTAAAGGTAAAGTGCAGGTTAATTTGTTTTATTTTTACTTTATATATTGTATTAATTATTTTTCTGTATCAATTTTTTTGGGCTGTGGAACGAATTATTTGAGTTTTCATTATTTCTTATGGGAAGATTTAATTTACGAGTGTTTTGGAATCCGGAATGAATTATGCTCGTAATCCAAGGTTCCACTGTACTTCTATAATATACTTCTTAACATTTTTTGTCTCTTCTCTTTATTATCTGTTTTCCTTTTCCTGTACTGGAGCCACTCTCATACCTGATATTGATTAAATGTCTGTCCTCCAAAAGTCTAGTTTTGTGTTGGTTTGTTTTGTTTTGTTTTTGTTTTAAGGTAAGTATTAAGTTTAAAATTGGTGTGTAAATTTAATTTACTTAAAAAAAATTTTTTTAAGCATCTTGATTTGTTTTTTACTTAAGTAAAATCTGGCAACCTTTGAGTCATGAACTGCGCTTGTGATTCTAATAAACTGAAAAGTCCTTGCGTAACCTGACTCTGAATACAAAGAACTTTCTCAGGTAATTATTGACATAACATAAGTCATCACCCCTGAATACACTCCTGTGAGACGTGTCGCTCCATTGGAACAATCAATATCACAAATGCAGAGGAATTTAAACCAGTCAGCACCGATCAAAAACCTTGTTAAAGCTAGGGATCTGGGGGATTTTATCGGTCTTACCATCAATTACGACTCTATTTTCATGAAATCTGACGAAATTGCTTTTATATTGAGACTTGACGAGCTCATGAATCCCAATGGGTTCACTTTCAAATGTAATGAGCATAAAACAATGCGATTCCGCCACGCCAACCTGCTGCGTATTGACGTTAGTGTGTGGTGTAAGGGAAGCCTGGAAGTGCTTAGTGGGTGCACGGAGAGGAAAGGTGGCTAATCAGAACAGCGTGTGAGAATTAGAAAGGTTCCATGCTACTCTGAATTTTAATTTCACACCACGCTGTACGGGCACAGGAGCGGAACTAACATCTCAGGCTGACGGATTCGCCACGAGGGTCCATGTTTCTTAATGTTAAATGTACGTCTAATGCGATGCTTCGTCAGTTCCTCAAGATCGGTTTCACTAATCTGAAAGCTCAGCTTGCATAAAGGCTAATGCTCCGTCAACATGCAGCAAAGATACTCAAAGAAGCCACGATTCCCCTGATTATTATTAATAATAACAAAAATAGACAGACACATCTCCTCTTCACATGTTCCTATTTCCATTTTTTTTTTTTTTTTTACATTTTGAATTGGTTTTGTTGTTCTCATTAAAAAGGTGAGACTGCACAAATTTCTTTATTTCACTTAAAATGATCTTCAAACCATCATGTTAATTATCATCATCATGCCAATTTCTAGTTAGGGATAATGAGCAAGAGCAATTCTGAGAAGAAGCTAAACACTAATTCCATCAACTTCAACCATCTGTATCTCAGTTCAGTTTCAGTGGTCTGTTTCAGACATAGCGGCCTAAATGAATAAATAAATAAATGCTGTTGTATAAGAACATACTTTAGATCAGGGGTCTCAAACTCAGTTCCTGGAGGGCCGCAGCCCCACAGAGTTTTGTTCCAACTCTGCTCCAACATACATACCATGTAGTTTTCAAATAAGCCTTAATGACTTGTTTAGTTGGATCAGGTGTTTTTAATTATGGTTGGAACAAAACTCTGTGGGGCTGCGGCCCTCCAGGAACTGAGTTTGAGACCCCTGCTTTAGAGAATGCTGTTATTGGAGAATCCTTCGGGGTGATAACAGCTGTGGTTAGCATTATGCCACCCTTTATTTCTATATTTATCTTTATTTTTCCATGATAAGATACACACATTTTATAACATATTATGCATTTTATATCATACTACGCAAAAGCCTTTGTTGTAAAGTAAGAACGTCTTCAAAATATGTTTCTACATTCAAAAAAGCAGTAAACAGTAATTAAGAAGACCCTTTGCTTTAACCCATAAGAGCCCAGAGCCATTTCTTTTTGAAGGGAAATTATGGGAGATATACTGTAACACAGACTGAATAGACTGCATGGAACACATTTGGCAAAACGTCACATGGAATTTTGCCTGACAGTTTTAGGGTTAAAAACCCTGTATCAAGTCAAGTCAAGTAGGCTTTTATTGCACCCTAAAAAAATGCTGGGTTGAAAACAACACAAACTGGTTGTAAAAACTTATTTTTAAAAAGGTTTTAAAGCTTTTTAAAAATAACTAGTTCTGTCACATGTGCTATCCAGGCACGCTACCATTTTGGATAAATTGTAACATGACTGCACCAGGATGTTCATTAGACATTACTTAGGGACTTCATGAGTTAAAGTCAAGGAAAAATCTGAATAAAAAAACTAGAACTGGAACATATGAAGAGTTTGTGACACCCGTGGCATTGTGGGCTCTTATGGGCTACAATATATACAATGTTTTATAAAGAAAATAGCTGCTTAGTTTTACTGAACATCCTGAAGAATCATTCTGGGGATCATGTTCCTTCTTTTTTTCATGCATGCAAACCTTCCTTTCTTTCTGAAAAGTGGTCCCTTTATATAATATGGCATATTGTTTTATAGATTATTTTATTTAGTTATTTATTTGCTATTTGTTAAATATTTTTTGTACTGACATAATAATAATTTTATAACTTAGAAGTCATAAAATAAACACGTATAACAAAAATTTTGTCACGAACTAACCGGAGATGAATCAGAAGACTAGCAGTTAGCCCTGTAGCGTGGATGGTAAACCCAAACGCGGAAGTAGCGCGAGCAGGCAGGATAACCACGCTAGTTATTCTTAGAACTCTCCCGAAGCGAGAGCAAGAGTTTACACAAATAAACCCGCGTTCTAAATACACACACCCAATCAGAAGCGATAACCCAAGAAAGTGAGTACTCACGTTTAGACGAGCGAGGCGTCGGCGATAGCATGGGCAGAACTCAATGACTGAGCAATGTGAGGCGCCATCTTGTTTCCTTTTATGCTTCCTGAAACCCGACCGTATTACTTCCGGGTCCTAGTGCCGGTCGTGTTACGAGTGTGCATGACAGTACCCCCCCGTCCAGGACCGACTCTCGACGGTCCTGGGGTGGAGGATACCCGACGACGGTAGTCCCGGATGAGTTCGGGGTCTAGGACAAACCGAGCCGGAATCCAAGATCGCTCCTCGGGACCGTAACCTTCCCAATCCACCAGGTACTGGAGCCCTCTGCCCCGAGGACGTGAGTCAAGGATCCGGCGAACGGTGTAGGCGGGACCACCCTCAATCATACGGGGAGGAGGAGCAGGGTGGGTGGGGGGAACCATTGGTGAAGTGATGAAGGCTTTGAGCTGGGAGGTGTGGAATACCGGATGGATCCGGAGCGCCACAGGCAGCTGGAGCCGGTAGGTGACAGGGTTAATCCGGAGGTTGATGCGGTATGGTCCGATGAATCTTGGTGACAGCTTTCTTGATTCAGTCTGCAGGTGTAGTTTTTTTGTTGATAGCCATACCTTATCACCTACTCGGTACATTCGTCCCGGTGGGTGTCGACGGCGATGTTGCAGAGTGTAACGGCGGTTGGCCTGTTGAATGGCGTCGTTTGCTTGTCTCCATAGCCGTCGACACCGGCGAACCAACTGTTGGTCCGACGGTACCTCCACCTCCGGTTCTTGATGGTCGAACATCGGAGGTTGGAAGCCGTAGCATACCTCAAATGGGCTTAGGTTGGTGGCAGAAGACATGTGGAGGTTGTGAGACAGCTCAGCCCAAATGAGGTAGCGGGCCCAGGAGCACTGGCGATCAGCAATGAAGCATCTCAGGTAGCGCTCCAGTTGTTGGTTGGTTCGCTCCGTCTGACCGTTTGTCTGTGGATGGTAACCGGAGGACAGACTGCAGGTGGAATTGATCAGACGGCAGAAGGCCTTCCAGAACCGGGACGTGAACTGGGGCCCCCTGTCCGAGACGATGTCCTTTGGGAACCCATGCAGGCGGACTACGTGCTCTATTATCAGCTCGGCTGTCCTTTTAGCTGACGGGAGACCGGAGAGGGCCACCAGGTGAACAGCTTTGGAGAACCGGTCGACGATGGTGAGGATGGTGTCTCTTCCTTCGGAAACCGGCAGGCCCGTGATGAAGTCAATGGCAATGTGTGTCCAGGGTCGGCGGGGAACCGGGAGTGGTTGAAGTTCCCCTGGCGATGGTCGGTTGCTGTCCTTGGACCTGGCACACACTGGGCACGCCTGGACGAAGTCGTCTACGTCCTTCTTCATATTGGGCCACCAAAAAGCACGTTGAACGAAAAGTAGGGTACGCCACTTTCCGGGGTGTCCAGAAAGTGGGGAGGAGTGTCCCCACTGGAGTACTTCGGCCCTGATGGCATTGGGTACATAGAGTCGGCCAGGCGGCACACCTGCTGGTTCGGTCTCCGTAGCTTGTGCCTGGCGGACCCTCGTTTCCAGGTTCCAACTGAGCGGTGCGAGGATCTTGGTGGGTGGCAAGACAGGCGCAGGGTCCGCCCGGGGGACATCTTCCTCGTGCTGTCAGGAGAGGGTGTCGGCTTTGGTGTTCTTGGACCCCGGGCGGTATGACAGGTGGAAATTATAATTCTCGAAAAACAGTGCCCACCGCGCCTGTCTGGGGTTCAGTTGTTTTAAGGTGCGGATAGTGATGAGGTTTTGGTGGTCGGTCCAGACGATGAACGGCTCTCTGGCGCCCTGGAGCCAGTGTCGCCATTCCTCCAAGGCCCACTTTATGGCCAGCAGCTCGCGGTCCCCTACTCCG
The DNA here is from genome assembly GCA_013621035.1 of Clarias magur. Taxonomy (NCBI): domain Eukaryota; kingdom Metazoa; phylum Chordata; class Actinopteri; order Siluriformes; family Clariidae; genus Clarias; species Clarias magur. The sequence goes on from QNUK01000381.1 coordinate 280,814, forward strand.
TATCGCTGCTGAGTGGCGTCAAATTTCTTGGAGAAAAAACTGCAGGGGTGCAGTTTTTGGTCTGGACCTCGCTGGGAGAGAACAGCCCCGGCGCCCACATCCGAAGCGTCCACCTCCACAACGAATGGTTTGTCAGCATCCGGGTGAAGGAGGATGGGAGCAGTGGTGAAGCGGCGACAGAGCTCATGGAAGGCAGAGACGGCAGTTGAGGTGAGGTTGAAGGGGTGAGATGATGGGCGGGTCAGAGCGGTTAGTGGCGCTGCAACGGTACTGTAGTCCCGGATAAAGCGGCGATAGAAATTGGCAAACCCGAGAAATCTCTGGAGTTGTTTAAGAGTCTTGGGTAGGGGCCAATGACTCACAACTTCCAGTTTCTGCGGGTCCATGGCCACACCCTGGGGCGAGATGACAAAACCCAGGAACGTGGTGGAGCGCTCGTGAAAAGCGCACTTCTCCAACTTACAGTACAGCTGGTGGGCGAGCAATCTCTTTAGAACCGCTCTGACGTGCTGGATATGTTCGTTGACGGTTCGGGAGTAGATGAGGATGTCGTCAAGGTAGACGAACACCCAACGGCCTAACATGTCTCTGAGGACGTCATTGATGAATTGTTGAAAAGCGGCAGGTGCGTTGCAGAGACCAAACGGGATGACCAGACTCTCGTAGTGCCCTGTAGGGGTGATGAAGGCCGTCTTCCACTCATCGCCCTCTCTGATGCGCACCAAGTTGTAGGCGCTCCGGAGGTCCAACTTAGTGAAGATGGTGGCACCAGAGAGGGCGTCCAGGGCAGAGTTGGTAAGAGGCAGTGGGTGTCGGTTTTTTATGGTGATATTATTGAGCCCCCGGTAATCGACACAGGGACGTAGACTACCATCGCCTTTTTTCCACGAAGAAGAACCCCGCAGCGGCAGGTGAGGAGGAGGGCCGGATGGTACCATGGCGAAGTCCGCTGGAAACATACTCTTCCATCGCCTGCATCTCGGTGTTAGATAGTGAATAGAGGTGGCCGCGGGGTGGTGTCGCACCTGGCTGAAGATCGATTGCCAGGTCGTATGAGCGATGAGGAGGTAGGTGGGTAGCGCGTCTCTTACAGAAGACTTCAGCCAGGTCCCGGTAGTCTAGCGGGATGTTGTCTGTGTCGACATCGGGGGCCTCGGACTCCCTAGAGCACGTCCCAGCCTCGGCCCGTAGGCAGAGCTCGGTGCAGGTCGGCCCCCATTGTAGAATTCGATTTTGGGTCCATGATATGAGTGGGTCATGATGCAGCAGCCAAGGGTGTCCGAGGATGATGGGTGGTGATGAAATGGTGGTGGTGTAAAACTGAATCTGTTCCCGATGCTGGTTGATGATGAGGGTGATAGGCTGAGTTTGAAAGGAGATGGGACTGGAGGAAAGAGGCCGACCGTCGACTGATTTAATGGTTACGGGCTGGGATAACGCCTCGATCTTTATCCCCAGTTTTTTGGCATATGAAGAGTCAATGAAGTTACCTGCTGCCCCGGAGTCGACGAACGCGGTACTTCCGACCCGTTTGTGGCCAAACTGGAGGTGTACTTTTACCGTGAGACGGGAATCATTAGTCAGGGTGGTGGAGAGGGAGATGGGACCCGGTGAGCTACTCTCATTTCTCACCGGGGCTGCGCGTTTCCCGGCCGCAGAGGACAGATGGCTCGATGGTGTGCAGCGGATCCACAATACGCGCAGAGCCCCTCTCTAAAACGGCGTTCCCGTTCTGCAGCGGTTAAGGAGGCGCGCCCTAATTGCATGGGTTCCCCGGCTCCTGTGTCAACCACGGCGGGAGGTGGAGTACCGACGGTTCTGGTGGGTGCTGCAGTGAATGAGGCGTGGACTTCTGGAACTGGAGCGTGGGAGAGGAAGGGTGTGGTGCGAGGTAGTGCTGTCGTGATGGGTGGCAGGGTACGGGGAGCTGGCTTGGGGCGAGCGAGCAGACGTTGGTCGATCCGGAGGGCGAGTTGGATTAAGCCCTCCAAGGTCGCTGGGAGCTCTCGTCCGGCGAGCTCGTCTTTTATACGTGAAGCCAGTCCCTCGTAGTAGGCCGTCCGGAGTGCGGAGTCTCCCCAGTCGGTCTGCACGGCGAGAGTGCGAAACTCCGCGGTGTAGCGGCTCACAGACGACCCTCCCTGCTGTAGATGATATAACTTAGAGTCGGTCTCCACCTCAGCAGCCGGATGCTCAAAGGTGAGTTTAAGCTGACGGGTGAATTCTGTGTAGGAGTAGGCGACGTCTGAATCTGAACGAAGAATGAAGATGAATCAGAAGACTAGCAGTTAGCCCTGTAGCGTGGATGGTAAACCCAAACGCGGAAGTAGCGCGAGCAGGCAGGATAACCACGCTAGTTATTCTTAGAACTCTCCCGAAGCGAGAGCAAGAGTTTACACAAATAAACCCGCGTTCTAAATACACACACCCAATCAGAAGCGATAACCCAAGAAAGTGAGTACTCACGTTTAGACGAGCGAGGCGTCGGCGATAGCATGGGCAGAACTCAATGACTGAGCAATGTGAGGCGCCATCTTGTTTCCTTTTATGCTTCCTGAAACCCGACCGTATTACTTCCGGGTCCTAGTGCCGGTCGTGTTACGAGTGTGCATGACAAATTTGTCCAAAAAAATATAGGGTGTCTAAAACTTTTGCACAATACTGTAAAGTTTAACATTAATTGAAGGAAGAATTATTGCTTGATGTGCCCGCCGTGCCTCAGTATACTTGGTATGCTGTTAGAGATACCACACAGCACATCCCTTACATCAAAAGAACAAAAGTCATTAACATGTTCTGCGGAGTACAAAGAGAGGAAGTTGTATGGAGACCTGGAGACAGACAGACGATAAGAAGCACATTAACATGTTCCAGGGAGACAAAAGGGTTCCAGCGAACCATAGGAAGTATTGCCATATAAGAGAGGCGGAAGTTTTTTTTTAATATATAGACATATGACATAGGAAAAAGGAGAAGTGTAAAAGATAGAGGCATGGAAAAGTTCACACGATCTCAAGAAATCATAACAATGTTGGTTTGATTATTTGAGACCTATGGATCTGTGAAAGTTACTAAAGATAGACAGATTCCATGTAGGAACCCTTAAAGGGGACATATTATTCAATATCAAATTCTTTTTTTTATTTTTGTATTTTTGTTTTGGGCGTATACAAGTTAATTAGGTTTTCCCTATTGTGACCTCATATAAAAGGAGCCCCCCCAGTTTGTTTCTCAGCTCTGTTGTTCACTGGAGCAGTGTGGCTCAGCAGTAGTTAATTTACATAAACACTGAAATGGCACATTTGATGAAGGAGTGAAAGAGAGGAGGTTCAGGGATGAAAAAATTCATTATCTAAGGAGTATTTCAGCTGGAGCCTTTACACACACACACACACACACACACACACACACACACACACACACACACATTTCAGGGGTATTTCTTTTAGTATTCAAAGAAATACATAAATATGGAACCATTAATGTTTGTTTTGTTTGGTTCTTTGCAGAATCCCTTCTGGTTACTAGCTAGAACCCCTGTATAATGCACTTTTTCCTATTAAAAAGTGCTCCCCAAACTCCCAGAACCCCTATAGGAAATAAGAACTCCTATCTATACAGAAAGTCTCATTTGGGGCAGGGAATCGAATCAACAGCAAAGGGCATTTTCACACATTTCACAGCATTTCCAAGAACATTTGACCCCAAATTTTGATCAGTGAGATCACAAGTGATCCAGGCTCTCGAATCGTTGCAGAGTCCGCTGGAAATTTAAATGGACAGCCAGTCGAACCTGACCGCATGACATGTGATAAGATGTGATAAATGCTGTCTGTCTCCTCAGAAAACTCAGACATGCCAATCCCATCCCTTGACCTACAGGGCCAGAGTTGATAGAGTTACTCCTCACACTTTTTAACAATGCTCCTATTGATAATACATTGTAATATCAATAAAATTATCTTCTTCTTCTCTTTGTGTTTAAAGGCAGCTCGCAAACCAACTTTTTTTTTAAAGAAAATTTATGGACATCATCAAAATGATGCGCATATATTTTGGCAATGGAAGTAAAAGATTAGCCAAGTCATTTGGATAAATAAGCAAGTTATAAAACAGTATTATAAGCACCAAAATGTCTGGCTGTTGTGTAGGGTTGCCAGAATCAATGTTCCACTGGTAGACTATAGTTCTACAGAATTTTAACTGGATCACAACCATTTCAAAGCGATGTCTCTGGTTTCAACCTTCTACACAACAACCAAACATTTTGATGTCTGTAATAGTGTTTCCAGCTTGCTCATTTGACTAAATGACTGGGCAGGTCAACTAATTCTGTCGCCGAAGAGCGTGCTCATCTTTTTGATTATGTTTAAGAAGCAATTATTATTATTATTATTATTTATAAAAAATGTTTTAATAATGTTCATTCTTGTTGTGGTATATTTCCTCCTTCAAGTAGTGAGACCCAGTAATGATTAACTATGATAATGGTGATTGTTTTACTCACTCATTCATCGTCTATACATGCTTTATCCTGCATACATGGGGGCCTGGAGCCTATCCCAGGAGTCTTAGGACACGAGGCGGAATACACCCTGGACAGGGTGCCAATCCATCGCAGGGCACACACACAATCACTCCCTCATTCACACATTACGGCCAATTTGGGAACACCAATTAGCCTAATCTGCTTGTATTCAGTCAGTCGGAGGAAACCTGAATACAGGAATCAAACCTGGCCAGGAAGCGAAGCCAGACCCTGGAGGTGTAAGGCAAAGTGCTAACCACTATATCACAGTGCCACCTCTGCATGGAAAATTCAATTGGTTTATAAAATCAGTTCATAAAATAGAAACCCATGGGGCTTTTTAAAAAAAAAAATTTTGTATACCGCTTTCGTTTTTTCTTCTTCTCGGAATAACAACTGTGCCGCTTTCCTGAAAGAAAAGGTAATAATTCATCCTTCAGATAGTAAGGTGTGAAGGAGGAAGCGACTTATTCCAAGAATGTCTCTCTCCCTCTCTCTCTCTCTCTCTCTCTCTCTTACTCTCTCTCTCACATACACACACATATAAACAGATCACAACCACACAGCCGCCCGAGTTTTATAAGACAAGCCTGAGGTTTATTTGAGTCCCGGCTCCTTTTGTTGTTATGTAAAATAAACCTCCGAGGCAAGCATGCTTTATAACTTCCACTGGAAATAAATGGCACTGGGATAGACTGAGCATGAAAACACAGCATCTTTACATCGTGACTGATCGTTCTTTAAGAGATGCGCAGTGTGGAGAGGAGGGGAAAGAAAAGGGATCGTCAAGAAGAGATTGACAGACAGAGTGGGAAAAAGAATAAGTGTGTGTGTGTGTGTGTGTGTGTGTGTGTGTTAAAAATTGACAACATTAAGAAAACACTTACATATGGGAATTATGGAGCAGCAGCGACTTGGTGAAATAAGCTACATAAGCTACAGTACAGACACTAACCAGTCTTCTGCCCCTGCATTAACCTTGTATAGTTGATAAAAACTGCTGCTGCTACGCTGCTGTTGCGTATTTCTAAGCTGCTTAAAATTCGCTTCAGCTCACTCTGGTCGAAAGGTTATTCTGTATTGCTGTGCTTCAGCTCTTAAATCACTTGTAAGCATTATGATTTCTCTCTGTGATTTTTTTTAAACAACAAATTAAAAAAAGTAGAGAGAGATTTCTGAAAAGGTTTAACCCCGTCAATGTATGATGTCTTCATCAGGAATACATTCAGCGGCCACAAAAAAGATGATATTTTTCACAATGCAGTGCCCGGATGAAATATAATGGGAGGGTTGCGTCAGAAAGGGCATCCAGTGTAAAACCTGTGGCAAGTTGTTTTGGATGGTCTGCTGTGGTGACCTCTCGGCGGAAGCAGCCAAAAGACTAACAGCAACATAGTTTGAAAGAATGCATTGCAGTATTCTCTTCAACACTCCATTGTGTAGATCACTCCTTTTACACAGGAAATAAATACTGGCAATTTCATTTTCCAGTTTGTACAAAATGGCTTCTGTTGGAATAGAAAAGGGCCTTTCCCCAAACTGTGTCCACAAAGTTGGAAGCATAGCATTGTCCAAGATGTCTTGGTATGCTGGAGCATTAAGATTGTCCTTCACCTGACTGAAACACCTAAATTCAATAATTAACAGGTTTGGCCAAATTGTGTATGTCTAATAGTTTTGCTAATAGTTGACAAGATGATATTAATGTTTTCTGTTTTTCTATTACCTATTACTATAGGATATTCTTTCATTTATTTCATTTGCCACTTATCATATGTAGGATCTAGGCCTATTCCAGGGAACTCATGGCACAAGGCAGGTGAAACCCTTGTTGTCAATCCATCATGGAGCATAAGCACCTACATATTCAAACACACAATCACACACTTGGGGCAATTTAGAGAAGCCTACAGTACTGTGCCAAAGTCTTGAGCCTCCTCATTTCTTAATACAGCGGAACCTTGGATTACTAGCATAATACAGAACATTCGCATTTCAAAACACTCGTAAACCAAATCGAATTTTCCCATTTGAAATCATGAAAACTCAAATTATTTGTTCCACAGCCCAAAAAAAGAAATACATAAAAATAATTAATACAATATATAAAGTAAAAATAAAACAAATTAACCTGCACTTTACCTTTAAAAAAAAAGTAAAAATAAATCCCGACAGATAAGTGTTTCCGTTTGTGCACATAGGCACAAAGAGAGTGTGTGTATGTGTGTGTGAAGCCAGGGAGGGGGGTGTAAAGGCGAGAAAGTGTGTGTGTATGTTGGTGTCAAATTACGTGCGCGCACACACATAGGAGACACGCTGAAACAGAGAGGGAGATGTTGATTATACCAGTATGAGACGAGCACTAAGATCCAGCAGGGGAGACCCACAATTCCGCAGCGCAAGAGAGAGAAAAATCATTGGCTCAGTTCTGATCACGTGCGCACGCGTGATACATGATACTCAGCACTCGTAAACCAAGAATTGCTCCTTTTTCAAGTCAAAATTTATTTAAAATCTTTGCTCGTCTTGTGGAACACTCCCAAACCACGTTACTCTCAATCCGAGGTTCCACTGTATTTTGCTTTCATAGAGCCAAACTTTCTTGTAATGTAGTCTTGAGGAAGAGTTCTCCATGTTTTCTGAATTTTTTTATTTTTTTATTTTTGGCTTCCATTTTTGGGAAGCTTTTGGCTCTCATTTTATAGTCCAGTCTCTGGAACTGCTCAGGTGCCCCTGACTGGACTGAAAATGAGAGCACAAAAAACAGTTGCAAATGATCAGGCTGATGATTAGTATACTGGTGATGCTAAAGGATGAGTGGTTGGTACAAACGGGAGGGGAAATGAGGCTGCTGCTGAGGTTATTAAATTATTAAATTATTAAATAAAATGTTTCAAATTGTATACTTAGGTACTTTGCAGCTTGTTATAGTAAAATATATATATTTGTTTTCTTTAATTTAATCTACATCAGTTAATTAAATTTAATATGTAGAAATGAAGATGGGAGGGGCTCAAGACTTTTGCACAGCATTGTACATCAGTCTGTCACACGTCTTTGGACTGTGGAAGGAAAACGAAATAGGAAACCTGGAATTTTTTAATCTGCCTTTTTTAGATAGTAGATATATCAAAATCCTTATTTGAAAAACAAGATAAATCAATGCTTTTAATGAAATGCTTGTATTTACTTTAACTTCCTTCATTTCATCTCAGTCAAATGAACAACTAGCTAAACTAAAAACAATCGTAATCGAAAATGGCTAAATATTTTCCAGATTCCTGGTTTAACAAGTTCCATTAAATAACACACTTCTACTCCGAGAGCAATCAAAAACCTTAAGAGCATCACATGATGTTCAGGGCATTCAAAATGTACAGCAGTTACAAATACGAACGCTGGAGCTTGGAAATATTTCAGATCCTTCCTAAATGTTTGCTTTATATAAATAAATAAATAAATAAATAAATAAACAGTTGTTGAGTGTTTAGAAGTTGCTGCTTGGTTTGCATCATTAGGCTGCCGTGTCGACTTTACGGCTTTATTAATGAGCTCCTGTGCCAAGTGTTTTGGTTTTAATGAGCTGCCGGCCCTTTATTCTGAGACATGTTATAATATTGACTCCTGGATGTGCGTGTGCACGTGTGTGTACGTGTGTGGGTATGCATGTGTGTGTTTATACTTAGCCTATTTGTCGCACTGGGCTTTCTGAGCTCTGAGCACTGAAGTGCTGATGTGAGAAATGATTTCCCATGTGTAAGCTATACGAGGGGTTGCTGCAGGTGTTTTATTTTGCCGTGTGCATTTAACTGTAGGCTATATGCAACCGCGTGGGTGATTTCATTCAAGCATTTGCCCGTGCATTTTTTTTTTTTTTTTTTTTTTTAGAATCACAACTTTACAATATGTAAGCACTTCCTTCCTCCCACGGTAGCTACGCCTTCACATTAAAGGTGCAGGAGGTCATGTTTAGGAGTGTTGAGAAGATTTTTTTTTACTCACTACATAGCCGGCACCAATCAACTGTTTGTTATTACAACAATCTGTGTTAATATTTAGAATACGAGGGGGCATGAGGCAAAGTTTCGTAGCCCAAGTCACCCTCAAGTCTGACCTTGAAGGCGCACCTGAATTTTTTTCATCCTGGTGCGCCATTTTGGTTTTCACCCTCTACACTCAAAAAAACGAACAAGGCAGGTTGTACATTTTACATAATATAATTACTTTCAGTTTACTCATAATAATAGTATTTGTTGATTTAAAATGTTTTTTTTTTTCGATTAAGGTTAACGTAATTTTGTCTCAACTTGACCGTACACATTCCTAATACGTTGTCTAAACACGAACCATTCATGTTAAGTCAACATTTCATACATACAGCAGGGGGCAGTAGCGAGACGCCAGCTGTCATGAACTGCTAATGAAACAGAAGAGCAAGACGAATCAAACTACACCTGCGCTAAGGACTCGCTGCTTGCGTGCGTTACATTTTGTCCGTTTTGGCAGAGGGAGGTCAACACCCGAAAAGGGTAAGATTTTTTGTCAGATATTAGTTTTTTCCCCCCATATATATATATATATATATATATATATATATATATATATATATATATATAACTTTGGCCTGCTTCTGTAGTTTTAGAGAGGCCTGGTGTTTTAGACTGAAGTTAGCCAGCTAACGGTTTTAGCCACGTGTCACAGGTCGGTCCACTGCATGTCTTTCCATTATTTGGTGAAAAGTAGATAAGTATATATAGCAAAAGTAACGGTACCGGTGGGCTCTTCAGAATATCACAATATCCATTTAGCCTTCAAAAATGATAAGCTAAAGCTGCTATTAGATGGCCTCAGATCACCGGTGTACTTAGGAAAGTGTTTTCAAGTTTGTGAGAAATCAGTGTGGACCAAAAGGTAGTGATCAAATACTAAACAACATTTACAGGGAAAAATGCAAACAGGCTCTTTGGAATTCTGTGTTAGTCTAGTGATTTCATTTTTGCTTTTTTTGTGTGTGTAACAATAGGATACAGATGGCCATGCTGCAGAGAGGGATCTTGAACATGTTGTATTCGGCTTCTACAGCATCAGTGTTGAGGAAGGTGATGCCACGACCCCTCAAGAACATGTTCTTTTCCAGAGATAACATTTGTGCAAATGTTTTCATTTTTTGAATACAATAATACAAATTTTATGTCCTCAGATTGAAAAATATTCAAAATGATCTAAAAATATGAAATGTATTCTTTAAAAAAATTAAGATTGTTAATATAATATAATTAACATGATTCTTTTGACACAGGTTTACACAAAATGCAGACACAAGGAGATACAGTACAATGGCGGCGCGGTTCGAGTCCTGCCTCGGGTCTGTGTTTGTAGAGTTCTCTCTATGCTTGGTGGGTTTCATCTGGGTATGCCGATTACCTCCCACAGTCCAGAGACATGCAGTGTAGGCTAACAGACTATTTTCAATTTTCCCTTAATGTGTGAGTGTGTACATGCTTTTGCTTTGTTATGGATTGGCCATTCCAGCCTGAGTGTACATTCGCCTAGGGCCCTAAATCCCCTTGGACAAGCTCCAGGCCTCCGATGACCCTGTACAGGATAAGCCGTATAGAGAATGAGTGAGTGAGTGAATGACAGTTGCTTTTCCTGATGCAAACCTCCCCATTTTATCCAGGCTTCTCCGGAGCTAGGAATGCTTTAAATCCCAAATTGGCTGAGAATATTTGACAGTCCCATATTTTAAGATGTTTTAGAGCTTTGCAAATAATGCATTTTTTCATACCCTAAACTCCCCCTATTTCACTACATACCATTTCATTGTCTATGTAAATGAGGGACTGCTGAGCCACAGAGCTGCAGAGCTGAAAAACAGGCTGGAGGAGGGTTTACCTTATATGAGGTCACATTAGGAGTAAATCATAGTCAATTTAAAAAAAAAGTAAAAAGAACAACAAAAAAAAAAAAACAGGTTTATATTTGTACATGCACACATCTGAATGTCTAAAAATGACTAAAAGTTGAATTTTGTGTAATAGGTCCTTTAATCGAAACTGGACTGTGGAGGCGAAAGCACAACATGCTAGCCAGAAGTCCACCATGGACACATGAGCAAAAGTGCAGTTACTCTGTATGGCCATGAAGCATGCAGCAGGTACAGTAATTACAGCCATGACGATATTCAGTATAACAGCATCATTCTGAATGTAATGTCTTATGAACAAGAAATTACATCCCCAAGAAGCTACACTCACTTATAGCACAGTGGCTAGCTAGCTAGCCTACTTGAGTTGAACATGAGTCGTACATTCCCATCAAAGCTGCTCGTGTTTCCTGTTCATCTGATGAGCTTCCATATTGTAAGTCATAGATTATACTCCTGAGACGCATCTCTAACTCTCCTGTAGTTACATGTTTAATCTAGATAGTGGAATTTTACATGGGGAACACAGAAACATCTCGGTGTGTTTTTATAGGAAATACAGGTGGTCAGTTGGAACACCGGTTAACTGAGTGAATTAATGAATATGAACTTGCTGTTGTATAATGTTGCTCAGGAATGCAAATTTGCAGCATCTCACAAACACCAGATCTCACCCACGCTCATTAGTTGCACCATGAATTTTGCATGAGACCGTGGTGTTAACAAAAAAATATATTGTATGTAGGAGAAGTGAAATAGGCTTCAAGTGCAACGCTACTCCTGTGACTTAGTGCCAGTGATCCAGAGAGGTGAAGGCACCAAGATAGAGACAGGAAACTAAAAAAGAGATAGAATAGACAGAAAGAGACTCTCCATTGTGAACACCACTGGCAGAGGAGGTACAGTGCCAGAGAAAATAAATTATACTGAAGATTTTCTTCTTTTTTTTTTTTTTAAAGAAAAGGTCAGTGTGTAGGAATTCATCTAAACCAACTGGCACAAAAGGTTGTGTAAATCTGAGAGAGAGTGTGTGTGTTAGCTAGCTTCAGGAGGTTCTGAGTAAAATAGACCCATGAGGAGTACAAGCAGGTTTAAATGTTGCTGAAATAATATTTAACCCTGAATTATTTGAGTTTATTTATTAATGACTTTTAAAAAGGTCTCCAGCTATCAACCCGTAGTTAACCTTGTACACATTTATTCCTCAAACATTTCTATTGTTGCTATATCACATGGAAATGAAAAAAGATCTGATATGATTTATTTTGGTTTCATTTTTATTTTTTCATTACAAAACCATGCAGCTTTAACAGGAGCGTCGAGACTTTATATATCTGCAGGATGGTACGTCTGAAAACAGGCTTTTGTCCTGAGGATCAAACGTGAAACATATTAGCTATATGAGAAATGTTCCGTTTTACAATCGCGCTGTTGCACAATTGACAGTTGATGAAGATCTTCAATCATGTCTTCAAGACCTGCGCTGATAAATTGTGTTCAATTTTTTTTTCCCACCAGTAATTCGCTCAATAGAGATATAATAAACTCTCTGTAGATGTCCAGTTTAAGCTGTAGAGAACATGAGTGTGGACCATTATGTCATTTTGTACTGACTCTATCTGTACTTTCTGCCTGGGGTCCTGTATGTATGGCAAATACGAACAGTACCTCAAGCTGGTTCATGAAGTAACGCTAGCTAGTTACGGTCCATGAGTTCAAATAATTGATTAGGATTCAGATGTACCTTTATTGTTACATCAAGCGTGAGTGATTTTTTTTTTTGTGCGGAGAACCAACATTATATGAACAGTTTGACAGCAAAATGAGCAACATTTGTGCATTTTTTTTTTTTTTTTTTTTTGTTTTTTCAGATTTTCTCCCTAATTTATTCGTGTCCAATTCCTCCCCGTCACTAGGGGGCTCCCACATCAAGGCTACTACTACCACTCAGTCGGGAGCGCCAAAGACTATCACGTGTTTCCTCCGAACAATGTGATGCCTGCCAACCGCATCTTTTCGAACTGCTCACTCACGCACCGTTTGGGGCGACATTTAGGGCCATCACAGACGCCCCTGACTGGCTGTAGAGCCGTGATGTGGGAGCACTAAGTACCTCTCACCCCTCCCCTCTGAGGGAGCTCGGCCAATCAGCTTTGTCTAGCTTTTTTTGTCAAATGAAGCAAGAGGTATTGCAAGCTGATTTGTCACACCAGTCACAAGGGTGTTAGAAAGTTATATCAGTGTGTATCAAAGTGAATTTTGTGTTATTTTTTTAAAACGATATAAGTTCACCTTGCACAGTTTTGTCATAAAGGCAATTACATAGCAATTACAGCATCATCCTCTTCCTCTACTAGTTTCAGTTTCCCTTTTGTACATGACAGCACCTCACTATTATAGTACAGGCATGCACTGTTTAAGCAACAACTTACCACACACAGCACATGCACCCCATGTTTCTTGTATGCAAATTGCTCGTGCTTATTTTAAGTTTTGTAACATCATTTCTCTGCTTCACCAGAGTGCTGACACTACAGTATCACACATCATTTTTTTTACGTACACTACTAGTCAAAAATTTGGACACACCTAATTCTATAGTCTTTCCTTGTTTTTATTTATATCTACACAGTAAAACAATGCTGAAGACATCTAAAATATGCAAATATCTCCTTTGAACAGATGATATTGAGTTTCTGGTAGCTGTGCTCTGTACAGCCTTCATAACAGCTGTAATCTACCTCTAAAAGAACTTCTGCAGCAGTTTTCGACCTAATTTCTAATTTACGTAATTTTTGTGATATTTCATAGTTCTGAAGTTCCCAGTACTGTATTGTTATAGAATGTAGAAAATAAATCACAAAACTAAAAAAAAAATTTAAATATATGGTGTGTCCATACTTTTGACTGGTACCGTATCTAAGATGGTGTTCAAACCACATCCACAATAATAATATAGATCATTATTTCAATGATTTCACTGGATTCACATTCATCAGGATTTATTTATATATTTATTTACATGGAATAAATAATGTTTGGCTGTATTGACATTTGTCCAAAATGATATTCATTTCTTGTTTATATACCTATTATAGGCCTGTTTACAAAAAGTGTGACATGTTGTTCTTGAACAACTTAACTGTTGTGATCATGGTCAAGTAATTGTGGTATTAAAGAAATAAAACACTGACAGACAAGCTATTATTTCAGTATAATTCACTTGAGGTGGTAACAATCATGCTGCTTTCTGGTGCAGATGAAAAGTATAACACAGAATGTTTTAATCCTGACATAAAAGTCAGGAGTAAAGAGTATGGATTTGTGAACTAAAACAAACACTGCCAGCCACATAGCAACATGATGCAATTGAATGAATTTCATATTGATTGGAGACTTATTTCGACCCTGCTAACTCAACATGAACTCGGATACCTTTGAGACATAAAGCAATACTGAAGATGCACATTGTGCACACTGGAACTCAAAGAGAGGCTGGAAAATACAAAGTGTACAGATTTACTGGCACGAATCAGTGCCTCGATTCAAAACACTGTGTGTGTCAGGAAAATGTTTGAAGGAAATCAAAACGGAATCAATCTCTGTATCTGTTAAAGTCCAACAGCGTGCACACACACACACACACACACACACACACACACACACACACACACACGCGCGCGCGGCTCTAATTTGTTACTGGAGGATTACTAAGAAACTTTATGACAAACATCTCATTTAGTAATACATTACCAAATGTTCCTTACATTCTTACTTACATATTTTTGGTTATGTTTGTGTCTGTCAGTCTCATTGAAGGAGGTGTGGCCTCTGTGTCTGTCGGTCTCAATGAAGGAGGTGTGGCCTCTGTGTCTGTCGGTCTCAATGAAGGAGGTGTGGCCTCTGTGTCTGTCGGTCTCAATGAAGGAGGTGTGGCCTGTGTGTCTGTCAGTCTCATTGAAGGAGGTGTGGCCTCTGTGTCTGTCAGTCTCATTGAAGGAGGTGTGGCCTCTGTGTCTGTCAGTCTCATTGAAGGAGGTGTGGCCTCTGTGTCTGTCGGTCTCAATGAAGGAGGTGTGGCCTCTGTGTCTGTCGGTCTCAATGAAGGAGGTGTGGCCTCTGTGTCTGTCGGTCTCAGTGAAGGAGGTGTGTAAAACTGTAAAACTTAGTCTCACTGAAGGAGGTGTGGCTGCTATGTCAGTCAGTCTGAGTTAAGGAGGTGTGACATCTGTCTCGTCAGTCTCAGTAAGGGGAAGTGTGGCCTCTGTCTCATCAGGTTCACTGAAGAAGTTGTGGCCCGTGTTATTCAGCCCCACTGAAGGAGGTGTGGTCAGTACCTTTGGAGAAAGCATTGATCTCTCAGTAGGAGACATAAGATCATATCTGTTTCAAGTAACTCTGTAGTTATATTTCTTAGCTGTTTTATTTACTAAAACAACAAACCTGAGCCTTCTTTCCTACTTATCTGGAAATCTTACTTCAGCACACAGAAAGTCAAAGATTATGAATAAAATAGGTTTTCTGTGTTTGTGTGTGTGTTTTTTTTATATAAAATTATTTACCAGATGGCTCACTGTTTTGGTTTTATCTCCCAAAATGAACTGCCTCGTCCAAGATCTGTGGTGTCGGCTAAGGTCTTACCAATGAGTCTCAGCAGGAAATTAAAAAAGGTCCTGATAATTCGAAATGACAAAGAAAGTGATTACTGTGTTATTGAAGAAGCACCCGAGAGAAGAACATCTGCTTCTGGCACATGTTGAAGGAAGGGAGGATGAAGATTATGAATGCAGCAAAAGCTATAATTTAAAACAATAATAAACAATTATTCATTTCAACTTTATATATATTAATGGTTAATATATATATATATATATATATATATATATATATATATATACAGACAAAGGTTTGGACACGCCTTCACATTCAAAGAGGTTGAATTTATATTATGGCAAGAAAAAAGCAGCTAAGTGAAGAAAAAAACGAGTGACCATCATTACTTTAAGAAATGAAGGTCAGTCAGTCCGAAAAATTGGGAAAACTTTGAAAGTGTCCCCAAGTGCAGTCACAAAAATGATCAAGCGCTACAAAGAAACTGGCTGACATGCGGACCGGCCCAGGAAAGGAAGACCGAGAGTCACCTCTGCTGCGGAGGATAAGTTCATCCGAGTCACCAGCCTCAGAAATCGCAGGTTAACAGCAGCTCAGATCAGAGAGCAGGTCAATGCCACACAGAGTTCTAGCAGCAGACACGTCTCTAGAACAACTGTTAAGAGGAGACTGTGTGAATCAGGCCTTCATGCTAGAAGATCTGCTAGGAAACCACTGCTAAGGACAGGCAACAAGCAGAAGAGACGCGTTTGGGCTAAAGAACACAATAAAGAAAACTCTTGAAATGAGAAGGTGTGTCCAAACTTTTGTTCTGTATACAGTATTGTATATTGGACATTAACCAAGTCATATTGGTGACATAAACCCCCTAAACACCATCAAATAATTAGTCATTTACTTATGACAAAATATGAATAAAGCCAAACCCAACCTGATCACATATACAATGTGAAACAAGAAAAATCAAGTATATAAAATGAAGTGTATACTGTAAAATACTAAAAGCTGTAACAGCTAGTTCAAATGTATTCCAGGTATTCTACGCTTCAACAGACATCAGATGTTTTAGATCAACTTTGCATGACTTTGCAAATTTGCATCAGTCTGCCATCTTAGATGTCTAGATGTCAGCTTCATCAGAGTAGAAATCATATTCTACAGAAGCCATCTATCACAGGCTATATCAGTACAGTCTGATGGCGCGCTAACCTTCTGTTCATTCCAATTTTGTGCTTTTTCAGACATATTTTACTGCAAGCTAAAGATGGCACTTCAATGTTAGCAGTAATCTGACTTTCAAAATGAGGCTTTTGTCAGCAGGAAAACCACTTTTCTGGATATTCACCTCATTAATATGCAGTAATTAATGTCATTCGTAGTCAGTCACACATAGACAGCTTGTGTCTAGGGACAGATGGTGAAGTTAATTACATTTTAAAGAAGGTATTAAAATTACACATTACAAATAGAATGAAACGGTTGAAAAGTCAGTTAAATGATTTATCAATGGTAGATAGTAGTATAGATAGATTACTGCTTATGAAAGTTCATCATGAAAATTAATGTCATGACAGTATTGGACAACTTTATAAGAAGACCACCCCAGGAAGTTGGTGCACAGGTTTAAATTTATATTTTAAATGTATTTTTTTTTTTTTATGTTTTCAGACATACAGGCTCAGAAATATACACACACCAACCTAGATTACCTCTGGCTCAGAGTGCTAAGGCACTGAGTTACTGATCGGAAAATCGGCGGTTCGATGCCCAGCTCAGCCAGGTTGCCATTGTTGGGCCCTTGAGCAAGGCCCTTAACCCCAACTGCTCCAGGGGCGCTGCACCATGGCTGACTCTGCGCTCTGACCCCAGTTACACTGGGATATGCGAAGAAGGAATTTCACTGTGCTGTAATGTATATGTGACAAAATAAAGGCTTTACTTTACTCTAGCTGACGGCTTCTCTCTGCCAACATAAAAAGGGTTTGTTTGACATCACTCATTGGATTGACAGCACAGTATAAGGAAAAGTCCAAGGAGCTCAGTGCAAAATGAGAAAGAAGATGATAGATTTACACAAGTCAGGAAAGTCTGTTGGAATCATTTCTAAAGAAATGCAGACTCAAAGACCAGTTTAAAAAAATGTAAACTCTTTGACAAACTCTAGAAACTGGCAGATGGTCAGAAACAACTCAGAAATCACCAACGAGCAGGCCTGCCATTAACTGAAAATTGCTAGAACACCGGTGTCACAGTCTTCAGTCAAGTGAGCTTTACATCACCATGGACTGCAGGCCTGAATACTGTATGTGGACAATAAAAAAGTCTTTTGAAAAAACATTTTATCATGAGGTATGTTTGGAGGAGTAAAGGTGAGGCATTCAATCCCAACAGCACCGTACTAGTTGTTAAACATGGTAGTGGTAGCGTCATGCTCTGGAGCTGTTTGCTGCTAGTTGAACTGATGGATGAAGGAGGAGGGCTACCTCAACATTCTTCAGCAGAACCTCAAAACATCAGGTAGAAATGTAGACTGTCACAACTGGGTGTTCAAAAAAGACAATGAACCAAACACACTTCAAAGCTGATTATGGAATGGATAATTGTAAGCTTTTGGAGACTCAACACTTTAAAAGTTGTGCTTAAAAAGTAAACTTAAAAAACAAATTGAAAACGTTGTGCACCAAAACCGTCTGATGTTTTTGGTCCAGAAAAAAAGTGAAAAAAAAAAAAAAACCCAGCATGATCACAATCAAAAGAGAGTGAGAGTTTTTTTTTTTTTTACTATGAAAAAGGCTACTGTGAGCTAATACACGCCCTTTATTTTTGATACTTAAATAAATTTGAAAGTGAGTACTTTTGTGCTTTTACTCAAGTACACAAGTAAATTGGGGATTTTTACTTGAGTAATACTTGCCTACCTAGAGCATCACAATTTTTACTCAACAGGATTTTGGTAACTTTTCCTATCTCTGAACATAAAGCAGGAATACATGAGCGAACAGTCCATCCCAGAGTGCATTTGTAACATTCAATACCAGTGCATTTTCCAATAATGGATTGATTACCATTTAAGTTTATGAAGTCCTTGATAACTAGTCTATAATTGGAAAAAATATGATATTATTTAATTAACAAACTAGCATGCTTAGTGGCTTAGTGGGTAGTACTGTTGCCTTGCACCTCCAGGTTCTGGGTTCGATTCCCATGTTATGTCTGTGTGCATGGAGTTTGCATTTTCTCCCTGTGCTTGATGGGTTTCCTCCAAGTTCTCTGGTTTCTTCCTACAGTCCAACGACATGAAGATTAGGCTAATAAGCATTAAGAAATTGCCCGTTTATGCTAATAAGCATAAACATAATTGCCCGTTGTTTTTGAATGTGTGTGTCATGTTGACCAGCGGTCCTACCATGGTCATACAAAGTGAGAATAAATACACTGGTTACCACTGGCCTCCACAGCCTCTAGTTGTAATACAGAATGGACGGAATAAACTAACATGACATTATGAGACCTTGGTGACGATGCCATGCTATTAACTGTTGAGAAAGGCTGGTTGTTTTCAGAGTTGAGTTAAGAATTTAGAGAGTTTATACTCAGAGTTTATGTGCATGCTCCTTAAAGTTTGACCAAAACCAAGGCATGTCTCAATTCTGATATTAAACATTGAACTGTGGGTTTTGGGCCCTGTGTGTGTGGGGGGGTAATAAAATTCCAACTGAGGGAATGCACAGTGTTTATCACCCTTGAGTTCCAGACATGTAGAATATTTGCAAAGGAGCACTGAAGCTGTTCTGGTGGCTTGTGGTGACCCTTACATACACCCTTTATGTTGTACTTACATAGATATAGATATGTAACCTGGATTAAATATCCCAAACCCAGCAAATGAACATGTATCTGTACGTGTCTAAACAGGTCCTCCAGAGGGTCAGCACCCGGGACAGCAGCCAGAGCAGTACAGCCAAACTCAGCAATCCAACCAAGTTTTAGTTCAACTACATATATGCACTACAATTTCATTTATGAGTTAACCACACTGACAGCTTTCACATTAGCCAATCACTATCCATATCCATTCATGAAATTCTCTATAATCCTCACCCTCCTTTTAACTTCACAGGAATTCCTTTGAAAAGATTCCTTTTGGTGAATAAACTATTCCTCATGAATAAACTATAAGCTGAAACTTAGCTAGGAACTTTTAGCACCATGGGGGAGAACAAGTAGTAGTGAACTCTTTGGTATAGTCAAACTGCCACTTTTGTATTGTACGACTAATTATGAAACTAGCATCCAAATTTGGTGTCCATTTCATTGATACATACCTTGTCTTATGGTCTTATGTCTTATATATATATATATATATTTTTTATATATAACATTTTAAATAATTTTTTTCTAGCCATATCAAATCATTTCATCTGCTAGTTATTGCCACAGGTTTAATGCTGGATGCCCTTCTTGCCACAATCCACCCATTTCTCCAGTCTTGGGATTGGCATTCAGGATGTTCTGGCCTAGGGTTAAAGGTCTTGTACAAGGGCCCAACAGTGGCAACCTGACAGATTTTATTGCAATAATTTTCATTCATCTATATTTATGGCATTTATCAAATATTCGTTACTAGTGTGAGATTTGTTTCATTATATAGCTGAGCAGTTGAGGGTTACCTTTGCTCAAGCAACCAAAAGTGGCAGCTTAGTGGTGCTGGGGTTCCAAACTGTAACGCCTTGACCACTGAGCTTCCTCTGCTCTGAAACAAAGACATGCTTTGAGTTGGATTCATGAATTCATTATGTATCCAGTGGGAACAGTGGGAGGAAACCAGAGAACCCGGAGGAAACCCATAAGAAGATCATGTAAAACTCCATATGGACCATGGCGCGGTGAGGCAGAAATGTAATTTGCTTGAAACAACATATAGTCACAACATAAAAGCATGTAGTGAAACTTTTCTCTGTTAATAAATAATGAACGGAATGAATAGAATTACTTGAGCTAACAAAACTAATTACCATCATTTGTTAAAATATGAGAAACAGCTGCCCCATGGCATTTACTCACTCCGCCAGAATAAAGGAAGGAAAAGCTTGTCTTTTGATCTGTGCGTGTTTCCCTCAGGAAAAAAAAAATGTTTGAACATGAAACAGATGATGGTGAGTTTACTGTCAGTATCGAGGGAGGATAATCACAGTGAGAAACTTGAGGGTCTCTTTATCTGATCAGAATCAGTCATTTTAGACAGCTTTCTGAAAAGGGCAAAAGTTCAGACCAAGTGGATTTCGTAGCATTTGACTTTGACGCAGATCTGCTGTTGGTTAAGAAAAGCGATCTGGAAATATCATGCAGATTGTGTCAACTGAACTGAAAACATAGGACCACAACAGGGAAATACTTTAACTATTGCAAATGCCAACCTACAGTTTTTTTGTGTATTGAATTGTTACACGAAAGAAATTTAGAATTCAAATAATAATAAGTCAGGAGTCAGGAAATAAGTGTAAACTCAGAAGTATAATATGCTAACAGTTATTAGCAATGTAAGTAGCTCATACAGTAAACAGCAGCTACTTATTTTGCAGGTGTAATTTCAAACTAACTTAATATCTGTATCTCAAATTTTTTAAAGCAAAACAAAGCCATTGGACATTCTGGCTAAGAATTCCACATCAAGAAGGTAGCTTTATATTTATTATAATAGCGGTTGTTTCAGAAGAAAAAAAAAGAAGAAGAAAAAGTAAAGTCACACACTTGATTTCATTTGAGCACCTTGAGCTTTAATTACAGGGCACAACATGGTGTTCAATTTATGTGTGAAAATTATTCCTCATGCTCTCAGAACCACTCTTTCACAATCTGAGGCTTGGAATCTGGTCATAGCATCAGGGAAGAAAATCTCCATGGATGTGTCTAATCTGGTCATTCAGTACATTCAGGTCATTATCTGACTTTATTTTCATTTCATTGTGTTCATTTTATTTTATGGCCCCTAACAAATTTGAAGCCTTTTTTTTCTGTTTAGTCCCAGTCTTTGGAAATGCTCTTACTTTCACTATTAAACATAGCTATGATTTTAACTGCTGTTTTTTTTTTTTTTTTACCATGCAACTTCACCAGGTGTTTAAGTCATAATTGAAGTAATTTTTGTCCGACCACATTTTTTCCACAAAGTTGATCGTTCAGGAGTATCCTTCCAGGTTTTGATAATGTGTTCCAGTCATGTGAGCCCAGTTGCAGTAATTTTAAATCTCCTTAGTTGTTTTCTTTGCTTGATGCAGCGCAACAATTTTACCCTTCTGAAAAGACAAGTTCTTTGGCCAGGTAGAGTATTTTACAATACATATACATAGTGTTTTCTAGCTGGCTAAGGTTACTTGCAACAAAAGTGGAAATTTATATTAACTTAATATGAATTTTTGTGACTGTCCTTTTTATTGTGCAAAAGAAGAAATAATGATGCAAAATATTGATAGCTGGAATTTCTTCGCTGTATCTTCGTTAGTGACCGGGAGGAATGAAGGAGACAGGACTGCAGCAGACTTTGTGCAAATCTCTGTTGAACTGTTCAAACACCACAAATGAACGTGAATATCTCAAACTGACAACTAGGAGGAGAAGTCCGGTATTAAACATGCTAATGGCATGTTGACAATCTGTTTGTCTTATGCTGCTGCTATCAGGAGTTTGATTATTGTGGAATAAAATCAAAGAAATTTCATGAGTAGTCAATTCGTTATTCATTATTATGCATCTATACAAATCTGAGCTGACATGTTGAAGAAATGCCAATCCTTTACTCTTTTTTGTGCCTTTTAGTGCACGTTCACATGGGCAGAAGTCGTACAAACACAAAGCAAACACAGAGCTCTTGCCAAATAGCTTGCGGCAGCTGTGAGTTACTGTTCAGAGACACAATTATGGAAGCAGCAGAGATGTCTCCCAAATCTATCACATACTTTTGTCACTCACCTTTGAAAACTGTGCCAAAAGAATACCTGGATAGTTCTCAAGGATTGCATTAGAGACAGCAGAGAAGCTCAGGTGCTAGCTTTTGCTTTTTTTCAGAGCGGATTTATAGTCCATCAGCCGTGAGAAAACCTTCATCAACTTGCCAGACTCATGACGAGAGGTTAATGAGGATATCAGCCTACTGTTGAACAGTGGATGATGTGTCTGAATATAAAGTAGCCATGTAACACAATGAAACTATCTGGATCTGAAAGTTTTTATTTAGTTTTACCACTATGAGAAAAACAGTAGGAACTGGTAGTTTCAATGTCTACACCATGTTGGAGAGTTGAAATTTTAAGTTGAGGAAATGGATTTTGGTGGATTTTTTATGAATGAATGGATTTTTTATTTTATTAGTATATATATATATATAGATATATATAGATAGATAGATAGATAGATAGATAGATAGATATATAATATAGTATACTTTATTTTTTTAATAGTTGCAACTTCTCATCAATATCTGAGTTCTCATTTACTCCAGAATCAAAATAAACATCTCCTTTTGCATTTTCTGTTGTGTTCTTATCACTTTTCAACAGATTAGGACAATTCATGCATGTTTTATAATGCTTTTCACAACACATGGTTCAATTAATTTTTTCAGCATTTTACCAGGAATTATGCTTGCATTAGCAGTAAAACAGAGGCCTGAATCTCGCTTCCAGGTTTCTGAGAAGCCGTGATGAGGAGACAAGGAAGTTAGAAAGGCTGTACGATGGAAGGCGGTGTAATATGCATGCTAATGGTCAGATTGTAGAAGTTCATGTGAAAGGGTATGCTGTATTTAGAATCACTTACTTTCAGCCTCACCCTCGGCCCTCAGGCTAATGGTACATTTTGATATAAGATGGTGTGTAATTATGAGCTAAGCTGTACAAGAACTAATAAAAAAGGATTTGGGGCCACGACCATTACCATGATGGCACTTGCAAATGGGAAAAGAAAATCACAAATAGAGAGATAGAGTGTGTGTGTTATGCGAGAGAGAAAGAGAGCTAAATTAAAATGGAATGAAAGAAAATACCCTAAAGGATGAAATAGAAGCCTTTCTTTTATTGAAGATGGTTGCCTAAGCTTTAAATGAGTGAAGAGATTTACGTGTGTATGTGCTTGTGTTAAACCTTATAATTAATTTAACCATGCTATATATATATATATATATATATATACATACACACACACATATCTATATATCGATAGATAGATAGATAGATAGATAGATAGATAGATAGATAGATAGATAGATAGATAGCATGGTTAAATTAATTATAAGGTTATATACAGTTCCTTGCCTGTATATAAAACATAAAGCAATTTTAGTGGCTGTTCTATTTCCCTTCATCTCTTACTGGGTGTGCATCCATACCCCTTCTGCCCAAATACGAATGGATGTTCTCGGTAAATGAGACAACTAATAACTAAGTAGAAGGTTTCTCTTTAAAGCTGCCCAGTTTACACGCTTAAATGCTTGGGTTACTCTCATTCATCATCTTTCAAGTAACATGATCCAAATTCTTCAGGCGTATTTACAGCTTTACCTGGAGACCGCAGGTCACAGCTGAGCAAAAGCTGAAATGGAAAGCCGGACTTAAAAAAATAGAGGAAAGAATCAGTCCGCTGTGAAAAAAGCACCATATATATTCAATAAAACGTCAGCATTTGAAAGTAGAAAACCTCTTTTTCTCATGACCAAAAACTATGTCTTGCTCTTTTCCTATAAGGTGAATACCTAACAAACTCTTAAAGAGACAAAATCTACATTAAAAAAAAGAAATGAATAAAAATAAGGTGCTGTTTTTGTCATCCCCATCAGATTATTTACTCTCTTACGCTTTTAATCAGAACCAAGGTAAAGAACCACAAGAGCAAGTATCAGTACCTCACCAAAAAAAAAAAAAAATATATATATATATATATATATATATATATATATATATATATATATATATATATATATGGCATGCCATAATATATATATTAAATAATTGTGACTTTATATGTTTTGGAAAAGTATTACCCAAGATGAGCAAATAATCATATATGCTAGAGGTGAAAACTTTTAAATAATAAAAATAATAATAAATTATTATTATTATTATTATTAATATTATTATAACCATCATAATGTCCCCTAAAACACATCTTAATGTGAAGGTTCTGTGAAAGGTTTCTGACCCAGACTCATCAAAAAGCCTACCTTTTTTTTTTTTCTTGGTGAGGCCCATCATTCTATCCAATCTGAAAAGGCCAGACTCAGGGTTGAAGCCCACGGCTGTAGATTAATAAGTAAAAGTGCCTCAGTACCTCTGCTCTCACAAAACCTCAGTGCTGCCAGACTGGCCTATCCAATTGGGCAATTAAATCATCTTGGGCTGGAAAAATATCATAGATGGGTAATAAATAATTTTACTGAAACAGCTTTACCGAAATTCGAGTTTACGTCGGTAGTGCAGATGTTTTTTGGATGTGGAAAATTAATCCATAAATTAGTCCATAAATATGCTCCCAAATATATATATTAAAAAAACTTTATATATTTTAATACATTACCTTAAAAAGAAAAAAAAAAGAATGTAAAAGTAAACTCGTATACTGTACAGTACTGTACTGCTGTGTCCCTCACAGCGCTGAATATAAAATACTAGTGTAACCCCTATACTGTATGTATTGTAATTCATGCAAGGGTTTTCTTTTGTATAAATACGGGATAAATACAGTAATAATTCACCATCCCAAGCTGCAAGCTTCCTCTACGGTTCCAAGCTTCCTCTACGGTTGCTTTGTGTTCCTCTACAGTACTAAAAAGTGTATACAGTATTATATGTTATAAGGGAATTTAGCTGAATTTATGTTAATATTTATGTTACAAAGCTAATAAATTATATAGTTCTTAATAGTTTAGAGTTACAACGCATGAAAAATTCTATATTGTCACAAAAAAGCCATACAAAATTGCAGAGGTTTCCACTAACAATCATCAGTTAGGTTCTAAGGGCAATGCAAACGACTGATACCGCACACTCTGAACCGCGACCTTCCAGGAGTCGACTGTATGTATATAACTGAGCTTCTAGTATCGATATTACTGTATTTACGCTGGTTTTATCAGAATGGCTTTGTGTTCAGCACTGCAGTACAATAAGGGAGTTTGTCAGTGTAATCTGTCAACTCGGGTCATTATGAAAGACGAGGTAGCAAGCCTCCGGGTTCTGGTATTACTTGAGACAGCTTGTAAAAAAAAAAATCCAATAAAAGCAAAAATCGAGCAACAGTCTTCAGCAGATGAGGAGAGTTGAGAGAGAAGAATCATTTCCAAACAGGTGCTCATTAAGCTTTATTTCTGCTTGACTGCACCTACTGTATGTCACCGGTGAGTTACAGTTAAATGCGTTTTAGTGTCCACTAATTTGGGGATTTGCCATGGGGAATGTGGCTCGCGGTCACTGGTTTGGTCTCTTGGGCTGCTTATTTTGCAGCGTGTCACTCTCTTTAGTTGTTACAATCATCTAACCTGAGTAAAACACTCAGGAGTATGTTGCATTACATTTCGGACATGATATGATAGGAAAACTTTAGTGGTGAATTATGCGGAACTTATATATATATATATATATATATATATAGTTGTTTTTATTACAGTAGACATTATTATTTATTCACACAATTGATGTCCATTTGGCCTGATATTTTTCACACACTTCTGTAAGACTGTGTTTACTCTATAGTCCTCTTTTTTTTTTTCCTTAAAAGCATCTAGTTAAAGAAACTATAAGTAGATACTGTGCCTGAACACCATGAGTAAAAGTAGGCTGGTATGGTCTGATACTGCGTATCACTAAAAGATTCTGTGGTGGTACACGGGACTGGAAAGAGGGGAGAGCAGCTGCCTGCCAAAGCCCACATCACAACCACATCACAGAAGCACTTTCAACAAGAAAACACATCTGATAATGTTATGGTCTTTTAAACAACACTTTGTCTCCTTAGTAACTGTTAGGAACCTCCACTAGAGGTCACTGTTCATGCCTGTCTGTCTGTCTGTGTAGTTCTTGTTGGTTGACTCAGTTTCCCAGAAGGCACCTCAGTCAGGTGATAAGTGCTCACCTGAACTGAGGTGGCTCATTAAAACCTCTATAAATAGCAGTTTGTTCTGGGACACTGGGTCTAGCATTGTTTGGTTGGTTTGTATTACTGTCATGTGGGCATTCCTTTTTGTTACTTTAAGTTTATATTTGGTTTGTTTTGTAACCTTTGTCTTCAGAGGGCTCTAGTTTTGTTTTCTGTATGTTCCTTGTTCTGATGGATTCATGGAGCTGCCTTGTTTAGTGTTTAGCTAGGCTGTGTCTCCTCCTGTGTACAGTGTAAGTACTGTTCTGTCTTCCCAGTGTTAGTCTTCTTTGTTTAGTTCTGTGTTTAAAGCTTTCCCTTGTATGTGTAGCCACATGAGGGCTTAGCCATTAGCAGGGTTAGCCCCTAGCAGGGTTAGCCCCTAGCAGGGTTAGCCTCCAGTGGGATTGACGGCTAGTGGTTCTGGTCACTAGTAGGTTAGCTGCTAGTTTGGTATAGCCCCATGTGTGCCCTGCCTTTTGTCTTCTGGTCCCCTAGGTCAGTACTAACCCCATTAGCCACTAACCCAGTTAGGTCAGCATCCAGTGTCCCCAGTGTTCCATGTAGCTACTAACCTCACTAACCCAGCCAGTCTAGTTCCTGTCTAGCCCTGTCTCCTGTCTAGTCCTGTCTCTCCAGTCCTCTCCCCATCTCTAGTTCCAGCCACGTCCTGTCCAGTCTTGTCTCAAGTTCCCCTATGTGTCTTTAGTTAGCTCCAGCTCCATGTTTCCTCATCCCTAGTTCTGTCAGTTCCCTGTCAGCTCCTGGTTCCGTGTGTTCAGTTCTTGTTCCTGTGTTTTTCCTGAGCCCTAGTTTTAGTTTGAGTTTGTTTGTTTCAATGTTTTTGAGTTTTGTTAATAAAGACTCCTTCTGTTCACACACCCCTCTGCCTTCATGCCTACCTTTATGCCCATGGCAACATCAGCCGGTCTAGTCAAACCACCAGCTAGACCCATGACAGTAACTGTTTCTAAGTAGTTTTTCTTACTGGTAGTTAACGCCTTTTATAAAGGGCACTTTTTGGTGGCTGGAACAAGGGATTGTCCACCCTATATAGTGCACTACATTTTCATTGAACACTTCTGTGGGATTCAACCACAGAATTGTTAGTTTCCAGAGGCTAAAGCAGGATAAGTGGAGACATAAGAGAAAATTACAAGATTTACAGAACTGTCCACCACCTCCATTATTTATTCTCATCACCCTTTGGCTGCATAATACCAGTCAGAATTTATAATAACGTTCCCCCCTGCTAAACACTGTCCAAGCTAAGGACAATTTGCAATTGAAATGTTTCAACTTTCTGATTATTAGTTTAATATTATGAGACTTTCCCAAGCTTCCCTAAATTCGGAATCATGAATGAAGCCGCCTTAAAGTATGAATGCATGTGAGAGCATCAACCAGATGCCCCGTGAATCACTGTACATCCTGTTTATATTTATATCTGGATTGTTTAGATAACATTATCTGTCTTTAACAAATAACATATTTTGTTCAGTTAAATCCCTACTGTAAAGAGAAGAAATTAATACAAAATGGCCACTAAGGATCTTCTGCCCATCTTCATCTCTGTACAAAGCTTTCCTTTTTCAGTTATCTTTCCTTTGTGTTAAAGTTGCCGAGTGGGCAGTTCTTCTCCTATAAATAAGACTTCCACTCCAGTTTCACTTTCTTATAAATCAGAACTGGGCTGAACTGAGGGTCGTCAACAAATTCTTATCCTATATTTCCTTCTTTCTGCTTTGCAATAACATTATGTTCTTTCTTCTTCTTCTTTTGAATATTTGTGCCGGCGGAAATGTAATCATTTGCATTTTCTGTGCTGAATTTAAAGAAAACTTTTCTTCTATTTTACATCCCGGTACTTTTTCTTCATCTGTAAACAGTGTCCCTCTGGGCTTCTAATTCTCCGGTGGCCTGTTAGAAAAGCCACCGCTTCTTTAAATAGGCATACTCGTCTGTGCGGAAAAGAGGAATGCAGACAGGAAAGTTCTGATACAAATCTTTAGAGAACCAAGAGATGACTAGATGCCACAATTGAACTTTATGAACTTGAATTTGCTGATGAATTCCACTTCATTTTCATATTTCAGTGTGTGTGTGTGGGCAATTTGGAAGCTGAAACTGCTTTGCTGAGGTCACTAACAAATTCAATTACTCTCAAATCGAGTATTTGTCAGCTAGGAGCTATAGAGGTTTCTGATTGCAACCTATATGAAATTATACAGGAAGGGCCACATGGTTTTGGACAGTAACGCAGTTTTTGTACTTTTGCCTCTGTATGCCACCAAAGGGGCAACCTCCGGTTTTTAAAAATGAGAAGTGGAAGTGCGAAAAAACCTGCAGTTCCTCGAGTGACCAGTAGGCTCCAAAAGTGAGTCAACCCCCCCAAAGACCCTCATGTTACAATGTCTTTGCAACAGAAACAAACAACAACAACAAAAAACAGTTTTGGTCATAACTATATTTCCCATTCATAAAAACATCAGTGAAAATTATATTAAGCCAAACAATTATGCATAATTAGGGATGTACAGTAGCTGTTATGAGAGTGATAACTACCTCCATTTCTAATCCTACATATACATATACACTACATATAATCCCCTGCTACACTAATGCGCTTATCCCAGTTTCACTAGTGCTTGGGTACCATCAAGGTTTTCTCAGTTTGCTGGAGCAATGATCAGACTGCCTGCTTCATGTCTGAAATACCGGCCTCCCAGGATTTATTTTTTTTTATCTTATTTGTGAGTTAAAAAGTGAGTGGTCAGGAAAAGCATCAATGCACCATCTCAGACACATACAAATTGGAAGAATGCATGGGGATTTTAGAAATGCATTATGCAGGCATTTCTTAAGGAGCAAAGCTGATTCAAAATTGTGACAGGTCCAGGTTCGGGATGGAATAGATATCCAAGCGGAGGGGAGTTAAAAGCAAAATAATGACACACAGAGGGTGAGAAGAAGTCCTGCGGTTGGGGACGTGGACCATACGACAGGTCATGTGAGGAGGGTTATGCTTTGCATTTAGGGTTATGGGATGATTATTAATTTGCCTATTTTATAATGAAAGTGAAAAGAAAAGAAAATGTGCGTTTTAAAAATAGTGTTCACATTATGAGGTGTACAAGATAGAGAGAGAGAGAGAGATTTCTCTATACTTTTCTTTCATATTTAATATGTTCATTATGTTTATAGATGGTGATAAATGTTATTTGTGCTCTATAATTGCTTTGGCAACTATGTCTTTTTTTTTTTTTTACATTTTTGACAAAGCACTGAACTGAAAAGAACTGAACTGAGAGATCATGAATATATTGTAAAAAAAAATATTTTTTTTGTAATAAAAAGAAATAAAAAAAATTTTAATAAAAGAAATATTAGATATTAGGGGAAGGAAGGCAAATTGAGAGTTATATATATATATATATATATATATATATATATATATATATATATATATACAAATAATGTTTTGCTTGCAAACTGTGTATATTTTTGATTGGTTTTGATATGCATAATACATTTTTCTGTTTCCTTGCCTTGGCTATTCATTGGATCAGTGCAATTTTTTTTCTCTCTAATTAATTCTCTTCTTCTCTTTTAGAAACTGAAAAAAAAACAACTTTTTTTATATAGATTTTATATATTCCTAACATTTTTCAGAGTTGGTGACCTATGGGAGGGGGAGGTGAGTAGAAAATGTGGCCTGAATACACAGACAGGAAAGAAAGTGGGTAAGAGAAAGGAGACAGAAGTAACAGAAAATAATGAAGAGAGAGAGAGAGAGAGAGAGAGAGAGAGAGAGAGAGAGACTTTGGTCATATGGTCAAACGTTACTGTCAAAGACAAGAGCGGGTAGCACACACACAGACACACACACAGACACACAGACAGAGACAGACAGACAGACACACACACACACACACGCACACAGACACACGCACACAGACACACGCACACACACACAGACACACACACAGACACACACACAGTGCGGCTGTCTGTCTTAAGCCCTATACATACAGCAGTTTGTTGTTCTGTGTGGGCAGAGTATCGACTGGGCAAATGCATGTTGTGTGTTCTCTCTTCCAGGCACTATAGCTTGTATAGTTTGACCTTTTCCTGAGTCTGGCTTCAGTAAATAACACATTTCTCCCCATTATTCTCTTTCCTTTGTGGACTTTCCACTTCTTTATTCCTTAGACTGAGTTGCAGTGTCGGAAGGACACTTAGACTTGTTATAGCTGCTCCGGGAAAAGGCTTAGCTTCCACACAGACGCTCTAGAGTTTAAATCCAATACTGTTTAGGGTTTTACTGCAGATCCACTAACATGGTGTGTTCCCATTCCGTGTACGCGTGCTGTGGACGATGTCATGAGCCCCCAGGCAGTTTTGACATGGCTGTGATTACTGATTACAGTGGAGTGTCCTCTAGTTCGAGTATCATAAGATGTGTGATTGTTTCAGCAAGAAACTGCACTTAAACAAACATGAATACTCATTGTACTAACGTTAAATGGAGATGTATTGTAGGTATTGTATTAGGATTTCATTTACATTTATTTTAAAATCCAGCACTCCAGGATGTGTGTGATGTTAGCATGTTACATGCATCCTTGAAAACACACCTCTCTATACATGACTGATCCCTGACTCTTTCTCCTCTGACAGTCTCCATCTCTCATGTCTAAACGAAGCTGTCTGTTGAAACATTTGTATACCGTATCTCGTGCGAGAAATCCTGACGGGCACGTTAACTGCACAGAGCGGGCAAAAATAAATAAATAAATAAATAAATAAAAGTGCAGTCGAGATCCGGTTCTTTTCTAAGACGTGTCCCGTTCTCTTGATGGGATTGTCCACTGGTTCACTGCTTACGGACAGAAATGAATTACAGCCTGGGGCCATGAACTCTTTTCCACATCCCCTTCTTCTGTCTTTGCTATGTTTTATTAAATGCCTTTATCCCCTTGAAGGACTCAGCCATGTCCCTAATGGCTCATCCAGAGCAGGCGGAAGCGCAGAGGTGAATATTTGCTCATGGACCTCATTCCATTCCCCGCAGTCAGTGCCATCATGAAGTCCATGCAGCAAATCCATCACGTTCCCTCTGTCTCCTATGCCCTTCATCCCACGTTTGAAGGCTGACAGGGAGAGTATAGGGCAGTCATTTGTGGTGATAGACCTTTGTGTGTCGCTAGCAATGGCAATAATGCTTGAGGAATAGCAAGACGAAATGAATCCATTTCAATTCTAACAAGCAAGAGCGATTCGCTTGGATTTTTATAGGAACACCATTAGAGGAAATGCTTGAGTTGATAAATCTAAAAAGTTTGACAATTTTTTTATGGGTTTCATGAATACACTCATTCTGTAATTAGGGTCAGGGGTATCTCAGCGGCTTATTGATCAGCAGGTCCCAGGTTCAAACCCCACCACCACTGTCCACAGGAGCCAGGAGCAAGACCTTCAACTGCTCAGGTCTATAAAGAGAAACATACTCTCAATCAGGTCTCAATAAGGGCACCTGCCACTATCACGGATTTTGTCTTTTGTGGAATTTTTCACATTGACTTTGGTTCGGGACTTCAGGTCCCAGTATGCACGTTACCAGTCACATGTTCCTAATTATTTTCACCTTGCAATATTAGATTAATTGGTTTATTTAAAGCCCGTGTTTTAGTTTGGTCTTTGTCTTGCGTCTGGTGTCACTGTTCTGTTCACCCTGTTGAATTTGGTGTGAGTCCGAGTGTACCCTGATGTATTTCAATACTTGCTTTTTGTTAATCTGTGTTAGCTTTGGTTTTAACATTAGAATGAACAATTTAGCTTGTAGGTTAGCCATAGCCCAAGTTCTTATATTTTGTATGGACTTGATGTTGGATATTAGTAATGATAAAATATCACTACATTAAAGAAGTGTCGGGACTCCCATTATGCTTCACCTAAATTCGTACCATAAAGGAATTGCTAACAGGCGCTAGTTTTTTCCACAATTTTAAGTTATTGTTGCTCGTTAGCATTTTTTTAAAACAAGTAAACATAGTATAAATGGAATAGATCATAACTAGAGATGCTGTCATAAAAATAGAAAAAAAGTCAAATATTGCGGATGTGCAAAATGTGCATTTTTTTCCCTCAGAACAGCTCACTTCATACAGTTCCTCTGCAGGATTGCTGGGATTGACAGGGTGAGGAACTCAACACTCCAGAAGAGTCTCTGAATAGAACTGCTGCTCCTCTAAATTAAGAGAAAAACCACCTGAGTGATATCTGAGCATTTTCTCCGATGGAATTTTTCCTTTTATTTCAAATGGTAAAACTTTTTTCACTTCTACTTACATCCAGGTCAAACTTCAGATAAACCCAGATTTTTAATATGATGTGAGAATTTGGACATTGTTGCAAAAAATGAGACAAGAGATTGGGGTGTAAGGTTGGTGTTCTTCAGTCTTGAGCATTCAGTCTGACACACGTCATAAACATTATTCAAGGATATCAGAGTTTATTAATAATGTCTACGTTAGAGAGTGGACTTGAGTACATATGTCACGTATCTATACTTTACTTGAGTAGTTTTATAAGAGGATATGTTTTAATTTTACTCCACTCAAACGTATAGCAAATATATGTACTTTTACTTCACTACATTTCTGCATAGGGTTGCATTACCTAATGACAGTGATGTGTAGTTTATAAAGCAGGAATTTCGCCAGCTGCTGTCACCGTGTTATTTGTATATGAATGAAATGTGACTTTTCTCTGGCATGAAGTGGAGGTCACTATGCATTTGGGAAAAATTCAGTCCAGTGTTTTATTGCAGTGTTTTAGACTTACTCCTGTGAAAGTCTTCCTCGATAGAACAAGTGGACTGATTACTGTGTGTCAGTAAGTCTGTGCATCCATTGTTTATTTTTTAGAAAAGAATTATAAAAGGATATCAAGAAGAGTTTTCAAGAAGTAGGACCAGGCCTTTGCAATGATAAATAAGTTGTGAAATGTGCATAAACTCGGTCCTGAATTATCAACATTGTACGTTGGCCCTAAAATGCACAACACACTCATTTTTTCTCACAGTAAGGGGGAAACATTTCACTGTTTAGAACAACAACAACAAAAAAAAAACTCCCTGTTTTTTTTTTGTTAGGCTTTTAGAATAGCAGATTGAAAAATCGTGATTTGTTTTTACTGCGAGAGTCGTGTCCTGTGTCCAATCAGATACAAGCATGTGAGGTTCAGAAAGGACCGCCCCTTTCTGTTTCAAAGTTAATGCTGTGTTTCGAGTTAACGTGGTGATTTTTCAAGGTAATGTGTTTAAGATGCTGTGGTTAGGCAATGTGTTTTGACTTAATGTTGTGTTTCAAATTAAAGTTATGTTTGAAGTAATGTGTTTCACACTTCTCTTTTTATTTTGGAGTTAATGTTGTGTTTAAACGTAATGTTGTGTTTCAATTGAATGTTGTGTTTGAGGCAAGGTTGTGTTTCATGCTATTGTTTTTGTGTTTCACCCTAATGGTGTGTTTTGGGGTAAATTTGCCATGTTTTGGGTAACGTTGTGTTTCGGCTTACTGTTTTTGGAGTTTAACATAATGTTTTGTTTTGAGTTTACTTATTTTGAGTTTTTGTTGTGTTACAAGTTAATGTTGTTGTGCTTGAGGCAATCACATTACTGTTTTTAGAGTTAATGATGCATTTTGTTGTGTTTCAAGATAATGTGTTCTGAGTTAATGTTGTGTTACCAGTTACTGTTGTTTCAAATTAATGCTATGTTTCAAGTTTGTGTTCTGACTTAATGTGATGTTACGATTTAATGTTGTTGTGTTTCAAGTTAATGTTATGTTTTGAATTAACGTTGTTCTTCGTTGAGATAATGATGTTGGGTTTTCTTTTGGTTAAAGTTTGTTTTGCATTTTTAAAGTTACTGTGCAGATGAGTGAAAGATAAAAGACAAAATTTAGTGGGAAAAAACTCTTCTTACCTTACAGGCACAGCTGATCACAGGTGGCTTTTTCTCCAGAATAATGTCAAACTCATGTCTCTTCTTCTTCTTTTGAAGAAGAAAATAGAAAGAGGGGAACAACAGCTGGAGGGATTCTGCTGATTGCTAATGGTAAGATTTCCCAGTGATGGTGGAGATGGGGGCCCAGCTGATCTGTCCAATATGTTTTTATCTGCTTCATGTTCTGCACCAGAGCCTGAAATGACTGCAGGAGTACCGCAGGAAACTCCTTGATTAGACTCTGTCTGATGTGAGTGCTTGGGGCTTTTCTTCAGCACATAGTGAAGCAAGCACTTCATGGACTCCTCTGCAAAAGTGTAAACAAACTCAGGAGGATGGGGATGAAATGTACAACGTTGTCTTCAGTCTCTGAGTCTCAGGAAGGGAATCTGAGAAACACTTCTGGCACAATGTCCGGCTTAGTTTGATTTTTAGAAATGTTCACCTGTTAGATTTGTTGAAAGTTGCACTTGCTCGTGTGAGATTTTCTCTTTTTATATGAAACCTTGTTTTCATCTGTTATTTCATGAACATCGCCATCACCTATGCTAAACATTAGAATCATCATCGTCATCTTTCTCTGACTCTCCTGAGAAATCCGGGTTTCTCAAGAGCTCCCAAAAACAAACAGGGGGAAAAAAAAGAAATTCTTCAGCTTTTTCTGCATCTCGGTGAAAAAACCCAAAGGAGAGAATAAGCTGCCATGACCTGAATGCTTCTGTGCCCTCGCTAATGGGCTCACTGAAGATGAGGCACTTCTCAAAGCTAGCTGAAAGCTTGCAAACTGCTGCACTTTTCTGCCAACAGAAGCCCAAATCTCACAAGAAATATCTTAGAAATGACCTTCTGAGAAACCTGATTTTGCCATTAATGAAGACAGGACTCCAGCTTCTGAAAGATGATAACTTGGTCAGAAATTGAGCTGGTGTCAGTATGTTGGAATCTGCGGATAAAGTTCTGCCTGCCAGTGCATTCCTGTACAAGAAAACAGTTTTGTTTACAACATCTTCTGTGCACAGGTCAATAACCAGCTCATCCTTCTTCTCTTCAATATGTTCTGGACTGAATTTTTGAAGAAAAAATAAAAACATTTTTGCAGATGGCTGCAGGCCTTTTCTAAGAAGGCATGTAAACTTTTTAAAGATTGCTCTTTTCCAATCTTGACACGGTCACTCAGCAAAGCCAGTGAGAGCATCCGTCACATCTACCATTATCAGTTGCATCGTCACATAAAACTTCACACATAAAATGCTTCAGAATCTACAGTGGCCGAGAAGTGCCACTGTAGATAACAAAATAACAAAACCCAAAACAAAATAACAAATTAAAAGAACAAAATAACAAAACCCAAGACAATAAACCAAATGAGAAAACGCAACGATAATTCAGTCGAACCGGAAAAGGTAGTGTGGCGAGGTGAAGGGGGCTGGCTCAAACTCTGCCGATCCCCTGATTTAACAACTGTAGCCAATTACGCCACCTTGGGAATTACACCTAAGGAAATAAACAACCCTAGTTATTAAATTAACTAAGGCATCCAGGTTCGTTCACTGAATAGGCAAGAGGCGTTTATACACTCAGAATCATACACAATATCGTAATTCAAAATTTATTTATAACAATAGTAAAAAAATAGTTGCAACATCAAGGAACTACTACACTTAAAATGATGCACATTAAAATCTACAATCATCAACTTGGAGCTGGAGCTTACCAGTGGATGGCAGACTAGAAGAGAGAAGGGGATGAATATCCCAGCAAGAGTCACTCCAAACACACGTGAATCACACCCCCACACACAATTCACTGTGACAATTGGCACAAGCGGGTGACCAACACGCACACGGGAAAGGGAAACAAACCTCCAACACGTCACACTGCCACCAACTTTAGCTCACAGCTCTACAAGATTTGGAAATGTAATTAAAATACATACAACCAGCAAAATAGAAAGAAGAGAGAGAGAGAGAGAGAGAAAGAGAGACAACTTACAATTTAAAAAGTTCTCAGCCAGAAACGCATGCACAGCAGCAATATGGCAAAGCAACCCGCCAACAAAGCAGCAGTCATGCAACATAGCAGTGAGGCATAATGCATATATTTACCCGCTAGTGGACAGTAGAGCAAAAACAAACCAATAAAACAAAAAGTAGCAATACTCATGCAAAGCAATATTCATGCGAAGCAGAGTTAATATAAAGAAAAGGCAAGCAAAGCAAAACTAATATAGCCAAGCAAATGAAGCAAAACAAGGCAACATTCAGGCAAAGCAAAACAAGGCGAAGCAAAACAGCAGCGTTCATGCACACATCTGCAGCACCTACAGTTTCTGTCCCAAAACGTTAGATGAACAACCACTATCAATCCCGGTTACTACCAGGAAGTACAGGAAACGAGCCACTTACCGACACCAGTAGGGCAATGTTGTTCAAACGGGAACCCAAAACTCTAAGTGAAAACTGAAACGAAACCGGAAGTTCGGCATGCAGCAAAAAGGTATGCGCTCTGAGACGGAAGCGGAAGTCAGACGTGCAACGAAGCAATGTGCACTCTACTCGAAGGAGAGTCAGCAGTAAGGGAAATCAGTGATATGAACATGAAAGTCAGGCTCACTAAACACCGCGCATGCACTCTACAAAGGAGGATTAGTAGGAGAAGTCCAGCGGAAACATGTGGCAAACCGGAAGTCAGGTACATACAAAAAGGGGCAGGCACTCTACGTGAGAGAAAGCACTCTTCCACCACCTTTATAGCAGCCCACAGGCGATCTGATTGGCTAGAGCTGAAATTATTAACAGGCAGAGGACAAGAGCTTGGAGGAGGTTCATGAGCCAGAATCAAAAGATCATTCTCACCATAAGACTCATTCTCAAGAGAGGGGTTATGAGGTAAGGAAAGATCATTACATACAGTGTCATCAGTAGAAGCAGGACAAGGAGCATTCTGATGTACCACCAATTTCAACAAAGAACGGTGTACCTGTTTAGTCCTGCCGACCTCCCCAACTGGTACAATCGTATAGACTGACCCTGCCTCTTTAGGTGCCCTCAAAACTTGGTGAACCACGGAGCTCCACAGGTCTTGGATTTTATGAGGACCCCATGCACTAAAATCATGCACGTACACCAACTGACCCTCCCTCAATGGCTCACCTTGCACCTTCTAGTCATGAAGCTCCTTTCTGCGAGTTGCAGCAAGCCTTAACCGTTCTTTGGCCCCTTCAAATGCCGTTCGCAAGCGAGTCTGGTGCTCCAGAATCCACTCATGAACAGGACCCGCAACTGGCTCCTGAATTCTCCCCAACAGAAAGTCCACTGGCAGCCGAGCCTCTCGACCAAACATTAAATAAAATGGAGACTCACCGGTAGACTGATTGGGTGTGGTATTATAGCAGAACAAGACTTGAGGCAAACGAGAAGCCCAGTCCCTCTTCCTGGATACTGGTAAGGCACGCAACAAATTGTGAAGGGTCCGATTAAAACGTTCACATTGGCCGTTACCAGCAGGATGATGTGGCGTAGTGCGGGACTTCTGAATCCCATAAATCCCACAAAGCTGCTGGATAAGCAGACTCTCAAAATTGCAGCCCTGATCAGAATGGATCTGTGCAGGGACCCCAAACTTACTGAACCATTCCACTATTAGCACTTGAGCAACCGTAGTGGCACGTTGGTCCCGAGTTGGAATGGCCAAGGTATATTTACTGAAGATGTCAGTCATCACTAGGACATTTTCCAGACCATTCCTATTTGGCTCCAAAACCGTAAAATCAATAGCAAGAATTTCGTTAGGCTGTGATGTCAAAAGCTGTCCCATAAAGCTATGGACGGTGGGATAACAGACCTTGGACACTTGGCAATGCTCACATGCCTTACACCATTCAGCTACATCCACAGACATACCTGGCCAGTAGCACCGCTGTCGTAGGAGCGCCAGTGTCCGCTCAACTCCCTGATGGCCATGCTTCTGATGTAACCCTGTCAGCACCTCCTGTTTTAATGCCTGTGGCAACAGCAGCTGATCCACCACCACTAGGATGGAATACCTGACGATAGACAATACCACCTTTCTCTATCAAACGATCCCACTGTCATAGGAGTACCAGGGCAGGCCGCGATAAAGGCTTATGCTCCTCAACATTGGGCCGCTGATTGCGTCTCCAGGAAGACGCTGGAAAGACACAGGGAGTGGCGTTCCAGGAACCATAGCCTCCACTGATGAACCCACATGAAGTTGCCATGACAGAGCATCTGCATTGCGATTGTTCCTGCCTGACCGATATCCCAAAATTAAAAGAGGCAAGCTGAGCTGCCCAATATTGTTCGGTGGCACCAAGTTTAGCAGAATTCAAATGACTCAGTGGATTATTGTCCGTATAGACAATGCATCATGGCCCAGGAAATAATCTCTGAATTTCTCCGTCATGGCCCATTTTAGTGCCAAAAATTCCAACTTCATAGAACTGTAATTTTTCATATTACGTTCATTTGGCTTGAGACCCCGACTGGCATAAGCTATTGGCCTTAGCTTTCCACCTTGCTCTTGGGAAATAACAGCTCCCAGCCCAGAATGACTTGCATCCACCTCCAAAACAAAAGGTAATGCAAAGTCAGCATTCACCAACACGGGTGCAGTAGTGAGTTTCGTCTTTAGTGCCTCAAAACTGGCACTACACTCCTCTGTCCATGCCTCAATTGCACAGGATCTCCTCTTGTTCTTAGATCCAGCACCACCCAGGTCTGCCACCAGCCTATGTAAAGGGGCTGCCAACTTTGCAAAACCATCTATAAAACATCTGTAATATTTTGCAAACCCAAGAAATGAGTGCAGCTCTGAGACAGTAGAAGGAGGTTAGTCAGCTACCACCTGGATTTTACCCGGGTCAGTGGATACACCCTGATCAGAGATGACATGACCCAAGTACTGCACCGCCCGTTGAAAGAATGCACATTTGGAAAGTTTGACCTTCAGGCCCTCATGCTGCAGCCGACCCAGCACCACCTCAAGTCTCTGCAAATGCTGTTCTACAGTGGAAGAAAACACAATGATATCATCAAGATACAGCAGCAAAGACTGACACTGCTGGTCACCAAATATCCACTGCATTAATCTCTGAAAGGTGCTGGGAGCATTACAGAGGCTAAAAGGCATAAGATTCCATTCAAACAATCCAAATGGCGTACAAAATGCAGTCTTGGGACTATCCTTTTCAGTGACGGGGACCTGGTTGTACCCACTAGCCAAATCCATGGTGGAAAACCAACACGCTCCAGTCATGGCGTCCAAGGATTCCTCGATATGGGGCAGAGGAAATGCATCTTTCCTAGTCTTGGCGTTCAACTGACGATACTTGACACACATACGTAAGGTATCATCTTTCTTTCGAGCAAGGACTATAGGAGAGGCATAAGGGCTACTGCTCTCTCTAATGACCTGCGCTGCCAACAATATGTTGTTTCACTACTTCATACTCTGATGCAGGAATACGCCTATAGCGTTGCCTAACAGGAATGTCATCCAATGACAGCCAAGGTCCATCTCATGAACAGAGAAAACAGAGCTGTACTGATGAAGGAGGGCTCTCACCTGCTTCTGGGCTACTGCTGGCAAAAGGGACAAATCCAAGGCCTCTATCTGACCCCAAACCGTAGGAGCAGCAGACTAACCCTAGGAAGGAAGTTCTGTGATACCAGCAGGCAAGCTAACAATATGAACTGGATGGAGGGTACCTACCATCACACGAGGATACAGCACCACCTCAGTAGAACTCACATTAACAACCAGTACCGAAACCGTGCCTCTCGTCACCTGTACTATGGCAGGAGATGCCAAAAGTCCAGCCGGCAAACCAGAATCCGGTGGCTCAAATAGCACAGCACAACCCGGGTACTGGTTAGAGCAGGTGGCCACTACCAACTTCATAGCTCCTGCTGGGATCCGACAAGTCCTGCTACCGTGAAACCCTTACCCTACCAGAAAGCTCATAGGTAGACGAAGCATGGGACTCATGACACTGCTGCAGCGCCTGTATAAGAGGTGCTG
This sequence comes from Clarias magur, assembly GCA_013621035.1. NCBI lineage: Eukaryota > Metazoa > Chordata > Actinopteri > Siluriformes > Clariidae > Clarias > Clarias magur. The sequence goes on from QNUK01000381.1 coordinate 321,053, forward strand.
GAGCCTCTGAAACAGAGGGCAAATCAAACAAAGCCAAACCATGCTCCCTAAAAAGCTCTTTATAGCACCGGCGGAAGATGTTCATCCCCAGATCACCGGGCACTTGAGGTTGGCTACCACCAGGAGGATCTTTAACTACCAGCACTCCACATTGCTGCATTACCTTACCACACAGCTCCGCGTCCAATTCCAAATAACCAATATATGGAATAGCTAACCCATTAGCAGCCCTAAGCTGCAGCCAATGGCATGACTGAAGACGCTCCTGACTCCAAGGCTGGATATTCTCATGAAAGAAGCTCTCCGTAATTGTGGACACAATCGAACCTGTGTCTAGCAAGCACAATACTTTAACTCCACCCAAGATTATATCAAGGTGTGGACAGGATGACACCAAGGTGGAAGTACCGCCTAAACTTCTAGGGGTGGCCTGTGAGCCAATTAAATACCCCTCCAAACTGTGGCTCTGCAGCGCAGTGGGTGCTAGTTTTCCGACGCCGGTGTTGGAAGGGACTGTCTCTCAGCTGCGGTAGGGACATGGGATGAATAAGACCGAGGAGGAGCACGCACTCCATCACACTCTCTTGCAAAGTGGCCAGGTTGTTGGCAAGGTCTGCACACAAGGCCTCTGCGGGGAGAATGGCTACGCTGATGAGAAGGCTGTAACCGAGCAATGCTATGGGCAAGCTGCTGCAGCTGCTCTTGCTGACTTTTCAATTGCTCCTGCTGACATTTCAACAACTCCTTTAACTCATCCAGCTCTGCTGGAGGAGCATGCGCCACACTACTAGGCCTATTCTGAATCCCATACTGAAGACCCAACACTGATGGAACAGTATGACCGCGACCTCGCACGCCGCTAGGGAGACCCTCCTGTTCCCACCTAATTGCTTCACCTCTAACCTCCAGTAGAGTAGCACCAGGCTGTCGGCGCAGCATCTGCTTCAACTCACGACGCAAAGCACCATCCAGAACATGCTCCACAAATTGATCCCTCAACAGGACATCAGCATTAGACATGGTAGTCGGGGTACACTGCTTTACCCTCGCCATAAGGCTCATTAATGCTAGTGAAAACTCCTGTAAGGTTTCCCCTTCTAGCTGTCTTCTAGAAAAGAAGGCCTCCTGCAGAGCTACATAAGACTGAGAACACCCATACAGCTCTTGCAGTATTGAAATAACCTTCTCGGGGTCCTCTCTATCAACAGTGGAACGATACTTTATCTCGTCGCGGGCTTCCCCCTCTAAGTGATCGAATAGGAAAAATGCTTGATCTCTAACTGACAAATGGCGCACCCTCATACAAGCTCGTACCTCCTCAAGCCTTTCATCTAACCCAACACCGCATTTCCCCCTAAACATCGGACACCGTCTATCTCGAGATATGAAAACCAATCGCTCCGTTATAGGGACACTAGGGAGTAAAGAAACATTACCTGTTTGAGGAAGAGATTGCGAAGTAGAAGGCACAACATTGGACTCTGGAGTGGCAGAAACTCGTTCCTGGCGGAGCTGTTCATTATCAGCCCTCAACTGGGCAACCAAACTCCTCAGCTCCTGCAATTCATCCTCCATGGCTGGCATCCAATCAAAATTTAAGCCTCTAACACACTCACACAAGAGAAGATCTCACCCCACTAATTAGAGGTCCCCTGCTGAACACTACTGCTTTGCCTCCCAATAAAATAAATTTGTGATGTACAAAGTGATGTAATCCTAAAATACTGAAATGAATCCTTAAATGAAAATACATCTAAATGTCTGTGAGGCTGCGGTACTTCCTGTATATTTTGAGTAACAGATGTCTCGTCCAATCAGCGGTAAGAAACTGAAAAAAAGGTAGGTGTGGCTTGCGAATGACATTCTTACCACTGATTGGACGAGACATCTGCCACTCAAGATGAGCGGTAGGATTTAATTCGCAACCCAACGGAAGCATGTTGATTCTTACCGCTGATTGGGCGAAACATCTGTCACTCAAAATATACAGGAAGTACTGCACTCACGGACATTTAGATGTAATTTCTTTTAAAGATTATTTTTAGTATTTTAGGATTGTACAGCACCTTGGCCAACTAAGTTGTGTTAAATGTGCTTTAAAAATAAATTTGACTTCACTTGACAGTACTTCTTGATGTATGTTTTGAGTGACAGATGTCACTTCCAATCAGCGATAAGAATTTAATTTGAGACCTATACCTACCTTTTCCGGTTTGACTGAATTGTCGTTGTGTTTTCTCATTTGGTATTTTGTTTCTGGATATGGCGTTGAGTTTTCTGATTTGTTGTATTGTTTTTGAGTTTGTTATTTTGTTTTGATTATGTTATTTTGTTTTCGGTTTTGTTATTTATTTATTTTTTTTCATTTGTTATTTTGGTTTAGATTTTGTTATTTTGATTTTGTTTTGCACTTTTTGGTCACCGTAAGAATCATAACCACAGCATAATCCATAGTGCCATCCTTTAACACAAATTAGCTTCTGTAAGGCCTAGAGTCATATAATATGGTTATTGGATTATCTCAAAGGTCTGGGATTTTCCAGTAGGATGTTTCTAAAGCATCTTCTTCAAGGAACATGTCAGAGCTACTTTGATTGTTATTGTTGTTAGTCTTTTCGTCAAGTGGTCGCCAAAGTGGACCTGATCTGATCCACACACAACTGGCACAGGTTTTTGCAGCAGATGCCCTTCCTGATGGAACCCTGTCATTTTAATTAGGCTTGGGACCAACAATGCATCCAGTGGCTGGAGATTGAGCATTGGGTGAGAAGTGAACCCGGACCAATGCCCCACGGCAGAGCTACTTGTGATGAAACTCATTCCCTCACATTCTGTCATTTCTGCACTTGAAACAATATACGTTTTCCTTTTAGTCTAGTTTTAATTTCGTCATTGAAAATAATTCCGGAAAAAATATTTGCTGACAATCTTTCAATGAACCTATCAATGAACAGTGACAGTGATGAAATCAGCATGCAATATTACTGACGAGAAAAATGGGCCCATTTTTTAGATATTGAACCAGGAAAAAAAAGCTGATGTGTAGTAATATCGGAGGGGAAACAGTGTGGGCACACGATTGCTGGGAAAAATACCACAAACATAAAGAGACGTAACAAGGGATACCATAAAAACCATCCAGTTTTATAGCCTCTTTGTGGTTATAATGTTACAATAATTCATATGTTAACATAACTTTGTTGTCATGTATTTAATTTGATTTTATAGTTAAACTGTTGCCAAACACATTAAGCTAATAGGTTAGCAAATGATTGTGACCCATAGGAGCTATCCCTACAACAGTCCAAGTGTGTAAATTCATATATACAAAAAAGTTTCAAAACACTGTATTGTCCATACCATTCATTGTTTTGAAGTTAAAAAATTTGGACACGCAGCAGTTGTTGTGATGGTTAAAGATAAATATTGTAGCTGCCCTTCGGTATCGACAAAAAAAACGGGACACAGAGTGCTTCTGACGGGTGCTTATCTCTCTTTTATTTCGCTCGTGCAGAGCGCCATTGAGCTTTAGTTGCGTAGCACCGTGAAACTACACAAAGAAACAATAATCAAATGAATATCATAAATAGAGTGCACATTTACAAAGAAACATAAAAAATTATTAACAATAAATGAAGAACAGATTGAAACAACTTATTAACAAGTAGAGCTCACGACATACAAAACGAGCTCATATAACTTCGTAATAAAGTACAAAATACAACACATATCAGGTTCACATACCTCGCTCCGCTTTACCAAAGGGTACTAAGTGCAAACTAAGCTGAACCAAAGCTGCATTCCTCAAGAAACTAAATTTTTCTCCATGTGCTTCGGAGGAATATGAATCTTTGCGCTTCTCCCTGATTACCTGACTACTTCTCATTAGCGCCCCCCTTCACAGCGTAAAGCACGTAACATGTACAATTAATTTAAAGAGACACAATCATTTTGTGGTCATTTACACTCCCACCAATCGTGTTATGATGAACCAACAAAACTAACTGCAAATGAATCAAAACATGATTTTGAACCTTATTATGACCACCTTTTAGTTTAATTAAATGTATGCAATAGCTAGAAAGCATTTCAAAATAATTTTGTCTGAGGTGAGAGGATCAACGAGGGCATTATTTACTCTTCTTCAAGAAGCACCACCAATTTCTGGATGGGCCTTTCAATGATTGTATTTTTGGAAGGTTGATCATGTTTGCTGGTGAGTTTTCGTTGTCCTAATTTTACCTTAACTCGCCGCACAAATCCATCACTCTCTTTGACAGCTTCAATTACTCTGCCCAACTGCCATTGGCTTCTTGGCAGCATATCCTCTTTGATGATTACGACATCATTTACTCTGACATTCCGCCGTGGAGAATGCCACCTTTGTCGCGTTGAAATGTTAAGAAGATATTCCCTCTTCCAACGACTCCAGAACTGCTCAACCAAATATTGAACTCTACGCCATCGCTTTGTAGCATACATGTCTTCTTTGACAAATTTCCCTGGAGGTGGAAGTGCAACATCAGACTTCATCAGTATTAAGTGGTTTGGGGTTAGAGGCTCGAGTGAATTTGGATCATTGATGCCATCTACCGTTAGTGGACGACTATTAACTATAGCCATTGCCTCATAGAACAGCGTTCTTAGTGAAGCATCGTCAAGTCTTCCTGGACACTGAGCAAGTGTGGCATTGAGTACATTACGCACAGTTCGTATCTGACGCTCCCAGATGCCTCCAGCGTGACTTGCAGAAGGAGCATTAAAAACAAACTCGCATTGTTTCTCAGACAGAAAGACTTCCAAAGTTCTGTTGTCGACCTGTTTCAGTGATTCTTTGAGCTCATTTCGGGCTCCCACAAAGTTAGTACCATGGTCGCAATGAAGCTTGCGTACTGCTCCTCTAAGGCTGATGAAGCACCTTAACGCACTAATGAAGGCATCCGTGGATAAATCTTCAATCATTTCGATATGAACTGCCCGAGATGATAGACAAGTAAATATTAGGCCATATCTTTTGTACTCCTTGCGAGCTCTCTTTATGACAAATGGTCCAAAACAGTCCATGCCGCAGAATGTGAAGGGAGCAGATACTTCAACGCGCTCTACAGGAAGTTCTGCCATTCGTTGTTCCTCTGTCGGTCGTCTAAGTTTCCGGCATTGCACACACTTATGTATCAGCTTGGCGACTGACTTGCTGCCTCCAATGATCCAAAATCCATTCGTTCTAAGCTCCATTTGAGTTTGATAACGGCCCTGATGACAAATCTTGGCATGGTAATATGTCAAAATTAGTCTGGTGATGCAACTGTCCTTTGGGATAATCACAGGATGTTTCAGCTCTTGACTGAGTGATGACTTTTTCAATCTTCCACCTACACGAAGAAGGCCTTTGTCCAGTATGGGATCTAGGTGGTACAACGCACTAGAACTTGGAAGAGTGTTGTCTTTCTCAATCAGTTTTATCTCCTTGGGAAACGCTTCATGCTGAATAAGCTTGATCACCACCTCAGCAGCTTTCTGGCGCTCTTCCACAGTCACATGATCATTGGGATGTTTCTGTTTTGACCCTAGTCTTTTTATTCTTGCAATAACCTTCAGAAGAGTTGACCAAGAAGAAAATCGATTGAGACGACTGAGAACATCTGTGGTGGCACTGACTGTAGTTGCAAATGTCTGGACTGATTTAACTTCTGGGTCACCAACAAACAGTTTGGCAGAGTTGTACGGTGTTGGATTTACTTCCGATTCCCACAGAAATTTGGGTCCTGAGAGCCAGATCGATGAAGGGATGTCAGAGGCATGAATCCCTCTTGAGGCATGATCAGCCGGATTTTCTGCTGTATTTACGTAAAACCATTGATTCGGATCAGTGATGTCCCTTATCAGCTGCACACGGTTAGCAACGAATACATGAAACCTTCGTGCTTTGTTGTTTATGTAAGCTAAAACGACCTGTGAATCTGACCAGAAGAATTCTTGATCAATCTTCATTTCAAACTCCGTTTTCAGAACGACACTCATCTTTGCAGATAAAACAGCTGCTGCAAGTTCCAATCTAGGTATACTTGTGATTTTTGTAGGTGCAACTCTGGCCTTTGCCATCACCAAACAGCAATGCACTTTACTCTTGTCATTTTTGAAACGGAGATAAGAGCAAGCTCCATATCCAGCATTACTTGCATCAGAGAAGTGGTGTAGCTCCGTCCTAATGATTTCATTAAAAGTATCTGGGTGATAACATCTTAGTATGGTGACTTCCTTAAGCTTCTGAAGATCATTTTTAAAGTCCTCCCACCTTGAACATAACTCGTCTGAAAGATGATCGTCCCATCCTATGCCTCCTCGGCACAGTTCTTGTAGGATGCTCTTTCCTTGTAAAATGAATGGTGCAACAAATCCAACAGGGTCATACAGGGAGGCAATGACAGACAAGATACCACGACGAGTTGATGGCTGGTCTTTAAGGTTGATGTTGAAGCTAAAGGCGTCATCCTTTGTTGACCACTGAATACCAAGTACACGTCCTGTTGGTGCTGTCTCAAGGTGCAAGTCAATGGGCTTAGATGTGATATCTCTTTCTGATGGGTCGATACAACAAAGAGCATCTTCCTTATTGGAGTTGAATTTATGAAGTCGCAAGCCTCCACGTTTACACAGCATTTGAGCATCAAGGATCAGTTCTTTGGCTTCGTTGACTGAATGAACACTGGTTAACCCATCGTCGACATAAAAGTTCCTTTCAACGAACTCTGATGCTGAAGGGTGGGTGAATTTGTGCTGCTGTGCTAGGTACTTCAGAGCGAAATTTGCACACCCAGGAGACGATGTAGCGCCGAAGAGATGGACAGCCATGCGATAATCTAGAGGCTCCTTTTCCAAGTCTCCACCCTCCCACCATAGAAACCTTAGATAGTTGCGATCATCAGAAGGGACAAAGAACTGATGGAACATCTTTTCTATGTCACAAGTGATTGCAACAAGTTCCTTCCTGAAGCGGCATAGCACTCCCACTAATGAGTTAATCAGATCAGGCCCGGTCAAAAGTGTATCGTTTAGAGATATACCACAAAACTTGGCTGAACAGTCGAAAACGACCCTGAGTTTATCCGGTTTCTGAGGGTGGTACACCCCATGGTGTGGGATGTACCATACAGTTTCTCCTTCAGATATCACTGGAGCTGGTTCAGCTTCACCTTTGTTAAGTATCTCATCCATGAACACCTTATAGTGATCACAGTACTGCTTGTTAGACTTGAGCCTTTTCTTTAAATGCTGCAAGCGGGCAATTGCTAATCTTCTGTTATTAGGCAGTGAGGGTCGGCCACTACGCTTGAAAGGAAGAGGAAGTTCATAATGTCCATCATCCATCTGTTTGATATTAGCACTAAGATGATGAATGAAATGAACATCCTCTTGGGACACACTTTTATCCTCATATCCTTTCTCATTGAAATCTGACACTAGAATCTTCAAGACATTATTGGGTGATGGGACAGGTATTTCTTTGACTGCAATTCTATGGGCGTAACTCTGATTTCCCTGCCTGTCTAGGTGTGGATTGGAGAGGCCTATAATACTCCAGCCAAGCTCAGTTCTTTGGGCAAATGGTTCATTTTCACTACCTATTATGACTTCAAGCGGAGCTAGAGCGGATGGGCAGTCATAACCGATTAACAGTCCAACTTCACAGTTCTGAAGTGGTGGTAACTGATTGGCCAGATGTTTGAGGTGCGGCCACTGCAGTGCTGTTCTCTTGGTTGGAATATAGGACTTGTCAACAGGAATGAAGTCTCTAGCATATGCTTGCTGTAGTTGAATAGAGCTTGTTGCCTGAAGTCCACTAACTTGAAGGCCACGAACCCTTTTACTTGCAGTGATGATGTCCATAGCTGTCATGGTGCTCAGTCTAAGTTGCACTGGTTGAGTGACTGCATTTAATTCTTCAAGAAGATCTTCCAAAATGAATGTTGAGTCACTCTGTGTGTCCAGTAGAGCATAAGTGAGTACTTCTCTTTGTGGCTCTTCCACTGTAGAAACGAGGACTGGCACAATGCTGGAAGTAGCAGAAGAGCTTTGTGAGAGTACATGGGCCGTAACTTTGTGAACTTCCTGACTTGCTTGGACTTCTGTAGAAGTTTTCTGTAATGCTTTCGAAGGCACCTTTTCTCTTTCTTCATGCAAGCAAGTAGGGTGATTTCGGCCACACGTTCCACATTTATGTCGTCTTTTGCAGTCTCTCACAATATGTCCCTTCCTGAGACACCCAAAGCAGAGGTGATTTTCCTGAATGAAAGTCTTCTTGTCTTTGATAGTTCTTTTTGCAAATGTAGGACATTGGGCAATGCTGTGTTTTTCATCTTTACAGATGAAGCATGATACCTTTGACTTGCTGGTTGTTTCAACCCCTTTAGAGGCAAAATCCTTCACTTCAGACTTTGTACTGAGAGCTTTAGCTCGCTTGAGAAACTTTTCATCAGAATTTTTCAAATTCATGAAGAGTGGGGAAGTGATGGGGTTACATGCTATTCTTGTTTCCTTCTGCATAAATTCTGCAAAGCATTTGAAACTTGGATAGTCACCTGATTCATCCAGCTCTTCCACTACAATTCGATTCCACTTGCGGACAATCCATTCAGGAAGTTTCTTTAATAACTTGTGGTTTTCTTCACAGTCATTTAATATGGTAAGTCCTTTAACATGAGGAATCGCCTCAACACATCCTTGTAGGAAGTCTGTGAAGTCTCGTAGGGCAAGAGGATCATTTGCTCCGATTTTGGGCCATCTCATTAACTTGTCTCGAAAAGCCTTCTGCAGTATAAATGAATTCCCATACCTGTCTAGTAAAACCTTCCATGCTCCTTGGTATGCGTCCTCTGAATTTCTGTAAAAATATCCTTCCACCGCTTTGCGAGCTTCTCCAGCGAGGTAGTTCTTAAGGTAGAACATCTTTTCACCAGGTGGGAGGGGCTTTCGATCAATAAGGGCCATGAATGACATCTTCCAATCTATAAATTTCAAAGGATCGCCAGCAAAGATAGTGGGTTCAGGAACAGGTAGTCGATGTGTGCTTAGTGAGTCTGCTATGGCTTGAGCTAGAGCAACATTTTCCTGAGATGGCTGTAATTCACGCTCTTCGAAGAATGTCTGCTGAGGTAGAAATGATTCAGCATCTGGGTCTAACTGAAATGTAGGCTCTGTCCTCTGACAACCAACGTGAGTCCTAGGGTCTATTTCTTCATCACCACATTTAATGATACCTTCAAGATTGTTGTACACTTGAACACGAGCTGCCGCTACTTTTACTTCTTTGTCTACTTGCAACTGCTGCAATCGTTTTCTCTCCTCTTCTAGTTTTAGGTGCATTTCCATCTCCTTTTGCTTTATTTCCACAAGCATTTTAGCTTCACAACACTTCCAATCACTCTCCATCTTATTAAGCTTCGCTTGCTGATCATGGATTCCTTGCATAGCTTTAGCTTGCTCTCGTTTGGCTGCAAGTTCTGCCTCTGCATCAGCTCGTTTACTTGAGATGCTGGAAGAGGTCCTTGATTGTCTGCTTGATCCCAGCGATGACTCTGAAATGATTGTGTTTGTTTGTGTGCATCCAAAGATAGATTCATACTCGTCCTTATTTAGAACTTGTCTCACTCTTTCCTTCACAAGCTCTTCATTGTAATCTTCATCTATTGTTTCAAGCCGTTTACTTACAAGATCACTGATCTCACCAGATAGTGCAGCACAAGCATCCATATGTTTGACAATGTCAGGAGAAGTGGCATGATTACGCAGTATTGGTTCATAATTATGATAAACTGAATTATGTCGGCTTTGAATATCATCTTGTATTTTTTCAAGATTCTCACGTGAACAGAAAAATTTCAATCTTGATCTAGTCTCCTTTGCGCTCTCCTTCCAACTGTTATAAGCTTTATAAAAAGCCTTCTCTTGTTTCTTGGCTTCCTGTTCGCGCATCTCTAGACCCTTTTCTGTAAAGCTTCTTTCGCGTGAGCTTGATCTGATCTGTTGCATAGATGGATTGCTTATTTCTTCTGCTCTTAGCGACATCTCATTTGCTTGCTCTGCTTGTGCCACGGCATCCTTTTCCATAGACTCTTCTTCATTCACAACTTCCATAATCAGGGAAGAACTTCAGCAGTAAATGATACCACTTTCACCAGACCTCTAGTAAGTAAGCACTCAAAGGATGTTTGCAAACAAGATAAATGCTAAATGATGTACTTATTGTATGTGTATTGTATTGTGTGTATATACAAAATTTAAAGTCTAGTTTGTAATGTAAATCACCAGAAAACTTAAATTTTACAAACTATAACTTTAACACTGACTGTACCTCTTTGAATACACAATAGATTAAACCTTCTTTACACAAAGCTCAAATTTTAGTCAAAATATGATTTTTTTCTTCTTTTTACTGTGAAATATATGTATAGCATCAATTATTCCTTTCAAGTCCTTTGCAATTTTAGCCTTTCATTTTAAATGTCCATGAAATGTTTTCTATTCCTTTTGAGTAATTCAACTTACACTGTTCAGGTTGACTTGATGCAGCTTATGTAGAAATATGAGCGTTGTAAATTCTCTTGGTACTCAAAGTCTCACTCTGCATCTGCTACGTAAAACGACAGAACACCGTCACCTTCCGACCTCGGCGATGACGACACGAACCCCAGCTACTTGCTCCCGCAGAAATGGTCGTACTGTTGCGTCTGCGTTATCGAGTAGAAGACGGTCGCGATGTAATAGGTGAACAGTATGGTTCCTTTAAGCGTCGAGTTTCACTGTAGCTGCCCTTCGGTATCGACAAAAAAAACGGGACACAGAGTGCTTCTGACGGGTGCTTATCTCTCTTTTATTTCGCTCGTGCAGAGCGCCATTGAGCTTTAGTTGCGTAGCACCGTGAAACTACACAAAGAAACAATAATCAAATGAATATCATAAATAGAGTGCACATTTACAAAGAAACATAAAAAATAATTAACAATAAATGAAGAACAGATTGAAACAACTTATTAACAAGTAGAGCTCACGACATACAAAACGAGCTCATATAACTTCGTAATAAAGTACAAAATACAACACATATCAGGTTCACATACCTCGCTCCGCTTTACCAAAGGGTACTAAGTGCAAACTAAGCTGAACCAAAGCTGCATTCCTCAAGAAACTAAATTTTTCTCCATGTGCTTCGGAGGAATATGAATCTTTGCGCTTCTCCCTGATTACCTGACTACTTCTCATTAGCGCCCCCCTTCACAGCGTAAAGCACGTAACATGTACAATTAATTTAAAGAGACACAATCATTTTGTGGTCATTTACAAATATAATTATCTGCAAACTAAATAAATCAGATGAAAAGATTTTACTAAATTACTTAAAGGTTCCTTTGACTAAAACTAGACTATAATGTCCAGACTTTTAGTCGACTAAAACTTGACCAAACAGAAAAAAAAGGATAAAGTTGACTAAATATGATTTTTTTTTTTTTTTTATGTAAAAAATAAAAAAAACTTAATGGAAAAAAAAATTATCCCAGGACTAAGACTAAAATTAAAAATAGCTGACAAAATGAACACTACTTTAGACTGTGGGTTTTTATAAAAGATAGACTTGCACTGCACTTCATCAAAGTGTAATGTTTCAAGCTGGCACATGATCTCCTCGGCGCAGCTGTAAACATCAGCCAGCAGTTTGGAAGGTTCCTCCTGAGTCACCAGCACCGCGGGAGCTGCACCCTGCGGACCTGAGTGATGAGGCTTTTTCGAGGAGCTCGAGGTACCACTAGGACAGGCATGAACATCATTTTCCTTGGCTTTTTCCTCTGACTAAGACATCGACCACTGTTTCAATAATTCCCTTTGCGTCAGAAGGTGTCACTACCCTGGGATTCAATCCAAATATGCAGGAACATTTTCACCAGTATATCACTCACAGCTAGTGTAAAATCATCTATTTCAGACCTGACATCAGACTCAGGAGAGATTTCTCTGAGGGACGTTTTTTGCCTCATCAGCCATCATCGTTGCTGATGTGACTCTCCAGATTCACTTCTGCATTGCAGCGCTGATTTGAATGATGGTTGTTTCAATGGACTTTCCAATACAGATCAGAGAGTCTGGTAGTCTATGAGATTGAGACAAAAATTCACGAAAATTTTATCCAACAAAATCAATAAAATAAATATAATGTACTTTCACTACAGGTTATATGCAAGCAGTTGTTACACAATGGCTGTGGCACTTACACAATGGCGTGAAGTTCATCGTTGTGAATATGAACCATGATCTCTGAGACTTTGACTATTAAAAAAGAGTTGCCTTACTTTTAGCTTTTACTCTCATAATTGTGTTTTGTTTTTATGCACAATCAAAAGTCCTGGTTTGACTTGAACACCCCTTTTATATTTGTTCATGGTGTAAGGATAGACACTCCAGCCATATATGATTCTATTCACATTAATGGGTTTCATGAGACAGTAATTTTGAGTTAAACTTTAATGAAAAAAACTTATGACTAAAAAGATTACTTTTTTATTAATGGCCCATAAACAAAGCAAAATGATTAGCATTTTTGTCTCCATAACAGAATAATTTAATGTAAAATTTGCAGAAATTAAAAATAAGTAGACGTGTTCAAAAAAATGTGATCAACTCAAACATTATGGGCATTATATCAACTATATGCCTGGGGCATTTAAAGTTAAGAATGGTAATAACATGGCCTCTTTACAAATAACTCTTTACGTATAACCTATAATGTTTGCTGGTCATAGCAATCCAGAGATACTGTGCCTTCGGTAACGTCATGAGTGCAGCGGATTCCCATCTTAAGCTCTATTCACAGGATTAGTATCACCTGGGGACCTCTAGTTATTTTTAATAATTGCAGAGGTTGTCTGTGATCTTAATCCTGCGCGAATCAGCCATGTATGTAACGTGTAAAGTACAAATTCTAATCGTAAATTTCCTACTATATTTAGCTGAATTGGTCCTATGATAATATTAGTCCTTTGTGAAGCAGCATGTCTGTGATTTGGCCAGGATGGAGGCTGCACTGGAGTGATTTTGGGTGCTGGGTCATATCATTATACACCATATACCAATACAATATGCGCGCGCGCGCAAAGGCCCTGTTGTAAGTGTCCAAACATTATGACATCAGCTCTATGTCGTCATAGTACCTATTGCACCACATGAATTTCTAATGGGGGGTAATTTCAGAATCACACATGGTCCCCAGATAATACTAATCCTGTGTGAATAGCGCTTTAGTAACAGTGCAGGCGCTCCAAAAAAGAATATGATCATGTGACCAGAATGCACTTTTAGATATTTTTACTCTGTGGCTTGTACAGATGGGAACTCTTAGACTAAAAACAAAGCAACTGCATTAGACGACAGATTAATCGCCTGCTGATATTGCACATTTTCCCTATTAGCATTTCATGTACACTATGTAGTCTAAGGACAGTTAGTGTAATTAACAGGGTAGTTTTAAATTCGTATCTGTACTATGTAGCCAAAAGGTGAGAGGGATAAACCGTGGAGGTGTTGGATAGTCCTAAAAAGAAATGTGCAAGATTTACTTTACATTCCTACTTATTCCGCTTTACAATATCAATATCTGATTTGTATGAATTTACAAATTTATAGCTAACCTCCTGATTTGGAGGATTAAATGAACAGCTAGTGTCCTATGTACAGTAGGGTGGTCTGTCCCTTGTTCCACACAGTAATTAGTGGCCTTGATCTGAAGTTAGATTTGGGATTCAGCCTTGTGTTAGAAGCTAGTTAGCTTTGCAGGTCATGTTACCTGTGAACAGAACAATACGTAAAGTTCAGCGGCAGTTTTGAACAAATTAAAAAGTGTTGTTTTAAAAAAAAAAACATAACGTTATCAGGTGTGATTTCTTGCTGAAAGTGCTTCTGTGACTGCTTTTGAAGTCACAGACTGGGTTTTTGGCAGACGGCTGCTGTTCCCAGTACAGCGGACCGCACCGCTCTCTTTTTTCCCCATGCTGTAACCGACGGTTAGCATAAGTAACGATTAATAGAACACTGGTGATGTGGTGTGATATAGATATAGATATAAATGTCCCAGGACTGTTATGCTCTATATCACGACTTATGGGATGCCTCTCACAGCCAGCAGAAAATGTGCACGGAATAGCAAGCCAAGAGACAGAGACAAAGGCTGGAGTGAGAGAGGCTGTATTCTGTTTGAATGTGGGTCCCTTTAATTCAAGAGGTTACGCAGTTAATTAATTTATTGTTTAAAAACCTTTTTCCATTTCTTGTTCTGCCTGCCCCGGCCAGGCTCGATTCCCGTCTCTGTGTGCATGGAGTTTGCATGTTCTCCCCGTGCTTGGTGGGTTTCCTCCGGGTACTCCAGTTTCCTCCCACAGTCCAAAGACGTGTAGGTTAGGCTAATTGGCGTGCTCAAATTGCCCGTAGTGTGTGAATGAGTGGGTGTATGTGTGTGTGTGTGTGTGTGTGTGTGTGTGTGTGTGTGCCCTGCGATGGATTGGCACCCTGTCCAGGGTGTACCCTGCCATGTGCCCTAAGTCTCCTGGGATAGGCTCCAGGCCCCCTGTGACCCTGAATACAGGATTAAGCGGTATAGATGATGAGTGAGTGAGTGTTCTGCCTGCCTCTTTAAATGTCACTGCACGGTCCTGGGTTCAAGGATTAAAAAAATACTTTTAAAAACTGCATTGAACATATTGAGAGTGGATATCTGATTACGAACTGAACTGATTTCGGCTTCTGTGCATTTTGCTGTGACATGATATATCTAACAACTCGATCAAAGTGTGATGTTCACTGTGTGCCAAAATCACACTTAGCTGGCAAGGTTTTACACACTTTTACACACCTTGACTGCTATCACCATGTTCATTAACATGATTAACATGTTCATTACACAGCATGACCTTTGGAGAAAGGCATGGTTAGAAAGTAGATTTAATGATTACATTTTCTCATCATGCTGCTGAAATTTGTTTCTGGTATCTGAAAGTATGGTGGCACTGTAGCGTAGTGGTTAGCATTATCAGCTCGCACCTCCAGGGTCGAGGGTTCGATTCCCACCGCAGGGTCTGTGGGCATGGAGTTTGTACAGTATGTTCTCCCCGTGATTGTTGTGTTTCCTGCCACAGTCCAAACACATGCAGATTAGGATAACTGGAGTTCCCAAATTGTGTGTGTGTGTGTGTGTGCCATGTGATGGACTGGCACCCCATCCTGGGTGTACTCTGACCCGTGACCCTATTCAGAATAAAGCTGTATAGCCAATGAGTGAGTGAGTATTCCAAAGTTTATGTGTGAATGTACAGTGTGCATTCAGAATTCAGCCACAGCGACATCTAACCGATTTCACACATATAGCAAGTTTCCATCCGTCTAGGAACCTCTGTAGTCCAACTAGACCGTAGAGGCCAATGGTGACCATAGTGTTTTTTTTTTTCGTTTGTACGACAACATTCACACGCCACGGGCAATTTGGAAACGGCAATTAGCCTAATCTGCATGTTTTTGGCGTGTGGGAGAAACCCTATCGAGCATGAGGAGAACATGTACACAGACCCGATGCGGGAATCAAACCCAGGACCTGGAGGTGCAAGGCCACTTCCAACTTCCAACCAAAATCATTAAGATTGTAATTAGCTACTAGATGTTACTAACGAAATGCACAAGATTAATTAATCCTCAAGCTGTGTGACTTCCTCTTTAAAAGCACAACTTCTCCTAGCAAAGTATGTCCAAGTTCATCCTGTCGAGTTCGGTTATGTAAGCAGATCTGATATTGCTTATCCCAGTTTTTTTTCCATCAGGTGAGCAATTGAGCGAGAAACACGCAGGGGAAGTATGAGCATGAGTGGTGTGTTGGCGTAGAAAGTTAAACAGCTCCTGAAAGCTTTTATTATGCATTTAGACACGCTATCAGTGTGGGATAATCCTTTATATGAAAAGCTTGTATTTGTGTATGCACGTGCCTGCAATGACAATTCAACGGTTCACTCACTGCTCAAGGGCTACAAACAAGTTTGGTTCTCTCTCTCTCTCACACACACACACACACACACACACACAGTGAAGCTGTGCGGCCACTGACTGCTACCCCCCTGTGGTATAAACGGCTGTGAATAAAATACTACGCGGGAGACTGCCGGCCATAACATCTCATTAAACACAAGCAGCATTATACACACGACAAGAGGAAAGAATTTCATTTAAGCAGGAAGTCTTTGTTTCCTAAAGTCAAATTAATTTCCATGTTAAACGCAAAGGCCAGCTGTGGCGTTCGCTCCAGGGTAACACAAGTCCACAATATGATGCAATCAAGACACACTTTTTCGTCTAAGCTTCGGGGTATTTTCCAGTTCGCTACACCACAAAAAAAAAAAAAAAAGAAAAAAGGATGGATTTTAAAGAAGAACGTGGCCTGAATTGCAGATACCAGAGGCTACTACAAGAAGATAAAGATTAAGTGAAAACGCTTTCCGGAGATTAATGAGTCAAAAATAATTACATTTACATAACTGGATCTAATTACAGATGATGTGCTGCGGCTCATGTCGTAGACTTGTACACAGAATGTCTACTAAAGCAAAAAAATGTCCATTATCCAGTTTAGAGAAAACAAATACACTCTCTGATTACACACTAATTACGTTCCCCTTATTTAAGATACAGTAAATACAGTATATCTCAAAAAATATATATTGTAATTGAAATCAAAAGGTAAAACTCTCATACATTCTAGATTCATTACATACATACACTGTACATTTATGCAAGTGTCTAATCAGACAGAAGTAAGAAGTCAATTTGTGCACCAAAATTATTATATTTTTGATCAACTACGTATGAACACATTACGGTATGAACAGTTTGTTGGAAAGCCCGGGTTGACCAGGTCATGACTTTTCTGATGTCTCATTCTTTTCTATAAATTGAACCATATTTCTGTTAATGTTAGAAAAGGGGAGTTCAAGATTCTACATGTTTCATGCTATAAAGATATACAGTACAGACCAAAAGTTTGGACACACCTTCTAATTCAAAGAGTTTGAATTTGTATTATGGCAAGAAAAAAGCAGCTAAGTGAAGAAAAAAACGAGCGGCCATCATTACTTTAAGAAATGAAGGTCAGTCAGTCCGAAAAATTGGGAAAACTTTGAAAGTGTCCCCGAGTGCAGTCACAAAAACCATCAAGCGCTACAAAGAAACTGGCTGACATGCGGACCGGCCCAGGAAAGGAAGACCGAGAGTCGCCTCTGCTGCGGAGGAGAAGTTCATCCGAGTCACCAGCCTCAGAAATCGCAGGTTAACAGCAGCTCAGATCAGAGAGCAGGTCAATGCCACACAGAGTTCTAGCAGCAGACACGTCTCTAGAACAACTGTTAAGAGGAGACTGTGTGAATCAGGCCTTCATGCTAGAAGATCTGCTAGGAAACCACTGCTAAGGACAGGCAACAAGCAGAAGAGACGCGTTTGGGCTAAAGAACACAATAAAGAAAACTCTTTGAATGAGAAGGTGTGTCCAAACTTTTGCTCTGTACTGTATACTTCCTATTCTGTGTAGAGTCCTGAGTAGAGTGTATACATTTTTTTTTATTTTCTGAAGAGTGGCTTTGAAGCTAAACTGCGGGAGCTCTTGTTATCTGACTCCGTCTAAACCCTGGTTAATCCATAAATGGGGAAAATGGGCAGAACGAACAAAGCCTGGCTGTTGTTTGGATTCCACCTACCTAACTCGGTCGGTTACCACCCACAAGCTAGCAAGCTTAGCCTAAGACGCGTAATGTTAATTTAAATGCAAATGCATCTGATTGTACCCTGTCATCCATACTCTACATCATCCTGTGTCAACTCCTACTTTTCTTATGGTTACTACAATTATTCCAGTTAACTGGTTAGCTAAAGTCATGCATAGCAAACACACCTGCATTACAGCTGTCACTCAAATTGGCCTCTTTCCTAATTATGTATAATTGTATGTCTTATAGGCGGCACGGTGGTGTAGTGGTTAGCACTGTCGCCTTGCACCGCCAGGGTCCGGGTTTGATCCCCAGCCAGGCTCGATTCCCGTCTCTGTGTGCATGGAGTTTGCATGTTCTCCCCGTGCTTGGTGGGTTTCCTCCGGGTACTCCGGTTTCCTCCCACAGTCCAAAGACTGTCCAAAGGTTAGGCTAATTGCCGTTCCCAAATTGCCCGTAGTTAGTGTATGTGTCTGTGCCCTGCGATGGATTGGCACCCTGTCCAGGGTGTACCCTGCCATGTGCCCTAAGTCTCCTGGGATAGGCTCCAGGCCCCCCGTGACCCTGAATACAGGATTAAGCGGTATAGATGATGATGAGTGAGTGAGTGTATGTCTTATTGACTCACTTTTGGTATGACTAGTGGACGTTTGAGGAGCTGCATGTTTTGACACTTTTGGTGCATTTTTTAGAAGTTGCCCCTTGGTCCTGAGGGGACCGGAGCCTAATCAGAGGAGCTTGCTTTTGCTCATAGCTTGTAACTGATAATAACATATTATACTGTTATTTCTACTTACGGTGCCTTATAATGAATTGATATCCAGTAAATTAATTACCTTGATTGATTGATTGTGGAGTGTTAAAATGTTAAGTCAAAGTAACGAGCTAATAAATCATGGTTTAATTAACAATGTCGCACTTTACCAACTTCTTTTCCTCACAATTTATGTCCGGGGCTTCCGCTGATATTAAATAGCAGTACAGTGTGTGCGTGTGTGTAGGAAAATAAGTAACAGAGTTGATGATTAATGATAGAGACATGTGTCTGTAGTCAGGATACTCCAGCAGTGTGACCATTTCAATACTGGGGTAAGAAAGTAGAGCAAACACACATGTATATATGGTCTCAGCAAAGGTGTTTGGTCTATATTCAGGACTGTCCTATGCCTTTGCTTTTCTCAAATAATAGTGTTATTTCTGACTGAAATCAGATAGGACAGTAATAATCTATCAGGTATTCTTGTTGACAGACAGTTGTAAGAAAGAAAGAAAGATCCAACATGCACGGTGGTGTAGTGGTTAGCACTGTCGCCTTGCACCTCCAGGGTCCAGGATCGATTCCCATCTACTGTATGTGCATGGAGTTTGCAGGTTCTCCCTGTGCTTGGTGGGTTTCCTCTGGGTACTCCGGTTTCCTCCCACGGCCCAAAGACATGCCGATTAGGCTAATTGGCGTTCCTGTGTGAATGAGTGTGTGAGTGAGTGTATGTGTATGTGTGCCTTGCAATGGATTGGCACCCTGTCCAGGGTGTACCCCGCCTTGTGCCCTAAGCCTCGTGGGATAGGCTCCAGTCCCCCCATGACTCTGAATACAGGATAAAGCGGTATAGACGATGAGTGGGTGAGATCCAACATGACTGGCAGTGCATACAAAGGGTGTTCAAGTCAAACTGGGATTTTGATTGTGCAGAATAACAGAACACAGGTATGACAGGGGCAGTGGTAGTTCAGTGTGTTAAGGCTCTGAGTTACTGGTCAGAGCTCTGCCAGGTTGCCAGACCCTTGAGCCAAGCTTAACCCTGCTCATCCTGTGCTCCTCCTGTCTCTCGATTTTCAGGGATCAGGCATTCAGGGGAACGACTGCAGTGGGCTCAGAGCCGCCTCAGGCAGGATCATCATTCATGGACATACGGCCTTCTTTCAAATGTTTAACTGCAGTTAAAAGTCTCATCACCGTACTGTGCTTGAAGTCTTCTGTAAATGTCAATCGGTTTTACACCTTCACTTACCAGAAAGTCCCGGTTTGACTTGAACGTCCCATAATTTTCAGTTAGCACTGAGGGGTTTAGGTGTTTTACATCTAAAAGACGACACAGGGAATTACGACTAGTGTGGAAAAACACCCAGTGAATTGGTTTTAACGGTATTATCTTGTGTGTGTGTGTGTGTGTGTGTGTGTGTGTGTGTGAGGGATAAGCTGCGCTTGACAACTTTAAGAAGCTCCTGAGATGTGAACACGGAGACTGAATGACACTGTTATTGCCAGATTTGAGAACAGTCTGCTTTAGAGCACCCATACGGCCTAGATGAATAAGGATTAATAAGGAATATTTGTTTAATACTTGCAATTCACTCAAGATGAAGTCCTGTACGCTCTGATAAATTGGCATCCGGAAGTAAATAACAAATGGGAGAGTATGTGAGATATGGAGCTCCGAACACGCTGGGATGCTCCTGAGCAGGACCGATAAGGCAGACGCAAGACAGCCATCATGCCGTTTGAGGTCGGACGCCATCGCTCAATCACTCGACTTCTCATCAGGATGGTGGTGGACAGTAACGAGCAGAGCGTCGTCATAGTGCGAACTTACTGGGACACCAATTTATTTAAGCAATGTCAGTGTTCATTTAGGAAGACTTATGGCGTTCCTGACGTACCCTCGGTGAGTGTTATTCAGAGGATGGTACGGAAACTGGAATCGACTGTATCATTGATCCCTTCTCTTGGCAAAGGTACATGGAACATAGAGCGCCGCGCCAAAATGTGTCTGGCAGAAAAACGGGGACCACTTCCAGCATCGCATCTAATGCAATCAATTACACATACTGTACGTCAACGCATGTAAGGAAGTCGTTTGGTTCAGACTGCTTCATCGTAACGGGAGTTATTACAGAATAGTTGGGACCGCTTCCTGTATATATCTTATTGAAAGCTTTTAGGAATTATGTCAATTGAATCATATTCAATTCAAATAGGATTGTTCTTTATATAGCGCTTTTAATAATGGTCATTGTCAAGATCGCTACATAGGCTTTACAGAGTCAAAATGAAAATTGGGTGAATGAGTTGAAAATGTGTGATGAAATATGTAAAGAACAAAGTCATGTATATTGATATGTAAATTGAAATGGAACTAGTTCTTCAAAAGGACGTATGTGTGATCAGTATTAGGTGTCTGAAATTTTACAAAAATTGTATCAGGTTGTTTTATCTTAAAGTTTTACTGTTAAGAGTTTTAAAAGCAGCAGTTAATCGAAATTGGCACTATAAATACTTTCATTTTCTTTATTTAAACACGTTTTGGCGAAATTCAACAACAGCCCTTAGATATGTATAGCCACATATGTGTGTGAATTTAGAGGAAACTAATAAATTTTTTCCCTACACACAACTGGGTCAATTTTTGTTTTGCGGCCATTACATATACTGTACAAATAAAAGTTATTAAAAATTAAAATCGTATAAGCACTCCTTTTGTAAAACATAAAAGGTGATTATACGATTTTTATTTTGAATCATTTGTATTTTTTATTTATTTATTATTTTTATTTGTTTATTTTTATTTATTATTTTGTAAATAATTTTTATCATCATTTTTATTGAATATTTCTTTTATTTTCTACTACGGTAGAAAGTCAATGTTAGCCTTTTAAAGTTAACCTATTGTGCACATTTTCTTTTTTATTTATTTTTAGACATTAGGATGGGCCTCCATTGTGCGGGTTCAAAAAAGTGAGAGAAAAAAAAATTCACAAATAAATAAATTCACTTAAACAAAATAAGACCTGGACAATATACTTTCAATGGTGTCCAGGGTGTAACTTGCCTTGCGCCCTAGGTGAGTGTGACCTCATAAGAAGATGGCATTCCCTGCCTTGTTGCTCATCTCTACTGTTCTGTGGTGGGCG
The DNA here is from genome assembly GCA_013621035.1 of Clarias magur. Classification (NCBI taxonomy): domain Eukaryota; kingdom Metazoa; phylum Chordata; class Actinopteri; order Siluriformes; family Clariidae; genus Clarias; species Clarias magur. The sequence goes on from QNUK01000381.1 coordinate 342,742, forward strand.
TGGCTCAGCTGTAGCTCATTTACATAGACACTGAAATGGTGTATTTGGAGAAGGAGTGAAATAAAGAGAGTTTGTGGTATAAGAAATGCATCATACAATGGTGCATTAACACACACACACACACACACACACACACACACTTTGGGGAGCTCTGAGACCTGTGCCACCTTGCCAGGGATCTTTAAGCAAAGCGTTTAACTCCTGAACTACTCAGCGATATATTCAGATGCCACTTTCATTGATTCCTTGTAGCGTCTTTAGCGAGTGTAAGTTGAGTTTAGCCTACACGACATTCAAGAAGCAAATAGCCATTTATACTTTTGATAAAAATCTCACTCTTTCATTGTCTGTACTGCTTTATCCTGTATTCAGGGTCACGGGGGAACTGGAGCCTATCCCAGGGCAGAAGGCGGGGTACACCCTGGACGGGGTGCCAATCTATTACACGGCGAACATACTCACACACTCATTCAAAATTTGGGAAGGGATATTAGCCTAATCTACATGACTTTGGAGTGTGGGAGGAAACCGGAGTACCCAGAGGAAACCCACCAAGCACGGGAAGAACAAGCACATAGAGACGGGAATCGAGGCCGCACCCTGGAGGTGGAAGGCGACTTTGTGAAACGTTTCATTAGGTCTAACTAATGTAAAATAAGATGTAACCTTATTGTACGTATAGTAAATACATGATGAATATTTTAAGTTTCTTTAAGCGGCTTTAAGAGCAACAACTCATCTAGGCATGGAATGAGAGGATTGTTCTCAACAGATCCTTCAAGAGGTCCAGGTCGGCAAGGTCGTGACTGTTGTTCATTTACCTTCTACTGTAAACAGAACTAGAATTCTCTTAAGAGTAGTAAGGGGGATTTAGATATTCCTAGCTGTTTGACTCTGGAACAGTTCTCTCTCTGAGGAGACTGATGAACAAGCTGTCTTCTTTGAAATTCATACTTAAATTTTATTTATTTTTTTTTTTTTCCAGCCGGAAAAGAGGGAAACGAATGGCGGTTATAATAATGGCAACAACTCCTGCTACTTCTTGCATGTTATTGGGAATATTTCCAGGAAATGGTATGCAAATAACCATTCTCGTAACTCATCCCGCTCGCGTATTACTGTCTTCCATCCTGACGCACCGAGTGGATTATTTTCTCCTCGGCAATTCAGTTAACTGAGCTGGTACTTTAAATGACTGTACGGCTTAACAAGAGACGTTGACGCAATACACGCGCAGATTAGGTAGGACAGACTGTCAAACCAGTCCGAAGGGATTCAAACGAAAACCTCCACACACACACACACAGCGTATAGCACGATCTTATTTGCAAATCTCATGCTTTTCGCATTTACAAAGCTTTTTCATCTGAGCACATCACAAGTCGAAAGCAATCTTTTTTTTTTTTTTAAGACACTGAATTGAATACCACCTGAAATGAAGAAACATGTTGATAAATGTCCCAAGATGCCAGATAATGTAGGTGTAGTTTATTCATTTTCTCGTCCTATGCTCGAAGAGATCCTATCATGCGTTAGGCGAACAAATACCGGAATATTGAGGCTCACTGATGCATTTAACACAAATAACACGACTGATTTATGGGCTTAAGGTGGACACCTTAAGTACTCAAGCAAAAATTGACAATGTGGTATTTGAGGTAGTGAAGCTTGACAAGATCGATGTACTGAGACCGTGTTTCTCACTTAGAACGCCAGTAATTAGTTCATATTCTACTAAAACGAAATCCTAAAACTTGTTGCGGTGGAGTTCTCGATTCTGTAAAGCATAAATAGCAAAATGTGTCATTTTTATTTTTGTTACAGCAGAATGAATTCTGCCAAGCACTGTAAATCCACCTACAATAGTTTTGTCACAACTAATAGATTGTTTACTGTATTTGTCACCAATGTACAGTACATATGCAATTTAGTATCAATAATATTTTAAAGTTTTAATTGTGTGTGTATAGACAGAAGGGCCCAAAAATGTTCTCACACTTCAACATAACGCGCATCTCTTCTGACCACATGATCGCATCAACGATGGTGTGACTTCTGACATCTTAAAAAAAAAAAAAAAAAAAAAACACACATTACACATTGCTGCCATAATTAAATTCCAATGGCATAAATAACAATGGTTGAAGTGTTAATATATTAAACTCATGCTTTGATTCTGTTTTTGTCTTGTCTTAGAACATTGGGGCTCAGAAAAGATTTTTCTCTACAAAGTGTGGGTTGTGCGGTGACTTAGTGATTAGCACTTTCGCCCTGCACTATATACACAGAGTTTGCATATTTGCTCCAAACTCTATGTATATAGAGTTTATGTGGGTTCTATATGTGGGTTTCCTTTGGGTACTCCGGTTTCTTCCCAGAGTCCAAAGACATGCAGACAAGCAAACTGGCACTCTCAAATTGCCTGCAATGTATGTATACACACCTGGATATGCTCCAATCCCCCCCCTGAAATTATTACATAACGAAACTTTTTTGAAGCAAGTTCCTTAGATTAAATTGAATTTTTATTAGAAAATTTAACAAGCCCACTTTGTGGTCTAAACAAGTTTCAGTTGTTTTAGAACATCACCACAGAATAACTGACCTAAACTCATTTATCCTTTTCTGATTAGAAACAGCTAGTTGCACACATTTATGCCATTTTACAAGTTAGTTCTGACTCAAGCAATCTGAATAAAATTCAGAGTTTGTATTAGCTAGATCAGATTCTCAGAACACCCAATACAATTTACCTTGCTCCTTTTTTTTTTTTTAACTTGTAGGCTTTGAAAGGTCTCAGCATTCATCATTCCCTTCCTCCTCCTTGTGCAGTGGTGAGAAAGTCTGGACTACACTGCACTCAGGAGGTAAAACCAAGAAACTGCAGATTGTTCGCTGCAAGCATAATATTGACAGTCTTTAAAAATTAATCATGTCATATGGAAACCAAATACACCTAAACAGGGTTCATAGATGAAATTCTGGAGCTTTATCAAGCTATGCAAATTGCATAGCCCACGAAATCTGTCCAAGGGCCAGATACACCCAAAGTCCACAAAACTGAACACCTACATTGATGCAAGCCTTTATAATTCTGCCAAAATGTGACACCTAAATAAGTGGTTAATCATTTTTCTATAAACACAACCACAAATTTTCGGCACGATCATACAATCTTTCACACAGACCGTTATAGGATAAATAATACATCACAAATGACACATGCTGCATATAGTGCTCTGCGTATCCAGTCTCACCTTTTTATTAGATTTAGGATGTAGCCAATACCCATGAAAAACTGCATTACCTCTATGGCTCTGGGAGAACACCAGGAAACTCGAACTCAATTTCTGTAACGTTCAAACAGCAACCCAAAACTTATGGTTAAACTCCGAGGTCCTGGGTTTCGATCATCATACCCATGTTCATCTGAAACTAGGATTTATAAAGCCATTTACCCATTGAGGGAGGAATAACTATTTGAGGACATATGCTTTTAATCTATAATATGCTCAAAAAAAGCTCAGGTGAATGAAACACCAAAAGTCTGTAGTTTCTATAAACATTTATTAGATTAGCCAGGTGAACAGTTTAGACCAGGACACCGTACTGTTTCAGTACATCGGTGTATTTCGCGATCTTGTTCTCGACGTTCTTCTCTGCCTGTTTGGTCAGCTTGATCTGCACTTTTTTCTTGTTGTAGAACATCCTGGCCTTCTCTTTGCGGCGCTCCTCGAGCGTGGCTGTGATGGCCTGGTACTTCCAGCCAACCTCATGAGCCAGACGACCGAGCAGGGCAAACTGACCGAGAGAAGGAGACAAAGAACACGACGGGTTAATACAATAATCTTCATTATTCTGTTTAAAGATTAGCAATGCTGCTCGTCTCAGATGGTAGTGCATGTGAAGTATTCTCATGGTCGTTAAACTCGAATACTTCAGTGGAATAAAACATCACTGACAAGCAATTGCTTCTACTTTTTTAAAAAATATATATATATTTTTAAAAGCCTTGTGGAACTTTGCAGCATGAAACAATTGATACCCTCTTGCAGTATGTGTGTGCCCCTTCAGGTGTTTTACTTCTAAAAAAAAAAATAAAAATGAACAAAACTATATACATTTCCTGAAGACGGATAGCTATGAATAGTTTGTCCGAGTCTACGAGTTGTGCAATATGCTTTGTACAAGTTGTCTAGCTAAAATCTAGCTACATTCTCTCAAGAGACAGACACCAATATGACAAAATATGTGGCTGCCATGAATGTACGAACTGCATGCATCACTTGGCTGTTTAAGACTCATTAACCAAGATTCCACAGATTACTTTTTTAATGTGCAAGGCAAATTGTGTAGCGCTAAGCCTAGGAATTCAAGTACAAGAAAGAGTCCAACAAAAGCCATGAAGAACAAATTCTACTGGTCCATTGCTCTTGAAAGGCCTGTAACAAGTCTAATACACATGACACTTATTTGCAGCAAAAAAAGAAAGGTGGGGATTCCTTTACTTTTTATTTTTCCATGTATAAACCACATTCGCCTTCAACACCGATTTGCTGCGTTTAATTTGTGTTGCACTGAACAGCAAGTCAAACTATACTCCGAGTATATACCTTGCGAGTTGGCTTCAGGCGCACAATTTTCAATGCAGCTGGCACCACCACGCGCTTCCTCTGCAGGGGTGAAAAGAGTGACCAATTAATACACTTTTTTTTTTAAAAAAGTACCTAATGTTTAAAACAGACCCAACATGTCTCAGTTAGATTCAATGTTCTCAGAGGAAAATCAAACAATGTAGGTAAAAGTAGAAATTAGCATCACAGACATGTTTGTATTTATAGTGATTGTGAAGTAAAAAAAAAAAGTTACCTTGTCATAAGGAGGAGGAATGCCATCAAACACCTTCAGCCTCTCCAGTGCAGCCTGACCACGCTTGGTTTTGTGGGGAAGCATACCTGTGTGATTACAAATAATTTCAAGTTACTACATTTCTGCACACAAACAAGTTACAAATTAATATTATAATTTGGTCAAACTCAGTAGTCAGATCCGTAAAAGGTGTCTCATCAAAAGACTCAGATTCGGGATAAAAAGTACTCATCACAGTTCACCAGATAGCAGAATAAATAACTCCATGAAAAAATGACTGAATGCCCACCTCGGACTGTCCTCCAAAAGATTCTGCTGGGAGCTCTGAAGTGGTAAGGACCGCGGGAGGGGTTTGTGTTCATCCTCTTACGCAGGAAAGCCAAGTACTTCACTACAGAGAGGACAGCAGGAGTTAAACTAAGAACAAAATTCTTATTCTTAACACATTAAAATGAGGTTGCAGGATAACAAGGAAATACTCTTGCTCAAAAACCAAATTCACTCACGTTTGTTGCGGTAGAAGTTGCCAGAGATGTTGATGCCCTCGCATCTCACAACAACAACTTTGTGGCCTGTAACAAAAAAAAAAAAAAAAAAACACATATTCAGACGATTTGCTGAACAGTACAAGTTTGCCAAATCATTTGTGACTGATGTACCTGAATGGTGATCTAATGAAAGGCTATAATCACATCACCAGACTGAAGAGAAATCCAATTTGGCTTTAATTTGACATAATCACCATCGATCAAAGCTGATGTGTGCCAAATAAGTGAAAATGCAACATGAATGGGAAGTCACCAAACCAGAGTGGTACTTGTTAAATTGAAGCAAGCCTTGAAGGAGTGTTGAATGAGTCAACATTCACAAATGAAAAGACTAAAATAAGCTATAAACATAACTTCATAACTTGTAATGTGACCATAGCCTTAAACCCCACAATTAAATCTTGAATCTAAGGATTAACTGTTATTTAGAGACCGTCTCAGATGGTAGTGCATGTAAGGTTTTCTCATGGTCGTTAAACTCAAGCAATGTAGGTAATGAAACATCACTGACGGTCAATTTGATACGACTACTATAATATATTAATAAAAAAATAAGTAATAAAACTCTGAAAACGTTACCAACCCAGCAGCACTTGCTTGGACACAATAGCGGCGAGACGACCGAGAAGATGGCCTCGGCCATCAATTACCAGAACCTAAAACAAAAAGGATTTAGATCAGTAGGAAGCATTTTTTACCTTTAACACTGATGTGTACACTGATCAACATCTTAGCTCACATTACATGCACAAACACTTCAAACAAGCATGATTACAATTTTAAAAAGGGGAAAAGAATTACAACCAAAGAAATTAACAGATGTAACATTTAACATGTCTGAACATTTAACTTGGTTTGAACAAGATACTTAGATTAAGCCCTTACTATGAATTAAATCCCTCTAGAGAGCAGATTTAACACCAGTAGCATACACCCTAACTAAACATCAAAACGGTAATGCAAGACAAAAATACTCAATGAAGCACTCATTCATAAGACAGTGAGGCACAAAGGACCTCTTGCGAGATAAATTCAGCTTCCGTTATCTGTAATAAAACCTAAAAACGTCTAAAACTTTGGCCTAAGCGTGAACTTGGAGCTGCACATCAACGCTTGTAGCTAAACGTGGACTAGAACGCTACCGCATGCATGCTGGCCTGCTCATGTCAGCTAGCACACCGGGCCCACTTCCACATTTAGACAAAATTTCCACCTAAATTGCGATTTGATGGCGGTTCCAAATGCTGGGTTTAACTCATTTACCGCAAATGGATCTTCAATTCAAGAATAAACAACGCCGACGGACATCTTAAATCTTTTTTTCCACGCACGAGGACAGCTAGCTGGTAATCGAAATCCGTTAGCGTCATGCTAATAACGTTCATAGCGAAGTCATCTTGAAGCTTTGCTTGAAAAGAATCCTTTCACCACAAATACAAAAACTATTTCTAAACATCACACGCGTTGTAGAGTGTTTAATATTATGCTCTAAGTTCTTATAAAACGTGAAATTATAGTATTTTCAGCGAATTTGCAAAGTGCAGAGACACGCACCTTATGGAACCGGTCCGCCATGATGTGCGAAAAGAAAGACGAACGGGTTGAACCGCGGTAAAAGGCAGGGGCGTGGGCGTGGCTACAGCAGTTGAGGAAATGACGAATGTAGATAAAGCAGGAAGTGAATTCTTTCGTTCAAAAATTATCGCAACTATATAATTTTAATAAAACAACAAATATATATTTTAAAAGGGCGCGTGTATTTGTGATAACTTGTTAAACGATTTTGGGGGTAATTTATTAAAGTATAAATAATAACGTTTCAAAAAGTATTTTTGCAAATAATATTGATTCCTATTTGTTAATGGCTTCAAAATAACAATGCAGTTTAGTAAAAAAAAAATTTAGATAAATATTAAACTTATTATCTTAAGGACTGTGACACAAATGGTGCTTTATTAAAATAATTTAAGTGGTCATTGGCTTCCTACATACAAGGTATTATCAGAAAGTTTGGAGACTACAGTAGTTTTGCAACACGCCAACAGGTGGCAGCACAAGGCTCCACACACAACAGAGAGCACCAACCTTCATAAAGCAGTGTACCAAGAGACATTGTCCTGTGTACAGTACATCGGGAACTGTGCAATTGGTGCCATTCAGACCATGTGCGCCATCACGTCTGCTATTTAATCATGGACAGCAAGTTATAACAGAGGGAAGGTGAAATTCAGCCTGAAACGGGGCAAATCTGCCACAGAAACATTTGACATGATTCAACAAGTTTGCTTCAATAGCAGAAAAACATCACTGGATGACAACAAGAGATCAGAAAGACCTTTAACAAACTCAACCCCAAACCATTCAACAACTTGTGCATCATGATCGTTGGAGAATCACCCACAACATTGCTGCCATTGTTGGTGTGTCATATGGATCAGTCTAGGCAATCCTCATGTATGACTTGATCATGAGCCTGTTGCTGCCAAGTTTGTCCCCAGGCTGCTGACCCAGGAGCAGAAGAAACATCACATGTCGACCCTGATATCGAGGATCATTACCGCAGATGAAACTTGGATTTATGTGTATAACCCTTAGATGAAGCAACAGTCTTCATAGTAGGAGGGTGCATTATCTCCATGATCGAAAATGCGAGGCAGGTTATGCTCATCATCTTTTTTGGCATGTGCGGCATTGTGCACCGAGAATTCGTCCCCAGTGGCCAGACCTCAATAACAAATTCTACTGCTAGGTTTTAAGGCATCCGAGAGAGGACAAATGGCAAAAAAACAACTTATAAAAATAGCTAATCTCAAAACATTTTGATATCACCTCATAGTTAGGCAGCTAGGGTTTGTATAGCTTTCATGCTGAAAGGATACTGTTGATATTGTTAATCACAACTTTTTTCTACATAGATTACATCATACTGTAGGTTTCTCTGACTCTGTTTACAACTGGTTCTCATCTTATCTTACTGGAAGAATGGAGCATGTTGCCCTGGGAGAGGCTGAATCCGCTACACACAGTAGCACCTGAGGTGTTCCTCAGGGCTCAGTGCTCAACCCCATTTTGTTTAGATTGTATATGCTTCCTCTGCTCTGTGTCATCAGCTGGCATGGAATTGTATTTCATTGCTAGGCTGATGATACTCAGCTTCACCTTTGCTCAGCCATCATCCACTTTGACCATCTGTTTGGAGGCGATAACGTCATGGATGAAGCAAATTTCCTACAGCTGAACAGCTCTTAAGACTGAAGTTATTTTTGTAGGCACCCCACATGAGGTTAGGACATCTAACATTACTAGTACTACCTTTTCTGGTCAGGATATCCCATTGTCAACATCTGTTATGAACCAAGGGTTTAAAATGGACTCTCATTTGACGTACGAGGCTCATATCAAACAGTGTAAGACGTCTTTCTTTCACCTCAGGAACATTGCTAAACTGTGTCCAGCACTCACTTTTGCAGCAAAGTTCACCCATGCGTTTGTCTCCTCCAGGCGGGATTTCTGCCCAGAGTATTTGACTATGTAACAGACTGTTGGTGCCTTTAAATCTGGTCTTAAAACTAATATTTTTTATCAGAGCTTTTGGGTCTAAATAATTTATAGCCTTTGAGATTTGTTTCAAATATAAAGTGCATTATAAATAAAATGTAAACTGACAGTCAATAGAATCTTTCAGGTATAAATGTACGAGTGTTTCTATTTGTACTGGGGTTTGAAATGATCTTTGTGGATTTGCTGATATCTTGCTGTTTGGGTAGTTCAGACAATGTTGAGCTGTCATGGTTTCACAGTTCATTGCACACGGGATGGTCTCTTTTCAAATGTAGCCCAAACACCCATGGTGCAATACTCAATGCGTACATGAATAATTTGAGGATTGGTTTTGGAGGCCTATATAGGGGCCCAATAAAGACCACCATTATTAGTCCAGTGAACGTCATCATGCCACGTCTATCACGTGAACAGCGTCTCCGGGCACTGGGTATGGTGGAAGCTGTCTGTCTTCCGGATGATCCAGGCAGAAGTTTCTGTCTGGATCATCCGGATGGTCGGGAGCGAGTGTGGCGTCGTCGTGGAGAACATCACGCAGAGTGCTGCACACGGGAGCAGAATCGTTTTCCGGTTGGCAGTGTAATGGTGTGGGCAGGGATATCTTGCAATTACCGGACACAGTTGGTGGTCGTTGATGGCAACATTACTGCCCGCCGCTACATAGACCAGATCCTGCAGCCTAACATGATCCCGTTCATGCAGCAGCACCAAGATGTCGCCGTGTTCCAGCATGACAACGCCCGTCCACATTCGGCACGAGTGACCCAAGCCTAACTGCTATCCCAAGGCATTGATGTCTTACCGTGGCCTGTCTATTCTCCGGATATGAGTCCGATTGAACATCTGTGGGACTATCTCGGTCGCCAGGTGAGCAATCGGGTTCCCCAGCCACCAAATAGGCAGAGGCTGGTCCAGGCACTACAGCAAGAGTGGGAGAGGATTCCGCAGGACACAATCCGACGTCTTGTCAGGAGTATGCGCCAAAGGATGGCCGCCTGCATCAATGCACATGGGGGCCATACTCGCTATTGACTGTTGTGAATTTGCGTGTGTTAGACGTTATTTTCTTCTGTTAATGCATGTCAGCAACCTCAAGAAATGATTTATATGAAACAAAAACAGTTTTGGGTTCTAAAATAAAACTTATGTTAAAAAGTATGGCCTCAAAGTTTTCATTGACTGTCAGTGTATTATTATTGTAATTTTTTTGTTATACCACATCCTGAAGATGTTCTATTAGATTCAAGTCCAGTGCCTGGAAAGAACATTGATCTCATTGTGTTCATGAAAACAGTATTAGATGACCTTTGCAATGTTCATAATCATGTTGGAAGAAGCCATTCAAAGATGGGTCAGTTGTGTTCATGGAGTAATGTACAGAGTCAGCATTATGCTTAATAAGTCTGTGGAGATGATTCAAGCAATTAATGGTGTTAACAGGCCCAAAGTGTGCCATAAAAACACTCCCCACATCGTTACTTGCCCTCCTACACCAACCTGGAGGAGGCTGACACTAGGCAGATTGGTTCCATACATTCAACCCATTGGTGACAAATTGTGACCCTAATATCTGTCTTACTCCATAGAATTTAAGATTCATCTGACCAAAATAAAGTATATCGAGTCTTCATCTGTTCAGTTTCAGATGATCCTGTGCCCTTTGCATCATCTGCTGCCTATTCTTGGCTGAAGAAATAGGAACTTGACATGGTCTTCTGCTGTTGTAGTTCATCTGCATCAAGGTTATATGTGTTGCACATTCTGATATGCTTTTCTGCTTACCATAGGTAGACAAAGTATTTATCTGAGTGACTTACTTAGTCAATTTCTGCTTTAAAACATCAGAAGAATTCATCAATTTATGTCCACACAGGCCATTTAGGTGCTTGTTCACTCACTCTCTCAGTTCCCCTTGTTCAGTCCCTTATTTCAGGACTGTGCTACTGCAACTACTCCTGGCCAGTCTGCCTCTGTGCACCATTTGTCCTTTGCAGCAGATCCAGAATTCAGCTTCCTGGCTTGTTTTCAACCCTCCTAAACACCACCCAACTGGCTTCCTGTAGCTGCTTGCATTAAATTCAAAACACTGGTGCATGCCTACAAAGCTAAAAACGGCCCTGCACCTGCTTACCTCTCAGCTCTAATCACAGCCCGCACTGCACCACGTTCCCTGATACTCCAGCACTGCTCGGCTGGTCCCAGCATGTCTCTGGGATCAAGGAAGACATGCATCTAGACTATTTTCTGTTCTGGAACCTAGGTAGTGGAATGAACTTTTTTTTAGCTGTCCGTACAGCTGAGGATCTTTCCGTGATGACCTATGTGTTTCTGGGTTAACTTCCCCCACCCTCGTCCAAAACAAAATAAATAAAAATAGAAATCCTTCATAACACTGTATGACTGGTGGTACTTCTAGCTTTAAATTAGTAATCCTGTATAAGGATATATTTAATGAAGAAAATCTTTTTTAAAAAAGTATCTGACCATTCTCAATGAAGCTCTTCCATCAACAAGGGGTTTCCATCTGGAGAATTGGACATGTTTTTCTTTATTGTGGGTCTGTTGCGTGTGAAAACTACAATAAAGTGTTTGATGTGCATAGATGCTTTTTAGAATATAAACACTATATTATAAAGCTTTAACACATAAACCTTTATTTTTCTGAAGAATACAATATCATCTTATAGTATAAAATGATATACCTTGGCTGATCAGTTAACCTATTTTATTCCATTTTAACAACCATACACAACTAATAAAATTTACAAAAATCCACCAAATTTTAAACCGTTTTCAAACCGGCTCCAGAAAAGTGTTTTCGTGACCATATAAATTTGCACAAGTCTCAGTCATGCTTTTTTAATTGCTGAATTTTGCCCTCGTGGCGGCTGATCTCGTCTTTAAGACGATCAATCTCCTTCTGGTGATGGCTGATTTCTTCCTGATGATGTTGTCTCAGAGCAGCCATCTGTTCCTTCTCCTTTTTCCTATGACAAGCAAAAATGCAAAGACATGAATAAGGAGTCAGCTGAGTTTCATTACAAAATGTATGCCAGCTTCATTATTTATTATTGCTGAGTAAGTGTGGCTCACAGTTAAAGTCTTGCTCAATACACAGAAGGAGAAAATCCCCACACAACTCACCTGAAGTACATCTCTTCCTCAGCGGCCTGCCTCTTTCCGAACGCGCCTCCTGCCTCCCTGACTGAGCCGCCGCCTCCTCCTCCCTTTCCTGCACCTTTCCCGAGCTCCCCCAGCTTTCACATGTAACAGAAGAAAAAATTACATTACATACTCACTGTGCAACTTGCTATTGCAGAAACAGTCACACCACGCCACAGTGCTGATGAAGTCTTGATTCTGATTGGTCAGAATGTGCTGACCAATTTTCTATAACAGCAGATCTGACTGTGATCATTGCAGGACTTGCAGGTATGAAACACTGATTTGACTATGGTCTCCCATAGTCTCCCAGCCGGAAAACTCTTCAGGAGAGAGATGGTTTGTGCTTTGCGGTTTTTCTTTGGTCAGATAAGTGATAACATGAACTTGTTGAAGTGCATTATTTTTGTATTATGTCACAAAGTGTGTTAGTCTGCTTATACCACAGAAATTTGCCAATGATTACAATTATCGTAATAATTTTAAATAATTAAAAATAATAATTTATTAATGTACAAATTTTGCTTAATGGTTTTTTTTTATACTACACTTACTGTTGTGGAAATATTAGAGAGACAAGTTCTTATGACATTGTTTAGAGACTGACATTTTAAAGATTTTTTTAAAAAGAAAAAAGTTAGTTATCTATCTGTATCATACATGTGAACAATCTTTTTTTTTTACCAGTCAACCAAAAAACTTTATATTATATATAAATCATTGAAACATTGATGTAGTACAAGAGTAATAAAACACTTCCAAACACGATATTATAGGAAACTAATCAACATGAAACAGTGTGCTTCTGTTATCACAATCTTGAAATTTAAATTTTCTATGTAGCCCTTTTCAGACTTTGTATCGGTAAACTTGCCACTTCATCAATCTCGCAAAGCATCGGCCATTCAGACACAGGTAAATGTTCCTCACAGCTCTATTCACACACAACTCTGCCCATGTTGCTGCCTCACCGCAGTGTAGAGTTCCTGCTGTGGTGGCGGTAGTGGTTGTGGCGGTGGCTGAGTAAAAAGAGCCATGTGGCACAAAACGCCTTTAAAGAATTTGTTCTGAGTTTCCTGCATGTCCTTCCACATCGCCATCTGCATGGACCGTTCCTGCGTCTCGTACTCCCTCGTTTCTTTGCGAAGCATGTCCTCGTACTCCCTCTGCTCTTTAATGCGGACAGATTCTCTTTCATTATAGTCTCTTTCCATGTTGGTCAAGAGTCTGCGCAAGGCCTCGGAAGGCTGCAGATCCCGGACCTTCCTTCTTGGTCGTTTTTTTGGGGGCGGAGTAGAAGGGAATTCTGTTGGAAAATTAACAAAAACACAACCAGAGTTTTCGATTAGCTTAACTAGTAGTGAAGCATCATGCAGAATTCTTACCTGTGTTGCCAAGTTTGATAATTGTAAGTAAATTCAAGCTTTTATGTCACTTCAGATTTGATTTTGTTGCTGCAGATTTTTAGGCCTGTGATTTTTTTTTGTATCATGACTATAAATTTCACAATTTTATTAATATGTTGTTTAGATATTTTCATTTTTCAGGTGTTGCTACAATTCTAACCAACCGCAGCAAATATTTCAGATAAACAAGGGATTCTGTGCTACCTGCCAATGTGCGAACAGTTTAGAGTGCGCCATCTACAGGATTATAGAGGAACTGAAATAGAAATAACTTAAAAAATGATAATAATAATAAAAAATAAAAAAAACGACTTTGGAGTATGGCGATACATGGATTGCCTTACAAAAGTATTTCAATGCGTAACTGAATAAAATTTTCCCAACCATGTATAGCTCTGGTATAATGTGTAAGCTCAGTGCGATAGTCCACCTGATTTGACCAATTTGCAGCAATCGCACAACACGAATGGTACATTATCCTTACAATTTCCATCACATGCCTGTAAACTAGGTTAAGTTTTACTTCAGAAAAAATAAATTATTATGTTATTAACTTTATTTTATTCTTATCCAAGTTTACATTCATAAATATAAACAATTTGAGACCTTTGTGTTTGGCGTGCATTAATGACACTTCTAAACTTAATTTAAAATTTATCAAATACTGAAAAAGTAAAAAGCTAAAAATTATGAAATGATGTATATTCTCTACTGTTTTAATGTGACTAGTTTTTCTTTTTCAATACACACGAAAAAGTCATGCAGATTACGCTAATTGGCGTTCCCAAATTTCCTGTAGTGTGAATGTGTGTGAGAAAGTTGAACGGAGGTCCTACCACTGTTGTAAAAAAAAAAGAAAGAAAAAAAAAAGGGAATAAATACAATGGTCATGATAGTCCTCCTATAGTAGTTGGACTACAGAAGTTCCTAGATGGATGGGAAGTAGTTGTTAATGCTCAACAGTGTTTGTAATATAGACAGAAAAATCAACTCAGTTATGTATTGTATAAACAATTTTTGTCAAATAAAATTTTAGTTTATACATGTTTGCATCTTTTGGTTAAAATGTAGTAAAATGTTGCAGTTCCTCTACCATCCTGCAGGTGGCCTTGAAACTATTCACACAGCACAGCATACTGTGTGGTTGGAGCGAAACACTTGCGAGATCTCATGTGATTCCCAACCCTACTTTCTCATTTGTTTTCTAGTCCTAGACACGTGACTAAGTTTGCCTTTCAGAGACGTTCGGAAATGTTAACAAAACGTTTGCACATTAAAACGACTTCAGTTTTTTATATTTCAATATATGTTATGTTAATCAAATAGTTTCAAGTAAATTAATATTTTAATTATGATTTAAAGATTTGTAATGAGTTATGAATATTATACATTAATTAGGATTCTCCGTAGTAAAATAAAAAAGAAATACATCTTTACTATTACCGGCGGCACTAAGCCTATGACAAAAACATAACAACTCACCTGGGCAACTTTCTTCTTGTTCCTCCTTCACCACAACGTCCATCGTTTCTTCTTCCGAAGAGATGCCATCCTCAGGATCCACATTGGACAAGTCCTTTCCGTCCTCTGACTCTGTTTTGCTCGGACACCCGCTCCCCCAAATCGACTCGCACAAGTCGAAGTACGGCCAGTGCAGCGTCCCTCTATTTCCATACCGCTCCTTTATAGTGAGGTAGGTTTTCCGCAGACTTTTCAGTTTGCTAATGATTTGGGGTTTGCGCCAGTGCACACCTCGCTTCTGCAAGGTAGCGGCCATGATTTGGTACACGACCCCGTCCCTTACCGTCCCCTTGATCTTCTTCAGGATCTTCTCCTCAGCTCGAAGGGACAGCAGCTGCCTGATTTCAGCGTCAGTCCAAGTTGTAGACATTTCTCCCAACAAAACTATTCTCTCCTCTCAATCCCTGGTCACTTTTTTCCTTTTAAGAAAAGTCTCAGTGGGAACGGTACTAAGCCGGACCTCGAAGCAATAACGTATCATCTTCAACGCGACGGAACAAGTCTGAAAACAGTCGCATTAACGGATAGGCGCGTACAAGACTACGACTTAGTGACGCAATGACGTAGTTGCGGAAGTGACGCTTTAAAAGCAGCGACGAAGCGCTACATTCAATAACGCAGGCGCTGGCGAACGTTCCGTTTGACAAACACCCTTGACCGACTACGCAAACAAATAAACAAATAAATTTTGCAACAAATAAAGATTGCGAATGGGGAAATATATTGCAGTCACTTTTTTTTGTATGGTTTCTAGGCTAAGTAATTGTGTTTATGTGAATGATTTTTTTTATTACGATGTGTAGCTACTTGTACAGAAAACAATACATTATCGTTTTGAATTAGTGAGAACCTTTAGGCAGGAATAAAGGAACGGCTTCGTAAGCGCTTTCGTTTTTGAACGCACCACAGAACAAACACAATTCGGTCGTTGCCCATTCGACCAATCAGAACGAAGAATTCAGCTGCGTCATCGTGACCCTAACGTTGAACAAATCTGACATTGAGCACATACAAGTGTTTAAATAAGCACGTCGCTGCTAATAGATTATAATTTAAAAATAATATCATTCATTAAAAGGAAAAAGATACATGAGAAAGGTATAGTTTTAAGACAGTGAGACAAATAAAAAATAGAAACGTCAAGTGCGCACTGAGGATAATGACAGCTCATTATAAGACTGTTGGATTTTTGCGAAAACGAATTTTAAAAACGACTACCTGATCAGACGACATCCTGACGTTTGTGGTAAAGACGCTCCTCAGTCTTGGAGTGAAAAACCTCCACATTATATAAATGTGCCCAGACAAGTTCACGCTCGTGCCCGTGTATTCTGTACTTGTGTGTGCTCGTGAACGTACACAAACTGGGAGAAACCATTCCACAGAGGAGGGGAGGGGGGAAATTGGGCTGACGTCATCTCCAGTCATATCTCATGAGCTCAATCAGACCATTCAAATGATTTTTTTATATTTTTTTGATACATGAGGAGTGTTAATACTCGTTTTTAAGAATGAACTGGCTCTGTACGTCCTGTACGTTTTGGATAAGAATGGTTTAGCCAACCGAAAGAGCACGCGAGGTTTTCAACATGTCACGAGACGTGCTGAAACAGAAGAGCAACCGGTTAAGCATTGCTATAATAATACTTATAACGATTCTTTATATAATGATTAATAAATGTTTAATTTGAAAATCGGTGGGAAAAATAATAAAAACAAACAACCTTGCAGTCACAATATCTATATGAACATCATGAACATACATCTCATGGCATCATTGGGCTTGTAGTGATTTTTTTTTTAACTGCTTTAGAATGATTTTATCTTTAATAAGAATTTGGACAAAGACATTTAAAACAGTGTTGGCAACATGAGAAACACATAGCAAATTTCACCTTTTGTTACCCCTCAGCTTGCCCAGCTACTATGACATCATCACCATCGCTCACTTTGATACGCCATCACCATATGACCATATGACATCATCACCATCGCTCACTCCATAAATTTTCTTTTCATTTTGTAAAGCTGTTTTGAGACAATGACCATTGTTAAAACCGCTATATGAATAAAATTGAATTGAATTAAATATTGCCTTCTATGGAAAGTCATTGTTGCCTACAGAGTACATTGCTGTCACAACCACAAGACATGTCTTCTGACAAGGTTGCTTAAGAAACGAGAAGCTCCTCACTGCATCAGATAAATAACTTGTTAGCAGTTGAAATATTATATAGACCGCACCATTAAACAGGAAAAAAATTACCCACTCTTCTTGGTGGAATATTTCATCTTCAGTTACATTGATTTAGGCACCCATTCACTGTGGCATCATTTCGATAAGTTATGCAATGTCACAACTATTATCAATATCCAGAGACACATTCAAGATCTTGTATTGAGGATGAGAGAGTTAGCCTTATACGTAAAGTTTTTTTTTTTTTCAATCCACATGTGAAAATAATGTCTTTATACTCCCTGTACGACTCTTTCGCAGTTTGAGCCCTATGAATCCTGGCATTGTCATCTTGGAATATTCCTGTACCATCAAGGAAGAAAGAAAAAAAAAGTTGATGGAAAAATTCTGGTCATTCAGTTTTTCACAGGATATGTCTTCTGACATGGCTGTTTTAGAAATGAGAAGCTTCTCACTGAATCAGTTAGTGTTAAGTAACTTGTTGGCATTTGTTGAAATATATTACATTACATCCATTAAAAAGGGAATAATATTTGGAGATTTGACCACTCTTCATGGCAGAATTTGTAGTGCTCAGTTACATTTGTTGGTTTCTTAGCATGGACCTAATGGACCTAATGGACCAAATAAAGCATGGTCCACAAATTTTTGACGGTTAATATTCCAGTCCAAAAGCTAACATTCGCCTACTTTATTCATTTTACAGCTAGCTTTGATGTGCATCATTGCCCTGTTATAACATTTAATTTTGTCCAAATGTCAACCATCTAGCTGATGATTTGAGGTTATGCTGAAGAAGTTCATTATTCCATCCACCAGTAAACAGACCCAAAGCATGATGCTCCCACCACCATGTTTCAACAGTTCTTGTTTCATCTTTACTTCTCAGAACTTTCCATCATAATACTTTGTCTTTGTCCAACCTTGCAAGCTTTGGTTAAGATTTCAGGTGTTGATTTTGGTGCAGGGGCTTCTTTCTTTCACGGCAGCCTTTTGGTCCAATGGTGATGTTTATTTGACTGTGGACAGTGGCACTGAGGTTTCAGTGCTTTGGTGATTTTGGGGATGTTCCTGACCCTCCTAAGTAACAGTTGCTGCTTCTGGTTGAAACTGTTTTATGAAATACGAAATTACCTTCGAAACAACAAAATCACATCAGCATGCAGCTGATCTTGTTATGATTCCTCATACATGATGTCACTCAGAAAGAGCTCAGATTTTTAAAAGAGTGTAAATAAAAAAACAAACAAAGTGATCATATACATAATATGTACTTAGATGTAGTACAGCTCACTGTGCCACGGAAAAGAAAATCCAAAACAGTGACGGTAATGTGGAGCCAATGTTACAGAAAACTACAGATTTATTGTTTTTTTTTTCATGAATGAAACAGGGAAATTTGTAATGACTTGCATGCAATTAATGAAGTCAGAATCAGCTCCCCCACCCAATCCCTAGGTGCCAAAACAGAGAACAGGCTTAATTAATGTCTTCTTGTTCCCCGAGAGAGGGTGTGACCAGTCGAGCAGACATGCTAGAGGATATTTACAAAAAAACAACTATGGATCAGGAGATAAGAAGAACTAAGTTTTATGAAAAATGGCATTATATGATCCATTCTGAAAATTCACTTTTTCAACCTTGATGAGACACTAATACCACGTTTCGGCCATATCCATAAATCTAATACTGAACTGACCTTGTGCCTCCCTTTTAACTATCTTATCGTGCCTTCCACCATGTAGACACACTGTGTACGTCAATGGCCTCCATCGTCACTAAATCTGAATCCAACATGGTACCTTTGGGATGTGTTAGAACAGTGTCAGTGTGGCTGAAAAAAACTGTAGCAACTGTGTGATGTAATCCTATCAAAAGAGGCAAGAATCTTGCAGAATCAAAGGCGCGAAGACCTGAGCCTGCTCGGAGAGTGAATCCGGCCTCGCCCTAGCATTAGGTCAGTGTTCTTAAGCAGGTTTCTAGGAAGAATTTGGATACTGATTCTATGAGCCACATAGAAAATGTGTATAATACCAATTCATTTCAGTAGAAATAATAAGAGCAGAAGCACACCATGGGCAATTTGCTGTGAAGGGTTTTATTTATGAGAGGGTACGCTCACAAACATCAGATCGACCATGGCAAACACGGAAAGCGATGACCTCCAAGGCGAGCTTTACTTGCAGGGTGGCCAAACCTGAAATTGCTTTAATTTACAAAGAACACTAAATAAAGCGCTATAGAAAGAGAAAACTCCTGAGATGTCCAAACGTATCCAACAATTTCTCATTAAATCCTTGTCTCCTTAATCCTCTTCCTAAGCCTTGATTGGCTTCATCCTGCTCTTCTAATGCTTTCCATTTTCTTTATCCTGACCCGTTCTGTATTATATGAGGGAATCTTTTTATTTCAGCATGCAAACAAACATTAATCGATCACAATGAAAGCCTTCTCTCAAGACAATGTCTGTGACTTGAAACACAGAAATACATTTAGAAACTGAGGTCGGTCGATCACGAGCAACGAGGCTTCCCTGGAACGTTAACATTTTTCAATTTCATCAAACAAAGACATGGATAAATGGGCTGGATAATTTCATGACTTCACACACAAACACACACTCAGTCATTTGACTAGAGGCACCCAAAATAAAAAGGACCTAAACTGTAAAAATTTCAACAGATTTCTAATGACTTTCAACATTTCTTACTCGTATTATTCATTTTTCTAAATTTCTCTGGAATAAAAAAAATGAAATTAACAGTGTATTTACAGATATGGTCACAATCTTTTTAAATCTTAATTAAACGCAAACGCTCAAATTACCCTAAAGTGAAACTTGAACAAGAAAGGCCAGGCCTTTTTGTATAGTGTTCCTCATCATTGATGAGGTTAAACGAGGTACTTTACCCTTATGCTTTCTCTCTCTGGGGAAAAAATTATAAATCAAGCCTACAATATCAAGGAAATTGTTACTGCTGGGTGGAAACCTTGTATGTCCCTATTTGGTCTTTTTTTCATATCTCAAAGATATTAGTTCTCTTTTATGTCTGCCTGTGGGATTTACAAATATTTAATCAATGGAAAGTATTAAGAGCTAAATCTCATAACTCCACTGGAACCTCAAACTGCCTGCAGGTTTTTTTCTTCTTCTTCCTGACATACACATAATAGGTTTCCACCCATCAGCTAGGATGTGGAAAATATAATTATTAATGTTTGGATGCAATTTGAGAAAGAGAAAACATGTCATAATTAAAAAAAGTATGATCCTTCTCGAGTCCTCTTTCCTCCATTGCTTATGATTATACACAAGTCCAGTTAAGTCAACTGATTACAAATTTCGTGAAAAACAAAACGTCAAAAGTTAAGGACCTAGAAGACAATTATTAAGACGAGAGAGATACTTTCTTCAGACAGCCAGAAGCGGCCAACGCGGGCCCTTTCTGTGAGGCGCAGATGGTGAATGTGGCGCCCTCTGGTGGAGCTGTCAGTCTTGTTTATTTGCACCTTTGATGGCCCTGAGCCGCTCGAGAAGCGGAGGGTGGGAATAGTGCCACATCGAGAAGAGCCAGTCTGCCACTGGGAAGCCCAGGTTATCTTTGTTTAGCTTGATGAGGGCCGAGCAGAGCTCAGTCGATCGGCCCATGGCTCTTGCGAACGCGTCTGCTTGGAACTCGAATCTGCGACTCAGCACAGTCAGGCAGAACGTCAGGAGCTGGAGAAGTGAAACAGCAGAGAGAGAGAGAACATTAGGTCCAATTATTCAGTCTGAAAAGGCGCAACTGTCCAAAACAATGAAACTGAAACAAATGAATACTGTGTGGATAATGTGACATTCTGGAAGCAAGTGCGTGTGTCCCCCAATAAGAAACCTTGGATGACACATGAGGTTCGACTGCTGATTAAAGCCAGGGAGATAGCGTTTAAATCTGGTGACAGGACAGCGTATTGTACTGCCAGGATGGCACTTAGGAGGGGCATAAAATCAGCCAAAATTCAATACAAACAGCGGATTGAGGCTCATTTTCACAATTTCACCAACTCCCGGCAGATATGGGAGGGAATTAGGGCGATAACGGACTATAAGAGAACAACAACTCTCTCTTTTAACAGCGGAGACACCCTAGCGGAGGAGTTGAATAACTTTTATGCCCGCTTTGATAGAGGCAATGGAGATTCACCCCTACCCCGCCCTCCCTCTAGTGATGATGCACCAGTCCTAAGTAAGACAGTGTTTTTATAACATCAATCCCAGGAAGGCTACAGGACCCGATGGAGTGCCCGGTCGGGTGCTCAAGTACTGTGCAGCTGAACTGGCGGAGGTCTTCACGACCATCTTTAATCTGTCACTGTCCACGTCATGGGTACCAGCATGTTTTAAAAGAACTACAATAATTCCCATCCCCAAAAACCCTAACATTACCTGTTTAAATGATTACAGACCAGTTGCACTCACACCCATACCAGCAAAGTGTTTGGATAGGTTGGTGATTAAACGCATCAAGGATGTTATACCACCCACACTGGACCATTACCAGGGCCCATTGCATACAGGGCCAACAGATCCACAGAGGATGCGGTGGCTATTGTGCTCCATCACATGTTGGAACATCTGGAACACAAAAATACGTATGCCAGACTTCTCTTTGTGGACTTTAGTTCGGCATTTAATACCATTTTGCCAAATAAGCTCCAAATTAAGCTCTGTGAGCTTGGACTAAGCACTGTATTGTGTAACTGGACTATGGACTTTTTAACAAATCGCTTACAGTGTGTGCGAGTGGATAAAAGTACATCATCCACAGTGCTTATCAACACCGGGGTCCCCCAGGGATGTGTACTTAGCCCGTTACTGTATACACTATACACGCATGACTGCTGTGCCGCCCTTCCTTCTAATTACATCATTAAATTCGCTGATGACATCACGGTGTTAGGCCTGATCACTGACAATGATGAGTCCTCATACAGAAGGAAAGGTGGAACATATGGCAACTTGGTCTGATGCCCACAACCTGGCTCTCAACATCAAGGAAATGATTGTGGATTTTCCTAAGGGCACAAAGACCATCCACTTACCACTTACTATCAGAAATGGGACGGTTGAGAGGGTTACAAGCTTTAAATTTCTTGGCATAACTATGACAGAGGACCTAACATGGGGCAATAACATCAACTCTGCCATAGGGAAGGCCCAGCAGCGTTTCTTCTACCTCAGGAAACTGAGAAGAACTAATCTTTCTCAGCAGCTTATGGTGAACTTTTATCGTTGTGCTATAGAGAGTGTGCTGACATATGGACTCTTGGTGTGGTTTTCCAGCTGCACTAGGGCGGAACAACAGGCACTACAGCACTCTGGTGAAGACAGCAGGGAAAATCATCGGGACTAGTCTTCCGGAGATAAGTACTGTCTATACCACACGCTGCCTTCGTCGAGTGCACAACATCCTGCGGGATCAGCATCACCCTGCACATCACCTGTTTCAGTTACTACCCTCAGGTAGAAGGTACAGGTCCTTACGGGCCAGAACCACCAGACTGTCCCACAGCCTCTTTCCTACCGCTGTGAGGCTGCTGAATGATTAGATACCTCCCTCTCGGACCTTGCGCCCATTTATTTATTTATTCTTTATTACACATCATTACAATAACTGTGAACTGGACTTTGCATTGATGCAGCACACACTTGCATATTATTACACATCATTACAATAACTGTGAACTGGACTTTGCATTGATGCAGGACACATAATACATACATACACATAAGATCGGGGTTTGACCCCCCACCTCCATCCCCCCTCTCCCCTCTCCTTCTATAATATATATCCTTTATATCTTACCTCACATAGCCGTTATGGTTATTACTTTGCTGCACTATGGTTGCACTTTATTACTTGCCGGGAGATGTTGCCAAATGATATCTCGTTGTTATTCAATTCAATTAAATTTTATTTATATAGCGCTTTTAACAATTGACATTGTCGCAAAGCAGCTTTACACAATAAAAAGAAGTAAGTTTTTATGCAATGTGTATGAATCAAAATGATAAGATTGTCCCTGATGAGCAAGCCGAGGGCGACGGTGGCAAGGAAAAACTCCCTGATACAGTTGTTATCTGTACTTGTTATGTTTAACAATGACAATAAATTAAATTGAACTAAATCAGGCGGTCGAACAAAATATTTGCATGTGCCTCTTCGCGAGTCGAGGCCTGACCGGAAAACATGTAGACGGAACAGACTGATTTATTATACCTCATTGTACGGGGAGAAGATGAACTGGAAGATGATCAGGAGCCCGATGAGAGTCGGCTGGCTGTCGTAGAAGCCAAAAGCCATGAAGAGCTCTTTCCGACCAATCAGAGCAGCGAACAGGAAAAAGCAGAGGAAGGAGTTCACCTGTAAAGATCAAATGAGAAATAAGATCCAGGTGGAATATGGTTTATTCGGGAGATGATAAAAGATTGTTGTCTAGCTGCTAACAGTTGCAGTGTCTGCTTGAAAAAGAGAAACAAAATGAAAACAGAAACTGAAATCCCAGACTTGAAACATTATCCAGCTTGCACATGGAGGAGGTGTTCAGTGACCGATAAAAGTACCAGTATGTATCATTATCATCGTCGCATGGTTTATTTTCTGCAAGGCTTAGAATTTATCATCTCTGGAACAACACACGCTCAGTTTAACACTAGTTTAAAATCTCAGGTGTTATCTGCACATAATGGCTAGCTCACCTGGCTAATAATGATGTGCTTCACTGTGTGGCCCAGTTTCCAGTGTCCCAATTCATGGCCAAGAACCGCCAGAACCTCAGAGTTACTGCAGCCTTGTTTCTTGTGCTAGAAGACGATAATAAATAAAGGCTATTTTGGAGTGTAAGGCAGCATCATAGAAACACATTTAATAATAATAACAACAACAACAATATAAAAATTATACAGCAGATCATAGCAACGCTTCAGGTAAACTGTGCTAAAGTATTTACTGTGAAAAAGTATTTGCCCCCATCTGGCATTCTACTATTTTTACATATTTATGTATATTTGATGTACATATGACATATGTGATTCTTTTAAATACTCAAACTAACTTTAACTTAAAGCAAAGGCAACCAGAGTAAACACATCATTTTTATTTCATTTATTGAAGGAAAAAAAAAAAGTTTGCCAACACCAACAAGTATCCAGCTCTCGTTAAGAATACTACAGCGCCATGGTATAAATTACTCAGTTTATTAGAATTCAGTTCAGGTCTGTTCTTGAGTACTGACTTTAGGTTGGATCTCGGCTACCGTCTCCTCGGTCTTGTCCTGTTCGGAGGTGGAGTCTCCGTCGGTTTTCTTGTTCAGAGGCGAGTAATCTTCCAACAGCGTGTCAAACAGAACAATGCGCTTGTTCTTGAAGAAACCGTAGAAGTAGGCGTTGCTGTGCGAGGATCTTTTAGAGCCTGGGAAGTGATGGAGGAAGATGAAAAAAAAGGTCCCCAAGTTATATACGTCATATAACACTGGAAGCAGGTTCTATATTCTGGACCAGATGTGTTGCATTTCTAAGGAATTTGGAAATTCTAAGGAATCACCAAAAGGCAGATGAAACTGCACAAGTGATTAAATCGGACAGCTCTAGTAGTTTCACAGCCTTATGCAGCTTTGCGGATCGGTTTCAAAATCACTGTTTACTTTGGTTCCTTTTAATATTCACGTCTATGTAATGATTTTACGCTTCCTAAATACCTTCTACCACATAGATCTTGGTGAGCGGGAAGCTGATGGACTTGGCCATGCTTTCGATGTCCGTCTTCAGCTCTCCTTCTGGCAGTGGGGTGAACTTATCAAACAGCGGGGCGATGTAGTCGGCGTAGATGGTCACCAGAATCTGCACGATAGAGAGACAGAAGGAAAAAAATGGGGTCTGATCAGCATGTGTAATTGAAGGCTGTTTTTTTTTCCAACTCCCAAAACATATTTACATGTAATCCTATGATGAGTGGATATTTAAAATATATATTTTTTTTTAATATAAATTTGATATCAGCTTTCACGGTGAAGCTTTTCATAATAGTGAATCAGTGCACTTCTTGGAGGACATTTGGAGGACCAGAGGGGAGCCTATAAAAATAATCATTATTAGTAGTACAAGTGTAATAAGTGTTTTTGTTATTACGTGAATATAGGGATATTTACAACAGGATGAGTTGACAGAATTCCCATGCCAATACTGCAATATTAAAGGACAATAAATGCAGCAAAACCTTATTGTATCAGCAATCTATTTGGGAATGACAGGACAGCCATGGCTCAGCATTTAAATATAAGAATTCACATTCTGGCCAAGACACTTTCTGACTTTCTGAACTTTGGGTAATTTTCTTGTTTCCTTCAAAAAACTGCTGATCTGTAAAATGGAAAAAAAAAAAAAAATCATCACAATTCTCAGATAGCCAGCTAACTAGCTTGCTCTCTAGATTAGATTAGATTATGATCAACCAAGCAGATGAAATACAGATGGGATATGCAGATGAAATACAAATATAATAGCAAAGATAATAGCAAGATGAAATACAAATACAGATAAATACTCTTATCCTAAGGATTATGCTTGTTGATAATTCATCAATAATTGATCCTTTGCCATGACATATTTAACCGATTAAAATGAATTAACTGATAATGTTTGTTTTAAATAATATTTCTCCGCAGTTCGCAAATCTGTTAATTAGTACACCACATTTGCAGTTCATGAGGTTTTTTTTGAGTGTCATAATTTTTTTTTAATAGTTTGATTAAAAAATTTGGCCTTCATTAATTCATCTTGCACAACAAAATAACTAATAATTTGGGATTGTGGCAATAGAACTGTTTAGATACTGCGAAAAATGTTATCATTAATTATTAATGGTTAATCAATTATTGATTGTTAACCTGAAATTTGCAACCCTGATGAGGAGGCTTTGAACAAAGAAAAAAAGGTTAAAGAAAGATTATCTTTCGTCCTTTCAGCTCAGTTGTAAGTTGCTTTGGATAGCACCAACTGCCAAAGGGATGAGTGTAATATGGAAATGCAATGCAGTCCAAACCACAATGATTGATCGCCACCACCTTGAATAATCACAGTCAGCACGAATAACTTGTGTTTATACAATACAATGCGATTACACTGTACAACAATCTTCATAGTGACTAACCAGAGAGACGACGAGTGTGAAGAGCCAGGCGTAGATAAAGAAATAATCTCCGCCGATCTTTATGATGTAGAGGAGCAACGAGGTCACAGGCAGCAGAATGCACTGAGTCACTACGAACTTCTTTAGGGCATCTTTCAGGAAGAAGCCTAATGTCTGATGTGAAAGAAAGACAGAAAAATATATATATATTTTTTTTTAAAAACCCATAAGGGACGAATTAAAGTATTACATATTCCTCCCATTCATGTGAAAATGTGTACACATCCCTGAAACCCTTTTAGGACGACACTTCTAGTCAAACTATGTTAATTATAATATAACATTTACAATTCATAGCTATAATGTAAGAATTAAATGTAACCAACCCTAAATGCAAAACACTATGGATACTGTGGGTAGCACGACATGCTTTGTTTTAATACATTAAGAGAATTGTAACTTTGGGATTATTTTCCGCTGCTCTTCACTTTTCCAACGTTCATACATAAGAAGCGCTGCAGATGTTTTTTCCTGACCTGCTGGTTAAAGCCATGCTTCTCCTCGATGACGAAGGTGCTGTAGAGACTCCAGGGCAGACCCGTGACTGCGCTGAACAACGTCACCAGCAACAAGAAGGCCAAAGACTGGGAGATCTGAAACAGCCGGTTTATTTTAACATTTATTTTCAATCCTTTTGTCTTGCTAGACAAATGCTAAGGATTTGAGAAGGCGTCTCTATTTGCAGACAGTAAAAGTAAGTTAAATGAGCTCAGACGCACCTCGTACTCCGGGCCGAGGCCGAAGCGACCGGTCAGGCTTCCTGAGATCTTCCAGAGGAACGGGATGCCTCCAAACAGCAGGATGAGCTACAGGGGAAAAAAAACAAAAAAAATGAACCCATTAATCCAGTCAAAACACGGCAGTTCTAAAACACCAAATTCAATAGAAATTAATATCATTTAATGTGAAAATCTACACCACAATATTTCAAAAAGCTTAAACATACTTATCAATAGAACCAAAAATCTATTAAGTATCAAGATTCTTTTGTGTGGCAATAAATGTATTGCCACCACATCACCACACCCAAATTATTTGTTCTATAATTGTTTGTATTTGAGGTGGTAAAATGTTGCAGGTGCTTTATAGTCTTACAGGTTATAAGAAAATTCACTAACTGTATCTAAGGAATTAAACACTTCAGTTATTGATTTAAAAATTGTTGTTTGACTGTGTTAATTCACTCTCACTTTATACTTAAATTAACCATTGCTTCATCCATGTTTTATTGGAAATGTCTTGATGCGTCCGTGTAACAAAATGATCACAGTATGGTCTTTTCGTCCACATCATGCAGACACAGTGAACTTGTTAACTTACGGCTGCAGATGAATGCTTTCTACTCAAGATACTGTATTAGAACCTCACCGTTCCCTCAGTCTCAGAGTAAAGTCCAGACCAGAACCCGAAGTTGCTCTTGTCCAGCTGGTAGAGACGTGACTTCTCAAACGTCTCAGGGTCCATAATCTTCCCCAGCTCGGCAGGCACGTGCGCGGCGGACCTGTAGATCCTCCTCTGAGAGGGCAAAACACAAGTGTTGGCAAAATACACACCTAATAGAAATCTACTGTGAAATCAGCTTTATTAGATCAGATGCTGTTTTGCTATAACCAGCTGGCACTGATGAGATCATGTCAAAGATCTGAGACGCATAACTGGTGTGACATTTTGAGAAGCCAAGAAGAAAGGAAAATGGCCAAAAAAAAACACACAAAAAAGGAGAGAGACAGTGAGGAAATTATTGGTTACAGCTGTTATACAGTATAATATGTCACACACATACTCGGCTCTTCTTATCTGATTTCTTTGACCTTCTAACATTTTTTGCATACAGTACTGTGTGAAAACACAGTAACCTTTAGTACAAATTTTGTTTCATGTATTTATCATAAGTCTGTATTATGTACGAAACCATTCACTATTTCCAAATATGCAAAGAAAGAAACGTATTACATGAGAGACCAGTTTTCAGACGGAAAACAAACAAACAAAAAAACCCTCCAATGTAGTCTGCTGGGTGTTGTATGCAGAACAGAAAGAAGCAAGTGTTACAAAGTTACCAGAAGAACATATTCTTCAGCACTCTCAATAAAACCTACCCGCCGTTTTACTGTAGGCGTATTTGCTTGCTGGCTTTTTTCATTTGTTTCTGCCCAAGACATTTGCACAGTACTGTAATATATATGTTTTTTGGTTACAGGAACAACTGAAAACATGTGATCTGATGAATCTGCGCTATTCCGTTGCCTATGTGTTCCATTTTTGAATTTTTTGCTCAGTAATGTTTGTATAGTTGGTTAAAATAAAATAAAATTCTCTTTCTTGGTGGGTTTCCTCTGGGTACCCTGGTTTCCTCACACAGTCTAAACACATGCAGATTATCTGGTATTTCTAAATTGCTCGCAGTGTGCGAATGTTGACCGGAGGTCCTACCACAGTCGTAAAAATGGGAATAATTGGGGTCACCATTGGCCCTCGTTGTACTACAGCGGTTCCTAGATGGATGGATTTATTTGCAAAATCTGTTTGTATGCGTTTTGAATCTCCATTTCAAATCTGTGTAAGAAATGTTTCTTCCTGAAATTTTATAAGGAGCCCCAGTCACATGACTTAGTGAACCAATTGAAAAAAAAAAAGAAAAGATTACTACTACTACATGCTGATCCGGAGGGATTTTTAAGTAATACAAGTCAGTTTATCGAAAACATATTTGAAAATATTATTTAAACATTTACATTTATTGTAATTATTTGAGGTAAATTATTATGTTCAAGCATACCTAAATGTTAAAAATAAATTAATAAGTAAAGATAGATAGCTGGACAAAAAAAAAATTAATAGAAAGATGAGACACAAATACAGATAGACAGATGCTTCCACTCATTATTTCTGCCAACAATCAGTTATTTTTGCAGTATTTGTATGTATTATATATAGCTCTTTAGACACACACACACACACACATCAGTACCAGAGAGAAAGTCGCAGTGCTGATGAACACACACGAGTTTACCTGTCTGTGAGAGAGATAGGCCTCCCAGAGATACACCGTCCATGAAAACACCAAGACGGAGTAAAAGATTTTATCCTCCAGGGGCAGCTCGAGGATTTCCTTCAACATGATTTTTTGGCTTGTTTAGTTCTGTGTGATATTTAGAGAGATGTACAGTGAACTAGAGTAACCGCGGCAGCTCAGTGACTCAATAACCCGAGCTAGCTGACTCGCTCGAAGTCTCTCTGTCACCGGTATCAGCCAACTGCACCGACAGATAAAGCACGCGCAACCGGAACCGGTTCGAAAAAAAATGATAATTGGCGTGTCTGTTTTCTAAACAGGTCCTACTATAAACCGATTATTTCGTCATGGTCGTGTTCCTCTATTTCCTTTCTCTCCATTCATGTGCAATGGCGTGAGCAACCAAAAAGTATGTCCGGGCGGAAACAGGAACACGCCGTTTTTTTTTTTTTCCTTCTTCACTTCTGTAGGTTTTTTTGTTTGTTTGTTTGTTTGTTTGTTTTTGCGTTTTTCCTGTACTAACGTGTAGAGATGGTGGAGGGATTTGTTTCTTTTATGTTCTTTTGTGTCTTTTATTCATGTATTTCCGTTCATTTTTGATGTACAGTATATATGTTTGTATGTGAGGCGATAAATAGTTGCTGTTCCTCTGTATTCCTACAGGTGGCGTGCCCTAAACTCATTCACTCACTCATCTTCTAATCTACAGTATACCGTTTTGTTCTGTATTGCGGGCTGTATCGCGGGCTCCGAGCATATCTATGGAAGTATAATAGTGCCAAAATTTCTCAAAGCAAAATAGCAGGTTGAATTACATGAACTGAAAAAAATTAAACTTGTTGCAATAAAAATGTTTGAATTTTTCTGCGTTGCAAGTTGATCTGAATAATAATAATAATAAAGTCCTTAGAGCATTTACAATGTTTGAAAAATTTCCCACTACAATTTATTGTGGTTGCATATTTCAAATAAAAAATATCTCTCGCGTGTGAATGAAAGAGCGCTGGCTTTGCTTCGAACATAGCGTGTACGGTAGTTGGGTGATTTTTATCCGTTTATTGTGCAACTGGCAACCCAGCGTGTTAGTTAAGAGCGCTGCGTTCCGATCGGTAAGTAGTTTGTGAGAAGTGCACTGCACAGGGAGCAGGAAGCACACTTTAAAGTACACTGCGGCATGGACAGCGGCAATTGGCACTCCACTGCTCTTCCTGTGATATCCCGGATGTGAAGACCTGAATTTTAGCGACCTGAATTGTATGACCCGATTGAAAAATAATAAAGATGGTACTTGTAACACTTTAAAATATTTTTTAACTGCAATTTAGTGGTACATTTTCATTTGAAATATGCAACCACAATAAATTGTAGTGGCAAAAATTTCAAAACATTGTAAAGGACTTTTTCCATTCAGATAAAATTGCATTGCAGAAAAATTCAAACATATTATTGCAACAAGTTTTTTTCAGTTCACGTAATTCACCCTGCTATTTTGCTTTGAGGAATTTTGGCACTATTATACTTTCATACCATATTCCAGGAGGTTTAGGGCACGAGGCTGGGTACACCCTGGACAGGGTGCTAATCCATCGCAGGGCACACACACACACACATTCCGGGCAATTTGGGAACTAATCTGCATGTCTTTGTGACTGTGGGAGGAAACCAGAGTCCACGGAGGAAATCCACCACGCATGGGAAGAACATGCAAACTCCATGCACACAGAGATGGGAATCAAACCCAGACTCTGGAGGTGCAAGGCGACAGTGCTAACCACTACATGACCATGTCGCCGTGCTTTAAACTATTCACACACTATTGTCAAGTAGGCAGTACAGCATCATTTGAGAGAGCATAAAGAACTTTGGCGCAATGTAAAGGGTCATGTGGTATGATATTGACCTGTTCCAAAGCATCAGGGTAAGAAGGGAAGTGCATGAAATGATGCACCATCATGCATAGTGCCCAATGTACAAGCTTCTCAGTGTTATCTGGGTAGCCTCAACAACATTATGTGGTGATAAAATGAAGTCAGATGATGAGCAAAATGTATCATACCAGTGAAGTTTTTCTTCCCTGGTGGCACAGGAATATTGTGAAAGAGTGGTTCTTGAAGCATGAGGAATCATTCTCACACATGAACTGGTTGCCACATTGTGTGCTGTAATCAAAGCTAAATTTGATTGAATTAAATCTTAGAGTGCGTAAATAAAACTGTCCACATACATAGAAGAAATTCCCACCTTGCAACTTCAGGGTCTGGGTTTGATTCCTAGAGTTTGCATGTTCTTCCCGTACTTGGTGAATTTCCTCCAGGTGCTCCAGTTTCATCTCATCGTTCAAAGACATGCAGATTATGTAACTGCAATTCCCAAATCATCTGTATTGTATGAATGTGTATGTGCATGTGCCCTACGATGGATTGGCACCCTGTCTTCAGGCACCCGCGACTCTATACACACACAGGATGAAGATTAATCGACAATGAGACAGTGAGTGAGCTCCCAGTTTAATGCTACAGGATATCTAATAGCCACTTGTATAATCTTACCCTTAGTGTATTTATTTATTTATTCATTTATTTATTTTCAAAATGCCTTCCCTCCACATAATATAATATGCTTTTATAATGTCAACATTTTCTTTTTTATTCCTGCCATTCACCAGGGTATCATGTGTAGATCCTTCTGTCTTTTAACAGAAGCAACTCTACAAATCAGTGAACAACACATTCTATACTATATTTTAGTACTGTCGTAACTGTGCACCATTATATCTATTTCACACTGTTATATGAAATATACTAGTAGTGTAATGTTTGCACTTACTAAATGGGTATACACTGCCTGGCCAAAGAACCAACAAAAAAACAAAGGGGATTTTAAATTACTGGAACTAGGTTAAGTGCCCTTTAACACATTATCAATGCCTATCAATCAATCAAATTTAGCTTTGATTGTTTGTTTGCATGATGGATTTTTTTTTGCCCAGGCAGTGTAATACATACTGTAGCATTTCAATGCATATCATACTGTATATGAACTGTGTATGTGACAAATAAAATTAGATTTTGGAAGGATAGTGCTGAACTATCAGTAGTGTAGTGGTTAGCACGGTCCCCTTGCACCTCCAGGGTCCGGGTTTGATTCCCGGTTAGGCATGATTCCCGTCTTTGTGTGCATGGAGTTTGCATGTTCTCCCCGTGCTTGGTGGGTTTCCTCCGAGTACTCTGATTTCCTTCCACAGTCCAAAGATCTACAGATTAGGCTAATTGGTTTTCCCAAATTGCCTGAAGTGTGTGACGGTTTGTATATGTGTGTGCTCTGTGATGGATTGGCACCTTGTCCAGGATGTACCCCGCCTTGTGCCCTAAGTCTCCTGGGATAGAGCGGTATATACGATGAGTGAGTGAGTGCCGAACTGTCTACTTTATGTAAGAAAAACGGTCGGAAAAAAATCATGAATGGAGGACACTTAAACACTTACTGTAGGTGAAGTTGCATGTTAAAAAGTCAACAGTAAATGTTGATGTTGATGAATGTTGAGATCTATGTTTAATAGGGAAAGTAAGAGCATTTCCATACACACACACGCACACACAAATGTGTGATTAAAAACTCACATTACTGGGACTAAAACAACTGTCCATAAGAAAACCACTTGTTAGGGAGACTAATCAGGTACAGTACAAGGCATCAGTTTACTTAGGGAGCATAAAGATTGGACCTTGGACCAATGGAAAAGATAATGTGGTCTGATGAGTTCAGATTGATCCTACTCTAGAGTGTCAGGGTAAGAACAGAAGCACAGGAAGCGATGAACCCATCATGCATAGTGTCCACTGTACAAGCCTCTCGCTGTTGTGATCTGAGGTTGCTTCAGTTGCTTAGCAACATTATGTGGCAATAAAATTAAGTTAGCTGACGAGCAAAATGTAGCACATCTATGGAGTTTTTTCCCCTGATGGTATAGGAATATTCCAGATCTCAGAGTGTGAAAGAGGTGTTCAAGGAGCAACACATGAAATGGAAACCACATTGTGTACTGTAATCTGAGATAAATTAATGAAGTGTGTGACTTTTTTTGCCCAGGCAGTTTACAGTCGTGGCCAAAAGTTTTGAGAATGACACAAATATTAGTTTTCACAAAGTTTGCTGCTAATCTGCTTTTAGATCTTTGTTTCAGTTGTTTCTGTGATGCACTGAAATATAATTACAAGCACTTCATACGTTTCAAAGGCTTTTATTGTTTTATCGACAATTACATGACATTTCTGCAAAGAGTCAGTATTTGCAGTGGTGGCGCTTCTTTTTCAGGACCTCTGCAATTCGACTGGGCTGCTCTCAATCAACTTCTGGGCCAAATCCTGACTGATAGCAACCCATTTTTTCATAATCACTTCTTGGAGTTTGTCAGAATTAATGGGTTTTTGTTTGTCCACCCGCCTCTTGAGGATTGACCACAAGTTCTCAATGGGATTAAGAGCTGGAGAGTTTCCAGGCCATGGACCCAAAATTTTAACTTAGTTATCACTTTTGCCTTATGGCACGGTGCTCCATCGTGCTGGAAAATGCATTGTTCTTCACCAAACTGTTGTTGGATTGTTGGAAGAAGTTGCTGTTGGAGGGTGTTTTGATACCATTCTTTATTCATGGCTGTGTTTTTGGGTAAAATTGTGAGTGAGCCCACTCCCTTGGATGAGAAGCAACCCCACACATGAATGGTCTCAGGATGCTTTACTGTTGGCATGACACAGGACTGATGGTAGCGCTCACCTTTTCTT
This sequence comes from Clarias magur, assembly GCA_013621035.1. Lineage (NCBI taxonomy): Eukaryota > Metazoa > Chordata > Actinopteri > Siluriformes > Clariidae > Clarias > Clarias magur. The sequence continues at coordinate 377,030 of QNUK01000381.1, forward strand.
CTCCGGACAAGCCTTTTTCCAGATGCCCCAAACAATCGGAAAGAGGCTTCATCCGAGAATATGACTTTGCGCCAGTCCTCAGCAGTCCATTCGCCATACTTTTTTGCAGAAGATCAATCTGTCCCTGATGTTTTTTTTGGAGAGAAGTGGCTTCTTTGCTGCCCTTCTTGACACCAGGCCATCTTCCAAAAGTCTTGGCCTCACCTCACTGTGCGTGCAGATGCGCTCACACCTGCCTGCTGCCATTCCTGAGCAGCTCTGCACTGGTGGCACTCCGATCCCGCAGCTGAATCCTCTTTAGGAGACGATCCTGGTGCTTACTGGACTTTCTTGAACGCCCTGAAGCCTTCTTAACAAGAATTGAACCTCTTTCCTTGAAGTTCTTGATGATCCTATAAATTGTTGATTTAGGTGCAATCTTAGTAGCCACAATATCCTTGCCTGTGAAGCCATTTTTATGTAACGCATTGAAGGCTGCACGCGTTTCTTTGCAGGTCACCATGGTTAACAATGAAAGAACAATGATTTCAAGCATCACCCTCCTTTTAACATGTCAAGTCTGCCATTCTAACCCAATCAGCCTGACATAATGATCTCCAGCCTTGTGCTCGTCAACATTCTCATCTGAGTTGACAAGACGATTACTGAAATGATCTCAGCAGGGCCTTTAATGACAGCAATGAAATGCAGTGAAAAAAAAACTAAAAAAGTGTTTTTCTGAATTAAGTTAATTTTAAGTTAATTTTCATGGCAAAGAAGGACTATGCAATTCATCTGATCACTCTTCATCACATTCTTGAGAATATGCAAATTGCTATTATAAAAATTTAAGCAGCAACTTTTCCAATTTCCAATATTTATGTAATTCTCAAGACTTTTGGCCACGACTGTATATTGCAGTGTTCTCTTTTACTTTGGACATTATTGACCCTAGAACTTTGTACTGGTCGGTGTTGCACTGTACCTCACTGTGCTTTTTGTTCTTGTGTTTTCTTGCAGTTTGCAAACGTTCACTCTTGTACACTTTGTGTAGTTTTTTTATTTTTTAGATTAAGTTAGTTTGTGAAGTTGTCATGTAGCTCTGTTGTTTTCTTTTTAGTTCAGACAGTGTCAATTTTATCTCTGTTCTGTTATTATCTGTACAAACCATTGAATTTGACTTTGTGTGATAGATCTTTTGTGTATAGTTCCTGGTACATTAGCTTGCTCTGTATCACTTACCACAACACTTTTCACCCACTTTCAGCACCAGGACATGTACGTGTGCCTTTCTTCTTTCTCTATTTTTTTTTGGCATATTTCGTATTTTACTGATGTCGATACTGATGCCTGTTCAGGAAAAGGCTCATTCTTTGAGCTGATTAATAATATATTTAATTCCAGTCCTTAACTTTTGATATGAAATGACTGTATGTTTTTATTGGCAATAACTTGGCAATATATTTTATACTTATATATAGCAAGAACTCTATTTTACTTTCTGATTATGCACATCCTTTGTTCTAGTGACTTTAATAAAACTTTTTTGTTTTTTAAATATGCTTCTGCTTATGCAAAATATGCTTCCCCATGAAAAATGTCTTCTTTTTCATGATTTGTTATGATATACATACTGTACATATTGTACATGAAACAAGACACTGATCAACTGAACTGTCATATGTCCTGATCCTCCTGGACCTGTCAGCTGCATTTGACACAGTGAACCACAAGATTCTATTATGTATTCTTACAAGCCTTGGAATTTGTGGAACAGCGTGGCAATGGTTTGCTTCTTACCTAGAAGATAGGTCGTATGAGGTGACATGGAGGGGATCTACATCTGCCCCATGTAGACTCTCTACTGGTGTCCCGCAGGGCTCAGTACTTGGTCCCCTCCTGTTCTCCCTCTATACCCGGTCTCTTGGTAAGGTCATATCATCGCATGGATTTTCATACCATTGTTATGCAGATGACACTCAACTTATTCTCTCCTTTCCTCCCTCTGACACTCAGGTTTCCACCCGGATCTCAGCATGTCTGGCAGACATCTCGTCCTGGATGGCAGCTCATCAGCTGAAACTCAATCTGAGTAAAACCGAACTGTTGTCAATCCCTGGTGACTCATCTCCAGGTCAAGATCTTGTGATATCCCTGGACAACAATCAAATCACTCCTTCAGCCGCTGCCCGCAATCTTGGGGTAACCGTGGACAATCATCTGTCATTTTCTCCACACATCGCTAACCTTACTCGCTCTTGTAGATTTCTTCTTTACAATATCAGAAGAATCCGCCCATTCTTCACAGGCTACTCAGGTGCTTGTTCAGTCCCTTGTTATTTCAAGACTGGACTACTGCAACTCACTCCTGGCTGGCCTGCCTCTGTCCACGACTTGTCCTCTGCAACTGATCCAGAATGCAGCAGCACGTCTCGTTTTCAACCTCCCACACCAACCCACTCCTCCGCTCCCTGCACTGGCTTCCTGTAGCTGCCCGCATCAAATTCAAAACACTGATGCTTGCCTACAAAGCTAAAAATGGCCCAGCACCCACTTACCTCTCTGCTCTAATCACACCATGCACTGTGCCGCGTTCCCTCCGATCCTCCAGCACTGCTCGCCTCATCCCACCATCTCTCAGGGATCGAGGGCGGCATTCATCCAGACTCTTTTCTGTTCTGGCACCTAGGTGGTGGAACGAACTTCCTCTAGATGTCGAGTACAGCAGAGACTTTGACGATCTTTAAACGACGACTCAAAACGTATCTATTTCTCCAGTAGTTAAAAAACTCTTCCCAGTTGTGTTGGACTGATGGCACTTAGTTAACCCAGTGTAAGTATCTATCCAGTGATGTAAACTTTAAAGCACTTTTTGTAAGTCGCTCTGGATAAGAGCGTCTGCCAAATGCCTAAATGTAAATGTAAACATATCATATTCTCTAGCTTTAGTTATAATTTCAGAAACTAAGGTCAGATGTAAGCGTGATGCTGCTTTATCACATCTTTATTAGATCTGTTTTTATTCTTTCCTATTCGGTTTAGATGTGAAGGAAGCATTCCGATCATGGAAATATTTCTACCTTGATGGCATCCAAGCATTAGTGAAATGCTGGCATTATAGAGAGAAATAAATGTCTCTCTTTCAGTGAGTTTTTACTTTCATAACTGTGGTCTATTATTCTGCACAATTAAAAATATTGCTTTGACTTGAATATCACTTGTATAATTGTAGCAGCACAGTTATGTTTCAGCTTCTGGTACATGTTTTTCTTTAAAAATATTTAGATATAATTTAAATGAAATGAACTCAATATGGATAGCGCATTTGAGTCACACCTCAAGCCTGTGTGTGTGGAACTGGCATGTTCTCCCTGTGCTTGAAGGGTTTTTTCGGGTTCTCCAGTTTCCTCCCACAGTTTAAAGACACAGTTTAAGTGGCATTCCCAAATTCCTGTAGCGTGTGAGTGTGACCTGTGATGTATTGGCACCCTCTCCAGGATGTACCCCGCTTTGTGCCTTAATTCTCCTGGGGTAGGCGATATGAATCAATAAATCAATTTGATCAATTAGTCTGAAAGTCAATCTGATGTTCCTGACCAAAACAAGTACAAAACCATCAAACCAAATAAATGGTTAAAATCCGTTTTTAAAGATTATAAGATTAACTGCAAATTACAATTTTATTTTATAAATGTAAAATAAAACCAAGGACGATTTCTTTGCCTGCAAAAAAAAACAAGTTTAAATGTGTCTTCGATGCGAAAACTAAACCTAAACAAAACCCCTCAGTCTAACGTTACTCCCGTGATGCCACAAGGACCCGCCCTGTTTCCGCAATTTCAACCAATAATATTGCAGCGCTGTGAAATGCCGCACGCTGATTGGCTCACTGAAGCTACGGCGCGACATTCAAAGTGAGCTAACTGTCGGCTGGAGCTTGTTGCTGTTCAGTGCTGTGAGGGTTTGGAGAGGTCGGAGTTGAGCGTGTGCGCTAAAGATAAAGATTTAATACTATCTTTAATTCACCCCGTGTGGCGACACCAGCGGGGGCACGTTATTGGGTAAGTTTTCAAAGTTAACATTCGTTTTTAAACGCTAACCTGTAGCTGGGGTATTTAAATATTAACTGCTGTGTCTTTACAGGCGGCACAACGTCACTGAGCCGGCTAGCTTTAAACATATAACGGGTTATTTGTGTCACCTTTAGTTGTTTAATTAGTTTTCTTTATCCGCAATAAAAGTTGTCTGAGTAAGTGGAATTATTTGTACAGTAGTCAGGTTTTAACTTTGACGTTAATTGTTGTAAAAATTTAACTAGCCTCGACTTGCTAACAGCTTGCGCACGTACTAACGGAGACACCTCATTGTTTTTATAGTTAAATTTAATCAGTGAAGGTAAACCTGGATAAATCCAGAAGAGGCTCTCTGACCATGTCTAATCTCATACCTGTGACCAAGAAAGATGAAAAGGGTCGAAACATCCAAGTAGTGGTGAGATGCAGGTGAGCATTTTCATTATTTGACACTTTTATCTTTAATTTCCAGTCTGTTGTCATTGAGTTATATATATACACACACACACACACACACACACACACACACTGTGTCTAATGGCTGCTGTGGAGGTTAGTGTGAAGGACCATTTGTTGTGTATGTAAGTGTTTTAAGTTAGTTGTCCATGATTATAATGAGTAACTATTATATTGTAGATATTTGTTAATAAGGATTATTGGGAATATTTGAGATTTATTATTATATGTATTTGTGAGGGTTTATGTTGAATATTTGTTTATTAAGAAGGTTTATGGCAACAAATCACACAAATTTTGCAAAAAAAAATCCTATCATTATGACATTGTGTCCTAGTGAATATTTGTTGAGTGTTTACTGTGGATTTTAATGAGAATGCTTATTGTAGCTGTTTTTAAAGGATTTGAGAAGGCTTATTATGGTTATTTGTTGTGATGTATTATTGTGAATATATTTATTGCGAAGGTTTATGGTGAATGTTTATTCATTGAATTTTTATTGAGAAGGTTTGTGACAGCACCACATAGTTAATGGCATATTAATAAAAATTGTAATATGGTACAAAATAATCTTTTAAATAATTTTTTAAAATAGTAACTAACTTGCATTGTGATTATTTTAAAATCTATTTATTTTCTAATTAAATTGTGCAGCTCTAGTTTATGTTGGATATTTATTGATGGTTTGTTGTGAATAACTGTAAATATTAAGATTTACTGTACATCCGTTTTCACAATATTTATTTAGAACGGTAAACTTGTATAGTAATTGAGTTTAGGTATTTATTGCAAAAGTTTACTGTGCATATTTTTGTGAAAATCTTTTGTAGACATTTATTGGCAAGGCTTATTGTGCTGTCAGTCTTTTGTCCCTGTTTATAGTTATTTCTTATGATGGTCTTTTGTATATATTTATTGATGACAATATATGTGTATTATAGTAATTATTCTAAAATCTAAATTGTTATATATTTTTTGTTGATCTTGATTGTGAGGAGTTTTGTGAATTTCCATTGACTGTGTTTTGTAATGGATGGCATGGTCGTGTGGTGGTTAGAACTGTGGCCTTGAACCTCCGGGGTTGTGGGTTCTAGTCCCACAGTTCAAAACCATGCATGTTACGTTAATTTTCATTTCCAGATTTTCCATTTAAAAAATGTGTGCTTGTGCTTTTTGGTGGATTCTTGTGTCGTCCAGGATGTATGCTACCTAGTAACCAGAGTCCCTCCCTCGACCCTGTATGAATAAGCGGTATAGCGATTAAATGTGTGTTTTATAACATTTACTGTGAATTTTTTTTCCAGGCCTTTCAATGCTGTGGAGCGAAAGTCTAACTCGCATGGAGTGGTGGAGTGTGATTCAAGCCGGAAAGAGGTGACGGTCCGTACCGGAAATGTCGCTGACAAAACCGCCAGGAAAATGTACACCTTCGACATGGTGCGTATGTCTGAGTATAATTTTTTCCCTTTCCCAAATGGTGCCGTTGCAGAGTTATGTATCTGAAAGTAGAGATGAACTGTTTATATACATGCTACATATGATCTGATCTAAAGTTATGTCAATCTGTGGAGTAAGTTTGAAGGTTGCTATAATGACATGGACATAGTCAGCATCTGTAGCTTTAAAATGTCACTTTTTAGTTAAAAAAACAAACAAAAAAAATCATATCCTGTATATCTGAACCTTTTTTTTTTTTTTTTTGAGTGATGGTCATTGGTTTAACTCAAAATTGGTTCAGTTAAGATTCTCATTTAAAATGTACTATGTGTAGCGAAGCTATGGCATTGTCAAATAAAAGGAAACCGTTTAAAACTCCTGCTTTTAGTCATTTATGTGTTTACTGTAATGCGTTTTTTTATATATTTTATTTATTTTTTTAACTGTCTTACCCATATACAGGTGTTTGGTCAGTCTGCAAAGCAGATAGACGTGTACAGAAGTGTAGTGTGCCCCATACTGGACGAAGTAATTATGGGTTATAACTGCACCATCTTTGCGTGAGTGAATTTCCTAACCGTAATATCAGTCTCAGAAAATGCACTTCATATTTAAGCACTGTTTCTACTTGTTAAGCACTGTTTCTACTCTTACTTTAAGGTATGGACAGACGGGCACAGGGAAGACCTTCACGATGGAGGGTGAAAGGTCACCTAATGAGGAATTCACCTGGGAGGAGGTACAGTACGAGTAATTAAATTTTTTTTATAGGACTTGTAAAATTTTGTAATTTTGGTGTAATGATTAGAAGCACTGCATAAATGGTTATCTAATTAATTTATTTAAATGTGCTAAATATTGGTAATGGCACCATTTGTGCCATTATCTGCTGTTACCACAAATATTTATACGTTTGTCTAGAGTATGTTCATCGGGTACTTGTCACACTTTATAATAGCAACCATAATGTTTGTCAAAATAATCACAATGGCATTATTTTCGTGTAATCAAATCATGCAGTCGTAAAGATGAAGTCATTCATGCATTATGAATTTATTTATTTATTTCTTCTTTCAGGATCCTCTAGCTGGTATCATCCCTCGTACTCTCCACCAGATCTTTGAGAAGCTAACGAGTAACGGCACAGAGTTCTCAGTGAAGGTTTCCCTCCTGGAGATCTATAACGAAGAGCTGTTCGACCTCCTCAGCCCTTCACCAGACGTCACAGAGAGGTTGCAGCTGTTTGACGACCCCAGGAACAAGGTCTGTGACATTATCATGATTGATCAAAGGTATTGACTTCTGAATGTTGCATATGTTTAGGTTACAATTATTTTTCACGTCTAACTGCCTTCTTTCCCCTCGTCTTTTTTTTTTTCTTAAATCAGAGAGGTGTTATTGTTAAGGGACTTGAGGAGATAACTGTACATAACAAAAATGAGGTCTATCAGATTCTTGAAAGAGGTGCGGCCAAGAGGAAGACTGCATCCACACTGATGAACGCTTACTCCAGGTAGGAACACAAACGAATATTCATAATTATTTTTTTTTCCCCAAAATGGGGAGAATTTTTTTTTTTTTTTTTTTTTTTTTTACATTGTTGGAGGTTTTAAAACAGTTTGACAGAGATGGATTTGTTAAAAGGAAGCACTGTATGTTTAATGGGTTTTAGTCTTATTGAGCCTGTTTACCTTTTCATTCAGTCGTTCCCACTCCGTGTTCTCCGTCACCATACACATGAAGGAAATCACTCTGGATGGAGAGGAGCTGGTGAAGATTGGAAAACTGAACCTGGTAAGCATGGATAGATATTGTTAATGACTTGACTCTTATTTCAAGAGATGGTGCAAGTGTGTTGGCATATGTCTCGCATCTCTACTAACTCAGACTTGCATCTCTGTGTATAGGTGGATCTTGCGGGCAGTGAGAACATCGGCCGCTCTGGAGCAGTGGACAAGCGTGCCCGCGAAGCAGGAAACATTAACCAGTCGCTGCTGACGCTCGGCCGCGTGATCACAGCTCTGGTCGAACGAGGCCCCCATGTGCCCTACCGTGAGTCCAAACTCACCCGTATCCTCCAGGATTCACTGGGAGGACGCACCAAGACCTCCATCATTGCCACCGTCTCTCCAGCTTCCATCAATTTGGAGGTAAGATTCATTGCTAGTGCTTAGACATGCTGCTTAAAATCTCACTGAGGGATGTTCAAAATTGTATTTAATTTAGGAGACTTAAAAACAAAACATAGAATCATTCTGTTGTGTAAGAAATAAAACACTGGACAGTTAAGTCGAATACATCTTTTAATGGTTTTAATACTGTAACGTTGTGGTGATTGTGTTTCTAACTCGCAATGTTAGTCAAAAGTTAAGCATTTCGCTCAGCCTGTACTTGTAACTGATTTTGAAGAAAAAATTTTCTTGGTCACTGACTACAGGAGACTCTCAGTACACTGGATTATGCTAACAGGGCAAAGAACATCATGAACAAGCCTGAAGTAAACCAGAAACTCACCAAGAGAACCTTGATCAAGGCAAGTCTCGTCACAATTGTGTGTTCTCTATAAAACTGAACAAAAGCATGCTGAACAGCATGTGTTTATCTTCAGTTTAAGGGATTACACTAGAGATTAAGTAATATTTTAAATGTTGTATTTATGACTTATTTGTGACTCATGGTTAATTATTTTTAAAATTTAGGAATACACAGAGGAGATTGAGCGTCTGAAGAGGGATTTGGCTGCCACCCGGGAGAAGCATGGCGTCTATCTCTCAGCTGAGAACTACGAGTGAGTTGGGTTTTCTGACATTCTGGATAAACTAGTGCAGTAAATTGATGCTTTTGTCACAAACTATGGTCCTTATTGTTTATATAAATATTATAGAATCATTTAATAATCTGCGTGATGCTTGAAGTCACTTTTGAATGTTTTCAAGACGAAAATAAAAGCGACTGATTCTTGTTTAAAGCGGTTAATTACTGAATTATTCCATGTAAATTGTGGGCTGGTGGTTTAATGGCAAGTGTGGAAGTAATTTTAAGATTAAATTCCATGTGGATGTGTAATTATTTAAAATGCTGTCACATTTACTAAGCCCTTGCAAGCAAACAGTTACAGGTGGTGTGTATTGAATTTTGAATGCTAGTTAATTGTACTTTTTTGCCTTTTGTTGTCACATGTTAATTTAATCCAAACTTTCTCTGCTAATAAAATGGCTGAGTATCAGCAAGATAAGTGTTGCTGATTTGTATGTATTTTGTAGGAGTATGAACAGTAAACTGGTTAGTCAGGAAGAACAGATCACTGAGTATACGGAGAGGATTGCAGCGGTGGAGGAGGAACTCAAGAGGGTGAGTCTTCAACTTCTGCTTTTGTGCAAGTGTCAATCTTGCACCTTTTTTTTTTTTTTTTTGGCGGTAACACTTTCAAAATGTAGATTTACAAAGTATAGATTTAAAAAAAAAAAAAAAAAAAAAAATTTTATCCTAATCTCCTGGGCTGCTTTCACTGTAGCACGAATCAAGTACAAAATCAACTACCTTGCTTCCTGCTTCACTCCCCTGCTTGCCTGGCTTTCATGTTATATGCAGTGAAACCTTGGTTTGCAAGCATAATGCGTTCCAGAAATGTGCTTGTATATCAAGTCACTTGCATATCGGAGCGAATTTCCTCATAAGGAATAATGGAGACTCTGATTCCTTCGACAGCCCCAAAATATCCATATTAAACAATTAAATACGAAATATAAAGTAAACAAATTAACCAGAAAAATTACCAATTACCTTTGAAAAGAATCATGACTGGTGTTAGACGAAAGAAGGCGCAGGGGGGCTACTATTTTTTAAAATTTTTTTTATTTATTTATTTTTTTATGACGACTTTCTCGTGGGAGATGCACGTTGCATTTGGATGTGTGCAGATTACTTTAGATATTTTTAACTTTTTTTAATTATTGTTTTTCAAGCAGTTTCTAAAATTATTTTATTATAAATATTACTATAAAATAAGGCACCTAAATATTCAATCTAGATGATGGAGCTGTTCACAGACAATACTCAGAAGCTGGAAAAATGCAATGAGGACCTGCAGGACAAGAGCCAGCAACTGCAGGAAGCTCACAAGGACCTGAAGGAGACCAGGCAGAGACTCACACAGGAGGAGTTCATCACCACCCAGCTGCAGACCACCGAGAACCAGTTGTACAACACTGCTGGCCAGGTGTGATGCCATGAAAAGTGTCAATTCTAGCAGATGAGAGTTTTTGCTGTACATGCCTTGTAACATTTCATTATATGCATATTGTATAGCTGTTGAGTACAGCGGAGGTGAGCACGGCGGACGTGGGAGGTCTGCATGCTAAGCTGCAGCGGGTGCAGGCTGTGGAGCAGCACAACACATCAGCTCAGAGCAACTTCGCCCAGAGTATGGAGGAGAGCTGCGGCAGCATACAAAGATCACTGCAGGAGCACAGTCTTAAACACGCTGCCATGCTCGATTATTACCGCCATGCCATGGGTGAGTGTCTCAATCCTGGGGCTGAATAGTTATTTATAATCTACCAAGTGTGTGCATGGTATTTAAGACTGCGTGTGTTTGTAGGGAAACTCCTTGGAGGAACTGGCCGTGCGTTTGAGGAGGCTATGGGCTCCATAGTGCGTTCCTACACCACTGTCCGGGATGCGGTGAAGGAAGGAGTGGATGACTGTAAGGCCAAGCTGCTGCAACAGGAGGGGCTCACAGTCGGAAGCAGAGACACCATGCTGGAAATGCTGGTGAGAGGATTTTTACAAGAAATTCTGTTGAAATAAAGGAATTTAATTTTATGTGTAAAGATTTAGGAATAAAAAATTAGTGTGTGGATATTATAATAAGTCAACTTTTCTTTGCCCCACAGGACAAGCATAAACTTAATCTAGATGAGGTTCTAATCGGAGAAATGATGCCAGCGATGAGATCAATTATGGATGTGAACGATGGCTTGAAACAGACCCTGCAGAGATGCAATGTGCTGGCTGGACAGGTGTGTTCAAAACCTGGGTTTCTATGTCCTTACCTGAGAAATGGGATAAAAACTACTGAAACAATTCCTACAATTTAAGTGATTTTTAATTAGTTTTAATTAAAGTCAAAAAGTAAAATAATTTAAGTAGGTGATATGGCATTAGAGGTTTATGATGTGATTTTAATATTTTAATTAATCTTTGCATATTTTGGTATCCAGGTAGAGTATGTTAAATGTACACAAGTGTTTCATGGTGGTCCTTCTTTTCTCCTTCTTGTGTTGTAGTGTTTATCCGTTTGTGCATTTTTGCGTGCACTTTGTCTTTTGTAGAATATTTGGATAGCTTTGTTAATTTATGGTAATTTAGTTTGTCTTGGCTAGTCAGCAAATTGTGTGTCTTTGTTAGCTAGTTAGTTTTAATATATTTTGTATGTAGCACTAGCACCATGGTCCTGGGAGGAATATTTTCTTGTTTCATGGTGTACTAAGTTCTATGTATGGGTAAATGAATGACAAAAGCCTACTTCTTTCAGATGGAGGGAATGAAGGCAGAGATGGCCGTCTTTTTCAGTGGCCACGTGGAGGCGCTGACGAGCATGCGGGAAACCGCTGTGCAGGGCTTCGCTTCCCTCCAGGCTGAGCACAGCAAGCTGAAAGAGCAGATCAACCAGACCAACCACCAACACAAAACAGTACGTCTGTTTAAAATTTTTATTTTCATTAATTTGTCTCTACAGCTTTGATAATAAAATGCACACTAGTTTTTAGCACAAGTTTAATAGATAATAACTTTCTTCAGAACAAAATGGACTAGGAGACTTTATTTACTTATTTAAAGTGGCTCACACAACCGGTACACTGTAAATATACACATGTTTTGTGCAAACCACTTTGAGTCTGTGATGTCAGACCAATTAAAGCAGCACTTGAAAGTCAAATGAAAGTGTCTTGTCCATTACCAATTATGATAATGCTGTTTTTCACGTTGTCTTGCAGCGTGTAGCGCAGCTCCTTCGGTGTGTCCAGGACCAGATTAACCTCCTGGCACTGGACACAGAGTCTGACTTTAAGGGGCTGCAGGAGGCAGCAGATGCACGGCAAACTCCCATGGAGACTCTGAAAACCACAATACAGAGGTGAGGAGAGAACTGGGGTTAACCGTTAACTGTAAAATCCTAATTTGTTATTCTGAAAGTAAACTTGGTAACCCCCCCCCCCTCCCCTATTTAATTGTCCCTTTATTGCTAACTTTAATTTGCTTGTGGGTGTAAATTTGTACAAAATGATGTATAAAAATCTATAATTTTTATTTAGCAAATGCGCCGAGGCTGAACAGGAAAGCTCGTCAGTCGGAGCTCGGTTAAGTTCCTGTGCAGATGGAGTAATAAAGGAGATGAACGAAATTGCAGAGGAGGGACGCACAGCATTGGATGAAGGCGCTGGTTACTGTGGCCTCCTGCAGCGCTCTCTGGACTCGGTGTCTGACTCGAGCATCCAGTGGTGTCAAAAGGCCAGAGACCTGACTGAGAGACGTGCGGAGGAACAGCTGAACCTCTTGCAGGAGAACATAGCTGCAGTGCACGAGCTTCTGAAGGTAAGACGGCCATCACTGTTGTTTTTGTCCCTCCTGTAGTGATGGTTTGGAATTGTAACAGGCATCACTTGATCACATTGCTCAACCTAGACAAGCAGTAGAACACTCTTCAAACCAAACTGCTGTTAAATTCTCAAGGCTATTGAGTGAAAGTTTTTGCTTTTGGTGGAGCTGCCATGGGTGTAACCTTGGATTTCACATGCAGTGTAAATTATACGGCTAAATGTTTAAATTCTGTTAATTGCTAAATTGCTGTTGAGTTGGTAATTAGAGATGTGCAATTTAATTAAATATGCATTTTAATTGAATTTTTTTCAGCTTTTGATTCACATTTTTTTTGTTAACTTCACAAAAAATTATATAAAATTAAGTCATTAACTATTCCATAGCTCTTTTAGAAAATATAAACTGATTTAAATTTTCTGATTTTTTTTTTGCGTTCATGCTCAGTTGGTGCAGTACCACTACCTACATGACTGGTGTGTGGTGCTGAAGATAAAAAATTTAGATTTTCGCTTTGTCGATTATTTAACTGTTATGTCTTGTATAAAGTTAAACAGTATTCCAATAATGAGTTTTATTATTTATTTTTTAATGCTATAAAGAAAATTACCTGCTGGAGGCACAATTAGTACTGTTGAATCAACTGGAACATTCACAATGTCCAACAATGAAATCGACAGCATGAAACACAACTCTAATGCTAACAGTGAATTTGCTTTGGGTTGCCCACTTAATCACTGCTTTATTTTGCATACACTTCTGTGGGTGGGTGGATGGATGGATTTGTGCCTGCAACATGACTAGGGTCCAGTTTAAAGAGCTACATTTAACATGTGTAGACTCGCATTTAAAAAAAAATAAAATAAAAAAAAAATGTAGCCAGCAATGTATTCTCAGTGCTATTAGTTTCTGTTAAAATAAGTGAGAGTAAATATTTTTTGAGAGTAAACTTCTGGATTACAGCAATGTTCATTATTATTTTATAAAAAAAAAAATCTTTTCCAATTTTTCCTGAGAAAAAAATAACATGAACGGTAACTTCAGTAGTACGGCTGATGTGATGTGTATTTTTCACCACTCTGACTAGTCAAAATCCACACATCAATGACTAGGGATAATGCAGAAATTTTTTCAAAGTCTGTTTTAGATCACAATTTAGGGACCATCTGATGTTATGCTTTGTGTACACACAGGGTGTAGAGGAGCGCGGTCAGGCCTCAGTAGAGGAGTGCCGAACTCGCCTCGCTCCCGTACAGCAGGAAATGGAAATGCTCTTGAAAGAAGTGGAAGAGCAAACGGGTGAAGATCGGACAATTCTGCAGCAGCACAGAGAAGAGCTCTCGATTCTCGCCACACAAGCACTTAATACAGTCAACCACTTCCTTAATAATGAACTCCAGCAGGATCTGCCTACTGGTAAGACCTCAGGAGATGCTTTAGTGCGGAATAGTCTCTTCAATCAGACTTTGCAAACAGACAAATAGACGTTGAAGCAACTAAGTGTTTTATCTTCTATTGGCTTTACATTAAGTTGTTAACTAGTAATTGGTTATGTAAAAAAATGGATTCATAACATAATTTTAGATAATATACAGCTTTAATTAAATTTTCAATTTACATGAGGTACAAGCTCCATGGTGTTCCTCTATTAGCTGTTCAAGGAGAATATTTTGATCTCGTGTGTAGGCACAACGCCGAAACGTAAGGAGTACGTGTACCCACGTGTATTGGCGCCACTGAGGAGCAGAACAGAGCTCGAGGAGGAGTTTCGGGTTCAGCAGGAGCAGCTGATGAGTTCATTCGTTCAGTGTGAAATCCTCACTGAGGGAGAGGAGGAGAAACCTGTAGACCAGGTACAACATAACATCAGATATTTTTGCATAATGCATGGAAATAAAACAAATTACCCCCTTAATAGGAACTTTTTGTATGAGTCTGATTTGTTGCCTGTGATGTATGTAAAGGACTCTCTGGAGGATGAAGTGTACTGCTCCAGTGATAGTAACTCGACGCAGCAGTCTATACCAGATGAGAATCTGATTTGCTACGAAGAGGGAAGGGTTCCCTTTTTTAAGGTAATGTTATTGGTTAAACTTGCACACATGGACATTTTTGCACAAATAAGTTACCGGACATGAAAGCCAAAGAAAAGTTAGAGGGTTATGACTTTTCCTCCCAGTGTAGTCATGTATTTAGTCCGTATTCTAAGGCTTTTGGAGGGTCTTCGGTTTGAGCCCCAGTACTTCCGGGCTCCAAGTGTTAGGCCTGTAAGTAAGGTCCTCCATTCTCAACTGCTCAGATGTAATCGGGCATTGAGGTGGCAACCTGACTCTGTAAGAAACTGCCAGACAAACAACCGATTATGTCTCTAGAAAGTATTTATGCGACGTGGCCAAGTGCACAAATGCAGAGAGTGATGGTTGAGAGGAATGCATGCACATATCAACTGAGACAAAGACACCAAGGAGGGACAGACACACTCTTGGAGGGTAACGGGGGATCGGCGTTCAGTCAGGCAACGATGTTGCAGAGCAGTCATACGATGCAGGCTGTATTCTACTTAATCTAATGGGTGTTCAGTGGGATGAGGACTGGGCTCTTTGCAGGACACTTCAGGTGAAACTTGCAAGGATTAGAGAGGACTTTGATCCCACATGTGACAGATGTAAGCAGGAACCAGCTACACTACTGCATATGTTCTTGGCAAGCCCAAAGCTATACAAGTTTTGGAGTATTATTTTTGATACCTTGTCAAAAATATGCCAAATACCATTAGAACCATCCCCAATTTAAAAAATTGTCCACCGGCTTTACTGGTCCGAGGTGAAACTTGCAAGGATTAGAGAGGACTTTGATCCCACATGTGACAGATGTAAGCAGGAACCAGCTACACTACTGCATATGTTCTTGGCAAGCCCAAAGCTATACAAGTTTTGGAGTATTATTTTTGATACCTTGTCAAAAATATGCCAAATACCATTAGAACCATCCCAACACTTCTTGGTGTTGACTCAAGTGGTGCTCGCCTGAATGACGCCCAGGCCAATGTAATCGCATTTAGCTCCCTTCTTGCTAGAAAGATTATCCTGTTTAAGTGGAAGGATTTGTTGCCACCAGTGGGTGCTCGCTGAATTAAAGAGGTCTTGTATTTTATTCATCTCAAAGATTTGCTATTCCATAAAGTGATAAACTCAGGAATTTTTATATCTGGCAACCATTTATGAGCCATTTTGAAAATCTAGATGCAGATAAGTTGGATCTGTAATAAAAGATTTTTTAGTTTTTGCTTCTAATACTACTTTTTTTTTTGTTTAATTTATTTTTAAAAAATTCTCATTTCTTTTTCTGCTAACTGGCTTTTTTGGGGTATGGGTAGAAAAAAAAATAGTGTACAAGGTAAGTTTGTATATGTAATTTATATTTCCAATAAAAATACTTTGATCAACATTCATGTACAGGGACATTGTTATGCTATAGTACACAAGAACAATTTCCCATCACTCCTACAAAGAGGCCCAAACCAGTTCCAAAATTACATTCTATATAATTCAGGGAAAATCCATATGGCAGGTCAGGTGTCCACAATCTTGAGCCATTTAGTGTGTTTTCAGTATTAACAAGGTATTTTCAGCAGCACTATTTTTCACCACCCTGACTAGTCAAAATCCACACATCAATGACTAGGGATAATGCAGATTTTTCTGTTTCTGTTAAGTCTGTTTAAAATACAAATTTAGGGGTAGACAAGTATGGTAGAATAGGTCTTGGCCAATTGTAAATTTTTTTGCTTTTCACACTGACCATGAAATTTGGCACACAGAAGAAGAGTACAATGTAAGTAATCCTGGCCAAATTCCACAACCCTTGTTCTGTGCAGAAATGTGCTTCGAACTATCCATTTAACATGTATTAGTTGACTTGGTGCAACCCTTTAGTAAAATATAGAAAACTATAATAGTAATTGTAGTTTGATGCTCAGTCTAAAATTTTCTACATTTTAGAACTTTTACATGAAAGGTTTTAATCGCCATTTTATTTCATTCTTGCTCTCCATTTCCTTCCTACAGAAAAAGTCTAAAAAAGAAAACCCCAGCAGCAAGTCCCTGAACCGCTCAAAGGTAGCTGAAAACGAGGCCACGGTGACTCCGCCTCGATCCAGATTACCCCTCAGGTCCCAAAATCAGTGATGACTCCATTTCCTTTTCTTCACTCAGTTACCTGTATAGACTTGAGCTACTTATACTTGTATACTGCATCTTTATTTTAAACAGTTTTTTTTTACATGAATTAAAATATTAATTTATGTTCGCATCTTCATTTTCTGTCACCGTTTATAATGTTGTGTATGTTCAAAATGTGTACCATTTATTTGTTCTTCACTTGAATTAAATGTTTTTTTTTTTTATGTTTAAAAATTAAGAATGATTTGCTGATTTAAGGACTGTTTTTGGGGGGCAAAACAACTTTAAACTAATAAAGATTTTAAGATTCTCTACTAATGCTATGAATTTGTGCTTTTAATCAGTGTACATGTATAAAACTATTTTAAATATTTAAGAAACATTTTTGTCGCTTATTGTGTTTGGTTTCAATTTATTTTTGGATAAGGATTCAAACCCAGTTAACAGAGGGTTAAACATCTGAGTCTCATCACCACTTTCTTGAGCGGGATTTCAATTGTAGAGTTTCCACCAATCATATTTACGCACCAAGTCACATGACTCGGCTCCACGTCTACGCGTTTCTCAGCTGCCCGGTTACACACACTCGTTCACTTCCTGCTCTAGTGCACTTTCTCAGCGAGCGGTATGCGAAGCTTGTGCGCGCTCTTCGAAGTGCACTAGATGGCGAAATGAATGTATTTGGGATTCGGGGTCTGACTTCTGCATCGGGAAGAGACCGGAGTGTTTTCATTTGTTTTAGGCAGATGTTTAGGTTTTAAAACGCTGTGACATGTTATGTGGGGAAATATCTATCAGAAATGGATTTGGAAGAAGCTTTTCAACTTGTTGGAGAGTTTGGCGGACACCAGAAGCGCATGGTTACAGTGCTGATATTGCTGCAGGTAATGTCAAGGCTAGCTAGCTCTATGGTTAGCTTCGTGTGTGCGTGCGCGCGCGTGTATGTGTGTGCACATGATGTCATTTCGTATATACATTTTAATAAACATGCATTCACAAATCGAAGACTTGATTTTGGCTGAAGATTGTGTGCAATGTGTGATTTTATGTATGCTTGGATATGGATGAGTATTTGTGTGCAGGTTTATTAATGCAATCTTGTTTTATTTATTCTTGCTACTGCGTATAACAAGGTGAAATGTAATGCAGTCAAGTCTCTCCAGCGCATGCTGTGATTTGCAGGTCATTGTTTTAGATTAAAGCTATGCTCAGTAGGTTTTCAAGCTTTAGGTTTCGTAAACCACCTTCCTCTCTTAAACTTGTTCCTCCAGTGTTCATCCACTGGACTAGATGATGTACTTCAGATGTGTGTGACTTGTAAGGAATATCAGCACTAGTCTCGCTTAGTTCTCTTATTTAGTTATATTTGTTGGCAAAGCAAAATATTTGGTTAAATAAACAACAGCATGGATGTGATGCTTTGTGTTGGACGCCAGTTAGCTATGTAGCATGCCTTGGGTAATAATAAAACAGCACAAAGGCAATTCAGAACAACTAAGAATTAATCGTCAAGTAGACAATGTGTTGTTTAAAATTACGTAACATTATCAGATGTGTTTTCTT
The DNA here is from genome assembly GCA_013621035.1 of Clarias magur. NCBI lineage: Eukaryota > Metazoa > Chordata > Actinopteri > Siluriformes > Clariidae > Clarias > Clarias magur. The sequence goes on from QNUK01000381.1 coordinate 395,319, forward strand.
TCCATGTTTTCAGTATGAGAAAGAACAACAAATAGAACAGGGGCAGGGGGAAAAAATCAAAGAGATGCAGACACTATACTCATGAGCCTTTGACAAAAAATTCATATGACTCATGACCTTGGAGAAGGGCTTGTCTCAACATTTGATAAGTGTCTTTTTAACAGCAGATGAACAAGCCTGCAGTATTCATTCCCTTTTTTTAAATTGAAAGGTGAGACGTTTGTAGATATAGGAACATATCTTTCGAAATGACAGGACCGAACATCTGCAGTGACTTCCTAAAGACTTTTAGCTTTTAAATTGAATGATGTAGATTAAATAAAAGATATGTGAACAAATGTCTCCAAAGTGCCTAATGATGCAATTTAAAAATTTGTATCATTAGGCACTTTGATTGTTTATGTAACAACATCAGCAGCAACCTCATTTCCCCTCTCATTCTAACCGCTCAGCATCACCACTATACTATACTTGATCAGCTGTTGTCTAACTGGTTCATGTCCCAAGTCTGTTGCCTTAAGTCTGTTAAGCAAGCTTTTTATGCTTAAATGATTTATTAGTCACTGTGTGGCTTAACAAACAAAAATCATTCCTCTGCTCAGGTACAGGGACTAGACTGAAAATGACAGCCAAAACAAGTCCTTCAGGGGGAAAAAACAAGAAATTCTGCTTCCTTAGAAGCAAAACAAGAAAAGGGTGTCTTAGGACTTTTGCACAAATGCACCTGAAGAATGTTTGTAATTCAAATGATCAGCTGCAGGCTTTACACCCAAGTGTTTCAGACTGAGGTGTGTGTGTGTGTGTGTGTGAATATATATATATATAGAGAGAGAGCAGATTAGTTTCTGTTATCACTTATAAGTCCTTAACTCATCAAGCTTTTCAGAGGCGTTCCACGAGTGTTGATATAGAGCATAACAGCACTGGGAACTGGAGTTTAACTATATATGTGTCACTCTGCGTCACAGGTGTCCTGACATTTGTTAATTACACTAACTATTAGTCACAACATGAGCGAAAGTAGGTCTGTACAGTCCGCAGTACTGAGGAGAGAGCAGCTGCGTGCCAAAACACACATACAAAAACAGTCCTAGAAGCACTTTCAGCAAGAAAACACATCTGATAATGTGGTCATCTTAAACGACACTTTGTCTTACTAGCAATTCATTATGAATTACCTCCTTGTTGTTTTATTTATGTTTGTGAGCTACAAAGCCAATGGTCTATTCTCCTCATGTTTTGGCTATCTAGCACTGGTAAGAGTTTAAAATGAATGAAATAGAATAAGTGGTTTGTGAACTCTTGTATAAAAGCAATATCACACCCGAAGGTTGTGACGTGCTAAATATCAGCACTGTTATGATATCTAGTACCTGGGCTGTACCATGTCAGCAGAAAAAAAACGTAGCTTTGAATTTGATAGTGCTTAATGAACAGTTAATATTAATTAAATGTAATGTATATATGGGATTTAGCTATTGAATATTTTAATAATCGAGTATTCTACCAAAAATGTAATCGATTAATCGAATAAAATGTTATTTTGCTTAATTAAACAGCAATCTGAAATATATAAGAGATGTATATAACAAAGATTAATTGGTTTTCTTTTTAGAAAAATCTACTTTCATTTTTTAAATGCATTTTATCAGAAATAAACAGTCATTGTTCACAATATAAGGATTTATAAATTGCTCTTATCTAAACAGACAAAAACATCTGCTGTTTCTGGAAAATAATTGACTTCAGGTGGTAACAGTAACTGTTCTTTGTCACAGTGTCTTGTTAATTGTTTTCTTATAACAGCATGACCCCACATGTAATGATGTGCTACACCAGCATCAATCCAGGTTTTTGTGGAATGCATTCCAGTAGTTTTACAATTACTATTTTAAAGGAGAAAATACGGACTACAATCTTACCTGGATTTGTTTTTGTCTGAAATCACAAAATAATTTTGACATTTACTAATTATAAATGTCTAAAATGTTTGCTGAACATGCGTTTGTTTATCTTACAGGTCTACATGGCGTGTCAATGCATGTTCATCGTTCTGGTCGGTGCCGCTCCCGAGTACGAGGTCGATGCCATCACGCAGAGCGGAGGCGCTTTCACTCAGACTGTGACGTTCAAGGAAGACGACCGCTCCATCGTGACGGAGGTGAGAGAAGAAGACAATAACCTTTTGGACAAGGTCAAGTGGGTGTCATTATGGACTGCATTAGTGACGAAAAGATTCTCCAGTGTATACTGTTTGCTAACACCTAAAAAGAAGTAAAAAGTATGTTAGACTTTTAAAACTAAGCGATGTAGAATTAAAGTTAGACATGGCAACTTCCTGCATAGACCTGCATAGAGATAAATGCATGAGCCTTTATGACAGGAATGCAGTCGATATTATTCAGAAATACAGTAAAATGTCACTGATTTTATTCATTTTGGGGGGTCGGACAAAGAGGTAAAGTTTATTTATTTATTAATATAAAGTCTTTTTTCTATGTCTTTTGTAACTGTATGTGTGCCCCACATGACTGCTGGACTTATTTATTTTTGATATTTGTTTGTTTATGTGGGAGAACTTTTATTTGTAAAATAATTGTTTGTATGAGAAAATAATAGAGTAGAAGGTTAAAAGATTAAACATCATCGTTTTTGTTATTATTTACTGGCAAGTTAATAAAAGTATTAATCATCTAACCAGAAAATTATCACTAGATTAACCATGAAAAATTATTATAATAAAACTAATTTTAAAAAATCAATAGGTTAGCGGATTAAAAAAAGTTAAATGCAGCCGTAATAGAAACAATAATGTAGTATTCTAAGTGTGTGAACAGAAACAAGCAAATTAGACTTGCAGTGATGTCGAAGCTAATGAACACTAACTCTCTAATGAACACTTTCTGACCAATCAGAATTGAGAAATCATCAGCACTGTTATTCAAGCTGTAATAAAAGATTTGGTCATTATATTACGCAACTATTTTTGCTTTGTCACGTGTTTTGCAGTGGTATTTGGTCAAGGAGGAGGCGTACAAAGTGAGCCTGGCAGGATCGCTGTTTTTTGTTGGCGTCCTTGTGGGGAACGTGCTGTTCGGACCGCTGTCTGACAAAATCGGCAGGAAACCCATCTTCCTCATCAGTACTGAGATTTTTCTGTTTAATACTTAGCAATTGTTTATTAAGAAAGGCTGACCTCTTTGAATTCTTTCTATTATTTATTTATCAAGGCTTTAACAATAATTGTGTGGTTCTTACTCACGTCTATAAACAAACAAATAACCTCAGGTGACAACAAAAACTCTTAATCAAGTAGTAAATCAAGATTCATTATATTTCATGAAACATTCACTATATTGTTGTGTACTGTATATACAGTGTGGCCCCAAATTCTTCATCCACCGCATTTTTCCCTAAAGTTTCCATATCACACTATTTCTTTAACAAATTAACCAAAGTCTCAGAGCTCTGCCAACGTGTGTGTGCTAATGCCCAACTGAAATACCCCTCAGGTAGTGCATTTCTTCTACCTTATACTCCCTCTGTTTTATTCTTCATTCGAATGTGCTGTTTCAGGGTCTATTTAAATGAGCTCCTGCTGAGCCACGCCTCATCCAGAGAACAGCAACAAGCGGGTGGAGGGATTTTCTCCTTTGAGGTCACATTAGGGGGGAAAACTGGCTTGTTTAAATACAAGGAAGTGCAAAAATGTAAAAGAAAACAAAAAGCACGGTATTTATTTATCTCACATTTGCTGTTAGTACACGCACACTGGAGACCCATCTAAATATCTAAAGATGACTAAAAAGTGAATGCTGCATAATACATGCCCTTTAAATTTGATAAATTAGATATTTTACATTTTACTTTAGATCCAAGATCTAAAGAGAACCAGATCTAAGAGAGATCTTTGGTGTCTTTTTCTTTGGACTGCAGTTATTGGAGTTATTGGACCAGAACAACGACTGCAATCGAACAACATCAGTTCTGCTAAATTAAGAAATGTTTAATGTTCTTAACGTCACAGGCTGTCAATTTTAGCATTTGCTGTCATTTATACATTTAAAAGCATTTTCTGCTTGCCGATCCAGACCTTTAGCCCACACTGTATATCACTGCACAGATAGAAATTGACCTTCAGATGCCTGGTGCACTTTTTTATGTTCTGTTTTTATCACTGGCGCCAGATTCTAGTGTCGCTCTCTCTCTCTCTCTCTCTCTCTCTCTCTCTCTCTCTCTCTCTCTCTTCTGTTCTCTTTTCAGGTCTATTTTTTGAAATGCTCTTTGCATATGGCAGTGCGCTGGCCCCTAGTTATGAGCTCTTCGCCCTGTCACGGCTGATGGTCGGGATGATGAATGGAGGGATGGCCCTCGTCTGCTTCATCCTCTCGCAGGAGTACGTGGGTAAAGCCTACTGGGCTCTAACAGGTAGCGCCATCTGGAGGTGAAGCAAAATCTGTACCGTCAGTACGTTCAGTTGGCACTGCACAACATTTTTGCACAGTAGCATGCAAAAGTCTTAGGTATCCTGGTACTGTATTTTATGACTTAATTATTAAGTCAGGTAAAAAAAAAATTGGATTTCCAAGCATTAGTATTGTAGCAAAAAACATTTTATATTACAGGAAAATATCTGTTGGCCAGAAAAGACAGCAGCATATTATGTAAAATACTTTTCACTCACACACACACACACAAAACAAAAAAAAGCAGGTATGACAACCTCCCCAGAAGGAATGTGGCTGGTTCTGCAGGATGTTCAGTAAAACTAAGCATTTATTTGACTTATAAACCTGCACAAATTGTACAAGAGGCTATATTTTAAGCAAAGAGTCGTCACTCCAATTATTGACTTTGTTTCATTAATTACTTTTACCTGCTTTTTATGGGTTTTTTTGAATGTAAAAACCTTTTTAAAATTTTTTTTTAAAGAAATGCTTGCTCTAAGGTAGTAATTTGAATGTTTGTAAGACGTTTACATTGTACTGTACATGCATATCCTGTTCATTAAACACAAACAACAGACTTCAGGATGTTTGCTCAGCCGTGTAGTGCTAGTAAGCCATAACCATACTGTACATTGTATTCACCTGCTTGAACTTTTCCTGTTTTGTAGTGTTAAAACCTGGAACTGAGATGGGATTATATGATTGGCATAATGTATCATGACTCTCCACAAAATAGCACAAACTATTTAAGCAGGAAGGAAAATATTCAATATAGTTTGCAAAATAATTTCAAACAAATTGATCATTCTTAAAGAATAACTCGCATCTAATAAAATTTATATATCTCAGTGTGCAAACTGTGGAAAGGTTTAAAAGTATGAATAGTCATTTTGACTATAAGACTTTGCTCATTTGTGTGTTTGTGCGTGTTACAGGGACGATAACCAACATGACGTTTGCAGTAGGCATCGCTCTGTTCGCTCTTCTCGGCTATTACATCAGGTCCTGGAGAAACCTGGCTTTTGCTGCTAACTGCCCCGGTGTGCTGCTCTTCCTCTTTTGCATGTACGTGTGACTATCTGAATTATGGCTGTAATGGCTGCATACCACTAACACAGTGTGCAGTAGTGAGGAAATGTAAACCGTTATACTGTAAATATAATGCTAGGTAAGGATATGAATAAAACTAATTTCAATAGGCAGTGCATTAGCAAAATATAGCCCATGTTCAATTCAATTCAATTCAATTTTATTTAAATAGCGCTTTTAACAATGTTCATTGTCTCAAAACAGCTTAACAAGAATTTTTTCTTTTTTTTAAAGAAAATTTATGGAAATGTGTATGAGAAAAATGTGTCTATATAATAATGAGATGAATGAGTGAATGATGAATGAAATGTCTCTGATGAGCAAGCCAAGGGTGACGGCGACAGTGGCAAGGAAAAACTCCGAGATGGTAGTAGGGAGAAACTTTGAGTGGAACCAGGCTCAACTAGGGAACCCTTCCTCATTTGGGTGATAACGGATAGAAATTATGTAACATTGTGTGTGTTATGAAGCTGAAAGTTCAATATAACAGAAGTTCTTTCAATTAACATGAAGTCCAGTTCAGCACAGGGATGAGTCAGCAGGTGCAGAGGGCAGATGTGGTCGGGATCACTGGGAGCTTAAGAGCAGCATGTGTAGCTCCAAACCATCATGAAGCAGAATCTCTCCAGATGCCTCGGGATGGGTAGAAGAATACAGAACATATGGAGAGAATTAGCGTAGTTGCCATTCAGGATAGATGTACTGGAGTATGAAGTTATGGGATGAGTTACGTGTATGCCAGATTAAAGAGATGTGTCTTGAGTCTACTTTTAAACTGGGAAACTGTGTCTGAGCCCCGAACACTGTCTGGAAGGCTATTCCAAAGCTTTGGACCCAGATATGAAAAAGCTCTACCTCCTTTTGTACATTTTGAAATTCTGGGAACTACCAGAAGTCCTGAGTTTTGTGATCTTAAGGAGTGTGGTGGATTGTAGCGTAACTGGTTAAGCATGTGGGAGCTAAACCATTTAAAGCCTTGTATGTAAGTAATAATATTTTGTAATTAATTCTAAACTGAACATTTAGCCAGTGGAGGGAAGATAATATTGGGGTTATATGATCATATTTTCTGGATCTAGCGAGAACCCTGGCGGCTGCATTTTGGTCTAACTGAAGCTTGTTTATTGCGGATGCAGGACAGCCACCCAGTAACACATTACAGTAGTCTAGTCCGGAGGTCATGAATGCATGAACCAGCTTTTCTGCATCAGATACAGATAAAATGTCCCTAAGCTTGGCAATATTTCTAAGGTGGAAAAAGGCTGTTTTTGTGATGTTGGAGATATGATTTTCACAGGACAAGTTACTGACTAATATTACACCCAGGTCTTTCACTGTTGAGCTGGTGGTAACAGTACATCCTTCTAAACGCAGGCTGAATTCTGAGAGATGTTGTGTACTGGTTTTTGGGCCAATAAGTAATATCTCTGTCTTATCTGAATTTAGTAAAATAAAGTTATTGGTCATCCAATCTTTTATGTTCGTCCAGGAAAAAACACTCAGTTAGTCTAGACAACTTAGGTATTTTGTCTGTTTTAGTTGAGATATATAACTGGGTATCATCAGCATAACAATGGAAACTAATCCCATGTCTTCTAATGATGTTGACCAAGGGAAGCATGTATATTGAGAACAGCAGAGGTCCTAAAACTGACCCTTGTGGGACCCCATATTTCACTGGCATTATACCAGACTGTTCTCCATTCAGATCTACAAAATGGTATCGATCAGGGGGCGCTGCTGAGCTCGTAATGGAGTAGACGTGTTTTTGGAGGCTCCGGAGGATTTTTGTTAAAATTGTTATTAAATTGCGCTTTCTAGTTTTAATTTCACTGTTATTCTTACCCGTTAACAGTTTTATTTGTATACTCATCTTTAGCGGTGGTTACAATGTCCGGTAAAAATACTAAAACCCGTAGCACAACGCAGTCACAACTGAGGCCTAACCCACAGGTCACGGCCTCACCTGCGCGTGATTCGCCGCCGCGCGCTGACCCCACCGTTCACCAGGCAGTTTCTGTGATTGACACTGGTGCGCTGAAGCTCGAAATATTGTCATCTTTGAGGAACGAAATCGCGGATATTTTTAAGGCGGAACTGCGTGCTGCATTGGGGGACGACTTGTCCACAATCAAATCGGAGTTACAGGCTGTAAAAACACAACTGGCTAATGATAAGGCCGCCATTGATGCCGGACTGTCTGCGCTAAAGGGTACTGTAGGTGAGATGGAGCGCTCGCTCTCTGATTGTACCGATGACATCACTGCAATGCAAAGTAAGATACAACGTCTTACTGCAGACCTACTTAAGTTGGATAATAAATGCGAAGATTTAGACGCCAGATCGCGGCGTAATAATGTTCGCATAATCGGTGTTCCTGAGGGTCCTAACAGCTGCACTACTTCTAGCATCGCTGCGTTGCTTAAAGAGGCGCTCAGCCTGGAGAAGGAGCCGACCCTGGACAGATCTCACCGCACTCTACAGCCTGTACCAAAGCCCGGTGAACGACCTCGAGCCGTTGTGGCCAGATTTCACTACCACGGTGAATGCTTTGATGTTTTACGTCGGGCCAGAGAGTTAAAGCAGATTAAATTCAAGGAATTGAGTATTTCTGTTTTTCCCAACCACACAGCAAAAATTGCAAAAGCTCGTGCTTCTTTTAATGAGGTTCGGCGACAGCTCCGTGGCATTGAGGGCGTGCGCTACGGCCTGTTTTATCCAGCGCGGCTGCGGATCACCTACAATGGTGTGGGAAAAGATTTTCTTTCGGCTGATGAAGCTAAAGACTACATTAAAACTATGCAAACGGCGTGAACTGCACTCGTAGTGTTTTAAATAGTTTTTCATATATTTAATTTAAATTCATTTTTTATTGTTGAATAGGGGTTTTCCCTCTTCTTTCTCCCTTTTTTTTAAGCGAAATGTGTAATCTGTTTACAAGTTCTGATGCTACCTCTGTCTATGCAAGCTTCTAATTTAGCTAAGTTAGTGTTTGTCTAGATATATTGCACTCCGGCTCTTAGGTCGTCTTGAGAACCAAATATTTTACGTATGCCAAGGATGAATCATTGTGCATATTTGGTCAATGTGTGAGGGATGATCCTAGGCGTATTCACCTCAAGGGTTTTTGCTTGTTGTTTTGTTCTCTTCTCTTTTTTTTCTTGTTCTTCCTTCAAGATGGTAATAATTTATCTATACTTTCTTGTAAGCTGGGGATGAGAATTAAGTCACTTCCACTTGCGCATAATATTTGATCTATTCGATCTACGGGAGCCTTTTTGTTTGTTTTTTTTCTTTTTCCTTCTGAGTCGTGGCCACAGTTACTGTGAGAGCGACTTTTGTTTTAGTTAGTTTAATTTGCTGTCTCCTAGTGTTTGTTAGGATGGAGACTCTAGGTTTGTGTTTTGTGTCTGCTAGTGTGTGTGTGCGTGAATGTGGGGGGAGGGGGTGTCATCTTTCTGGCTCTTTGCGAATCTTTATAATTTTTCACATTTTTAAAAAAAAATTGATAAATGGCTAGTTCCTGTGTAGTCCCAAGCTTAGTTGGGAGTATTACGTCTATCCGTTTTCTTAGCTGGAACATCAGAGGTATGGGTAACCCAATTAAAAGATCCAGAGTATTTAATCATCTGAAACGTCTACATGCTGATATAGTGTTTTTACAAGAAACGCATCTTCAAGTTAAGGATCATCATAGGCTTCTCCGTCCCTGGGTAGGTCAAATTTTTCATTCTAATTTTAATTCTAAGTCACGGGGTGTGGCCATATTAGTAAACAAAAAGATACAGTTTGAACCTAACCATATAATTGCTGACAGAAATGGCAGGTATCTTATTGTTGCAGGCACACTAATTCAGACCAAGGTTTTGTTGGTAAACGTCTATGCTCCAAACTTCGATGATCCAGATTTTGCGAATAATTTACTTAGTAGCCTTCCCTGCTTAAATACCCACTTGATAATTTTTGGGGGAGATTTAAACTGTGTTTCTGATCCAGTTTTGGACCGCTCTAGTTCTCGCGTTGTGTCCCAGTCTGCCATGTCTAAAATATTTTTTGATTTCATGTCACAGAATGGCCTTGTAGAACCATGGAGATTCCGTAATCCTGTAGATAAAAAATTTTCATTTTTTTCTCAGGTGCATCATTCATATTCTAGAATTGATTATTTTTTCATTGACAGTCATCTTAATTCTTCTGTCGTTTCTTCAGATTATTTAAGTATTGTAATTTCTGACCATGCTCCCTTATCACTGGATATACAATTATCAACGCATAAACAGATCCCATCGTCAAAAAAAAAAAAAAATGGTATCGATCAGACAGGTAGGATCTAAACCATTTTAACGCCTGTCCCTGAATACCTATGTGATTTTGTTAGCGATCTATGAGAATGTTATGATCTATAGTGTCGAATGCTGCACTAAGATCAAGTAAGACTAGTACTGAGATGCAACCATGGTCTGAAGCAAAAACAAGTGATTTGCAATTTTAACTAGTGCAGTTTCTGTACTATGATGGGGCCTGAAACCTGACTGAAATTCTTTGAGGATGTTGTTTTCCTGCAAGAAGGTGCATATTTGGGCTGATACTACCTTTTCTAATATTTTTGACATAAACGGAAGGCTTGAAATCGGTCTGTAATTTGTTATTTCATTCGGGTCTATGTTAGACTTTTTAAGATGAGTCTTAATAACTGCCAACTTGAAAGATTTAGGGACGGGAGAAGTGGCTGTCCAACTGTATGCATCACTTCTTTTAAAAATCTGGTCGGGATTGGATCTCACAAGAACATTGCTGATTTAGCCGAGGTGATGAATTTATACAGCTCTTCCTGTCCTATACCTGTAAAGCACTGAAAATCTAAATGTGAGGCTTTATACTGAACTGGATCATGAGATACTATTAGAGTTTGAACCTCTGCTATTTTCTTCCTGATACTATCGATTTTATCATTGAAGAAGTCCATAAAGTCTTCACTTCTAAACTGTGATGGGATACTCTCTGCAGGCATTTTAGGTTTTGTTAGTCTAGCCACTGTACTAAATAAGAATCTGGGATTATTTTGGTTTCTTGCTATCAGTTGGTTCAGATGCTCGGCCCTAGCAGCTTTTAGAGCCTGTCTATAGCTGCACATGCTGTCTTTATACGCAATTATAAAAACTAATTTAGTTATTTTACTTTTGACTAGCGTGTAAATAGAGCTGGGGTCAGAAATTTACATATAACATGATTGTTTCATGAACTTGAGTGTGATTTCAGAAAACCCCAAAATCTATACATATAATAAAACAGTAAATGTGCTGTAGCATGTCTGTACATTAAAGATATTTGCAAGAGAAAAAAAATTAGGGGGGGATGTAAGATGAGTAATAGAACACATCAAGACTTTTGGATTTTTTTTTGTCTGTTTGTTTGTGTATTTAGTCGAACTTGAGGTAACGTAAAGGCTTTGTTTCATCGTAGTCGGCCGACGGGAAGAGAAGATATGCTATTTTGAAATTTAAATGGAAAATGCCCTTTAAAAAAATCATTAATTAATTTAAAAATTCAACAGATGGCGCTGTACTATTTTAATACGCATTTATGAGTGTGCAATTGAAACCTACTTAATAAATTCAATCTCACATCTTCAGGGTAACATGTAAAAAAAAAAATTTCATTCCAACATTCAATAGATGGCGCTGTAAATTTTTTTAAACATGCTTATGAGTGAATTAAATTCCACATCTAAATGTTGTGGGCGCCTTTATTATCTCAAATAACAATTTCTTGGGGTTTGTATGTATGTATGTACAGTATGTATGTATGTATGTTTGTGTGATGTACATTCATTTAGCACTAGAAAAAAGAAATTACTATAAACACTGTATGCACATTTCTGACCACAGCTCTATGTTTAATATGAATATGTTTTCCTGCATTTGCATATTACATATTCATCCTGTCTTGGTTTGTTGGCTTAGCAAACAAGTGGGCTGAGGTACCGGTTGCCAAGGGACACACAGGCATAGGAAGTTGCATGGAAATCGGTGGAGGGCATAAAACAGCAGTTCCCCAAACTTTTTGGATCAGGCTCAACCAGAGGTAATTTGATGTGAGGAGCAAGAGTAACTGCATGTCGACTGCATAGAGCTCCATGATGTCCAGGGTAAGGAACGGCTCCTTGCTTCATGCTTGAATTCACAGAGCGCTGGGGAGTTCAGGGGAGTTGAGTGATAAGACGACTCACCGCAGCACAGTTCAATACAAGCTTATAGCACCAAGCATGCGTCTTGCCCTGTGAAGGTCAACCTGGCAGCACCCACAGCCTTGCTTCTAGCTCAGCACCTTGAGGAACTCAACTTGGTGACACTTCCAGTTTCGCCACCTGCAGAGGATAATCTGGTTATTTGGCACAGCCCAGCACCCACAAAGGTTGATTAGAGAACCTTGTATGCCTGGATTCAGTCTAAACCAAGCCTTATTTTTGCAGTGGTGAATCGGGTGGCCTTGCCAGGTATGAACCAAGACAGGTTCTGTCTCGGCTAGACCATGAGTCATTCCCTACTCCATCTGAGCCATACCTTGCCCTGTTTCAGCCATGATATGCTAAACCTTCCATCATCAAAGATCTCTTGTTCGTACCACCTTCCAGGATCAAGATTTTTATATGGGTACCACTACAGGACATCCAGATGGTTGTGCTGGTTCCACCATCTGACTTCAGAAGCATTTTTCTGGTGCCACTGCCTGGCTTTTAGGAAAGAGGACTGGATTCCACTGGCCTGCAGAGGTTGTTCAGTGTGAGTGTTTAACTCTGGAATTTGTCTGGGCATATGTTCATTGGTGAGTGTGTGTGTGTGTTATTGATAGCATGCTACCCGAGTCTCCACGCTGGCTGTACTCTCAGGGCCGGACAGGGGAGACAGAGAAAGTGTTGCAGGATTTTGCACAGAGGAATGGAAAGGGAAGTGTTACTCTGAAGCTGCGGAAACCTCCAGGCTCACCGGGCGCAGAGGCATCCAACGCAGGACTGCTGCAGCTGGTCAAGCACCGTGTGCTGCGCTGCAGGACTGTTGTCCTCATGTATGTTTGGTGAGTATGAGTACGCACAGTGACTGATTAAACTATAGAACACTTTACTGGTCCTCCGAGTGGCGCAGTGGGTAAAGCGCTCGCCCTATCATCCGGAGATCGCTAGTTCGAATCCCGGGTGGTGCTGTAACCTCTCGCAGCCAGAGGTCTAGAGAGAGCTGATTGGCCGAGCTCTCTCAGAGGGGAGGGATGTGAGGTACTTAGTGCTCCGGCATTAATCACGGCTCTACAGCCAGTCAGGGGCGTCTGTGAGCTCGCGCAGCGGAGGGAGCGGATAGCGCTGTCCTCCGAGTGTGTTACGCCGCCCCCAACGGTGCACGAGCGAGCGGTCGGCTGGCGTCACGTGGTTCGGAGGAACCACGTGATAGTCTTCGGCCCTCCCGGCTGAGTGGTAGTAGTAGCCTTAATGTGGGAGACCCCTAGTGACGGGGAGGAATTGGACATATATTAGGGAGAAAATCGGGGGAAAATCGAAAAAAAAAAAAAAAGAACACTTTACTAAACAGACATCATATGATGAGTAATACTGTTTTGTTTTTATGGTGATGGCTATATATGGTTATATGATTGGCTGATGTACATATTCTCATTTATACCATGTGTAGTCAGTTATCCAAGGGCACTTGACTTCTTTACTGAAAATCTAATCAAACGAGAACACAGATTAAAATAATACTAATGTAAGATGAGGGAAGGGTGTCCGAGCTTCCGTAGATGTGATAATCTGGTCATTCAGTACCTTCATGTCTTTTTTCATGACTTCATTTTATTGCTAAATAACATTGCTGAGCCTAGACTCGAGGAACTGAAGCAACCCCAGATCGTAACACTATGCATGGTACGTGCATTGCTTCATGCGCTTCCTTTCCTACCCTGACACACACATTGCTCTGGAATCGGGTCAATCTGATGACATCCGTCCACATGACCTTTCTCCAAAGTCCAATCTTTATGTTTAACCTTTTAATTGTTTAATTCCAATTTGGTTATTACTTTTTAATACACATTTGCTGTGCTTGTGTTATGAAACATTTTAATGCTAGAAATGCTACAAAATGATACAAAAGGTATCTTTTGAGTTGAGTGTGAGATAATAGGCGTACAGTTAACCTAGTGCCAAAGTCCAGACAACAAATTTGCAAAGTGTCTGTCATACTAAAATGTAAAAATGTAAAACTAAAATCTACAACATTTAAAATGGCTAAAGATGATGTTGGACACAGGGTGTTTTGGGATTTGTGTAAACTTTCATTAAAGCCTTTCTATGTTGTAAAATTCGTATAATGGATATCAACATCATACTCAAACATGGGAAAATGGGTTTAGACATAACTTTGTTTAGCCGTGGATGATGATGTCTATATGTGTACATGGCATGTGTGTGTTTCAGGTATGCATGCAGTCTGGTGTATTATGGACTGACGATGAATGCGAGTGACGATAAAGGCAGTCTCTACTTTACTGTAGCCATGTACGGCCTGGTGGAGCTGCCGGCCTACCCACTGTGCATATACTTCATCAATAAGCCTTGGTATTCACACACTGCATTAATATTTTCTCAGCAGATACCTACAGTATTTTTACACATTGTAATGCTGGTTAAATTATCTTACTCATTACACCTCTCTCTCTCTCTCTCTCTCTCTCACCTGCCCCTGTTTCAGGTTTGGGAGGCGAAAATCTTTAGCCAGTTTTCTTATCCTTGCTGGTCTGTGCTGCCTTCTCTCTGTGATCGTCCCTGTTCAGCCTGGTGAGGAGACCAAACTGTATTTTACTATAAATAGACTGTTGACATACCAGCAGCACTGACAATATACTGCTAGGATATTATGAGATGCCAGTTGAAGTATAGTCTTGGCCGGCCTATAAATTAATCGTAGCTCTAAACCCATTTTAAAAATATTGAAATGTTTCAAAACATTCAATTAAGTATATTTTCATAGATGAGGCTTGATTATCTGCTGCAAGGTCGAGCACAGGTTTGTACTTGTGGTACAATAAAAATAAAAAAAAACATAAAATTGTTTTCTGCGAGATGTTAGCATCTAGGGAATGAGTCTCTATTATTATCACGGCTTTGCTAATCTAAAACCGCTCCTTTTTTAAATGACAAGAAACAGACCCTTTAGGACAATGGGATTCTCAGTAACATGCATTTGTTTTATGATTTAAAAAAAAGCTGTTAAAACTGCAAATCACCTGTTTTCATCCCTGGTCCTGAGGAACGTTTTGTGCAAAACTGCTCAGTTTCAAAGGGAACCATGAACAGTGCAGGGAACAACCGAACAACAATTCATCACCTCTCCAGAGGCTAACAAGCAAGATTACCAGTGGAATCTTGCTTGAGATTCCACTGGTAAGGAGGGCGACATGGAACAATCTTTTCCTTGAGTAAAAGTAGAGATTCAATATAACTAGAGAGCAAATATCACTCAAGTAAAAGTGGACATCCTTCATTTAGTTTAGTTTACCCGAGGAAAAGTACAGAAGTATTCACCTTCAAGTTTATTCAAAGTATCAAAAATACAAGACTTGTAGTAACTCACAGCCTTTTTAATATAAGGAAAATATATTTCTCTTTTTCTCTCGCAGTTTCCTCAATGCTTCTGATTTCAAACACCTGTTGTGTTATTAGGTGTGTCTAAGGAAAGGCAAGTCACGCAGTTACACATAATAGTCAGCAGGTGGCCCCCTTCGAATACTACACATTGCTGTTCTTAGGAAAAGTAAAGATTTGTTGTAAAGTAAAATGTATCCTCTAATTAAAACTATTCAAGTAAAGTACAGACACTTGAAATATGTACTTAAGTACAGTAACAAAGAACATGTGCTTAGTTTCTTCCCACCTTTGTCAGTCAGTCAATGAACCTGGCATTAGTTGCGTGCACTATTCATGTTGATTCGATTGTTTTTTTACGAGGCCGGTTTGATAGCCTGACCAATGCCCAACCCTTCTCCTTTCTCATCCAGGCCTTTAATCCAGCAAAAATGAAGTAATTTGTGTGGGTGTTGGTGTTATGTACCCTGGCTTCAGTCTAGGTCCAGGGAGAGACAGGCCATGGAAGTAAGAGAAGCCAGGGTCAATAATGCCAAAAAAAACTTGTCAGAGACTTAGTGTTTTATATGCATACATTTGCTTTTATATACACCTAGTAATTAAGAAATAACACAAAAAATAGATAAACAGTAGAAAACAGTATTTAACATGGACAAAACTAACAACAGGCTGAATGATGGATGGAAAGAGCAAAAAGAAAACCAAAAACACAAACATCCCAATGTGTCACACTTTTAATATACAACCACAGCGGACCATTTTTTTTTCAACCATCTCTGTCTTTACATCTTGCATCTTCTCTTGTCAACTTTTAATAAATAACTGAAAAAAAAAGAAGAAACACAACAGTCTAGCTACACTATGCTTGCCAATCCAATAACCGAAAGTATAAAGTGTCACACCCTCCCCTTCTCCAGATGTCTAGACATGCATAAGTGTGCCCCTACTTACCTATCCAAACCACAAAAGCAAACTCAACCTGCAGGTTTTGAAATGTTCACTTAATTCACACGAATCTTTCTACGTGCTAATTTAATAACTATCAGCAGCATGTATGTGTTGAAAAGAACTAACGCTTCATTAGGACCACAGTCTATTTTGGAGGAAGCGACAAAGGTGACTGAACAGTTTCCGAAAATGAGTAGCATGAATGGCTGTCTTCTCCCATGCAAGTGCTTCCAGTCGAACTTTAAAGGTGTAGATCCTCCTCCCAAACATCACGATTGGTCACCAGATGATTGGTGCAGATTCATGTCTTTGTGGAACAAATCAGAACGATTTTTAACGTCATAAATAATCATAATCATGAAGACTATTCAGGGCTGAACAGGAATTTTTACACACTTCCTACTGTTTAACTTGAAAAAAACATGTAGGATTTTCTAAAACTTGATTGTTCATTGTTGATCCACAAAAATATAAGCTGCTTTAGAATAACGTGGTGAACTGTGGCTCTGGACCGTCTTCTCAGGAATGTCTAATTAGCGCCAATTACTGTTGGAGAAATATAATGAATGCAAAAATTTAATCTATAAATATAAGACGACCCTTCATTTTTAGATGGAAATTTTTAGGGAAAAATAGATTGGTCTGAGTGTCTCTTGGTATATTTCTGTTTCCATATTTCTCTCTCTCTCTCTCTCACACACACACACACACACACACACACACACACACAAACACAGGTTCGTTTGTCAATGGCAGCTCTTTGGCTCTTTTGGGGAAGCTGATGGTCAGTGCTGCATTCAACATTGTGTATGTGTACACATCAGAACTTTACCCCACTGTCATCAGGT
The DNA here is from genome assembly GCA_013621035.1 of Clarias magur. Classification (NCBI taxonomy): domain Eukaryota; kingdom Metazoa; phylum Chordata; class Actinopteri; order Siluriformes; family Clariidae; genus Clarias; species Clarias magur. Next base: position 412,283 of record QNUK01000381.1, read on the forward strand.
ACACACACACACGCACACACACACACACACATGCGCTAGCCTGCTCATTCCTACAGGGGAATGTTAGATTAGATACTGCATTGCAAGCGCTCAAAGAGCAATTGAATTATGAAGTCTGTAATATGAAATGTTTGTCTAGATTTGCGTGTGTGTGTGTGTGATTCAGGAATGCAGGGCTAGGTGTCTGCTCCATGTCTTGTAGGGTCGGAGGAATTTTGGCCCCATTTATTCCTAGTATGGTAAGTACGGTGCAGTATGTACATCAAAAGAATTTGCATATAGTGTTTAAACGAATGCTTCCAAAAATTATATACTACAGTATATGTAATTCTTTCATACTCTCATGGCCACTTTAACAGCAGTACACATGCTTATTTATGTATTTATTATTTGTCAGCAACACTGGGCGTAAAATCCTGAAGATATAGATTTAGTTAATGATCACGTCAGGCGTCTTTTTGTACGATCTTCAGCTGTTCAGTTTCGATGATTCTGAACCCATTACAGCTTCAAACTCCATCAGTGTGCCCTTTTTGAACCCAAATCTCAAAGTTATTCTCTCAACATGTGCAATTTGAACCACCTTTGTCTCCTTTGCCACCTTGATAAAAACATTATGCCTACTTTTGCATTACTTTCGGTCCAGCCATCACATGAATGATGACATAACATTTGTGTTTTGTTGATCGTTCAGAAAGTGCTGCATGCGTCCATGCCGTTCATGGTGTTCTGTCTGACTGGTGTGTCAGCCGGAGCCACAGGACTTCTCCTCCCAGAAACCTTCAACAAGCCAGTGGCCGAGACGCTGGAGGAACTCTCTGCCCCTGCTTATCAGCGAATCCTAGACACACAGGTAGCATTGGCTCCGCCCACACCAGGTGATGTTACTCAGCATTGTGAACGCTCTAATGTGGGTTGTTGTGTGTTTATTTTTCACAGGTTCATCTGCTGGCGGATGAGCATTTGTCGGGTCGGAGAGGATCTGAAAGTGAATGATGCGCTCACACTCACGCACAGAAGACTCTTATTTGTGAACATCATGCCATATCGACTTGTTCTGTGCCAACCTGATTCACAGAAGGTGTGTGTGCACTCCGTGCCTTCTGTGAACATTGAACACTGAAGGGATCAACAGAACAAAAGTGAAAAATGATCATTTCAGCAGAAGAGGACGTGACCAAATGCTGACTAAATAATCCCTCATTCCGTTTCACAATCATGCCATTAATGCTCCTGCTAATGAACCATTTCTGACTGATACCTGTGCATTGCAAACAGCGCTAGCTCACAATTATCAAATTATTACCAATTACGAATTTACATAATGGATGCGCTTCAGAAAGCACTACAACATTAACACTACACACTACCTGTATCACAGAATTGTGGAATATTTATAAATGCCTCTCTTGTCAGTTGTGACAGATGGAGAGGTAGGTACATGCATATATGTATATGTTGCATACTAAGAATAATTTGATAATAAAAGATAATTGAGAAATGAAAAGAGAAGGTACTTTTTAAAAACGAGAAATACCACTAAGCTATTTTGGCAATGATTTTATGAATGTGCTTAGAAATATATAAATATTACATTAAACGCTAAATATACAGCGTATATAATGGGTGTAAAAATAAAGGTTATAGTTTGATTCAGTAACCAATCATAATGTAGAAATCTGGATTTGTTGGAAAAAAGTGGTAAGCCCAGAAAGAACCACAAAGTTGAGGAAAAATACTTCTTGTATTTCTGCAGGTTGAGCAGGAACAATTTGCACATGTCAAAATGTTATAATCTGTTTAAATGCTTTAAGCACACATTATTAAATCAGACAAAATATTTCTAGTTAACTCTGATATCCTTTTATAACATGTCAATTTGACCACTGCCAGGATATGGAAATGATGTGGCAAAAATGTAGAACTCTCAAAATCTAGTCTAGATCTGAGCAACTGAAGCAACCCCAGATCATAACCCCGCCTCCAGAGGCTTGTACAGTGGGTTGCTATGCGTGATGAGTGCATCGCTTCATGCACTTCCCGTCTTAGCCTGATGCTCCCATCATTCTGGTATAGGATCAGTCTCATCAGACCACATGGCCTTTTGTATTTATGTTACTAAATATAAATATTGGACTTTGGAGTAATGAAACGGGTCATGTGGTATTCAATCATTCCACAGTACTGATTTTGTTTGAGTGACATACCAAGCATGCCTTGGCTTTCTTACAAAGATTATGCTAACAAGCATGGTGGTCAAAACAGTTTGTCTGTATAAAGAGTAAATATTTCTAGTTACCTGTAGATATCCTCATAGAGTGGTGTCACGCTTGTCATGAACAGTTGATGATAAGCTACATGCAGTAGAAATACAGATAACAAGCTTTATCAGTTCAGTCTGCCGTCAGATACCTGCAGTGTCAGTTCTGCACCTCCAGTTGAAAGCAAATTTTTAAATGCAATTTTTACACTTGTCACTTTGGGGGTACCATATGTAATTTCAAGAACTATGCGGAGTAAATAGGAAAATTGGGCAACATAATGTTTTTGCAGACTGTTAGACCATAATTCTAGGTATTCAAAATAATTTCTTCCAAATAAAAAACAAAACAAAAAATGAACGCTGCCAAATAATTAATTTGCATTTTAAAAAATGCCGTAACACCTTAAAAATTTGAGATTAGTGACATGCCATGTCAACTGGACTTCTATTCCCTCTTGATTCTATTAAAATATTTCATGACTCAACCTCCAGATAACCTCGCATGGATGACTGAGAATCTTCACAGACATTAGTAACATGCAATTGATATTGACAGTCCTACTTTAAACCAAACTAATTCTTTTAATGGTAGAAAGGGGGATTTCAAGATTTTTTAGCTATTTGTCTCTGGGACACACTCATACTGAGCCACAATCCATCCTCTTTGAAAATCTGTATTTAATTTGGAATTTCTACTTCTGTGGTTGCTTAAAGGTGGGTCTAATCCAATCTGAAAACAGGGGAACAAATAGTGGGCATTATAACAGCAAAAAATTCTAGACAAACATTTGCTTTCATTTTATCATACAATACGTTGCAAAAGTATTCACACCCCTTGAACTTTTCCACCTTTTGTCACCTTACAACCACAAACATGAATGTAATTTATTGGAATTCTATGTAATAGACCAACACAAAGTAGCACATAATTGTGAAGTGTAAAGAAAATGATAAATGGTTTTCAACTTTTTTTTTTTTTACAAATAAAACACTGAAAAATGTAGCGTGCATTTGTATTCAGCCCCCTTTAGTCTCCTACTCCTACCTAAAAATAAAGTGGGACCAATTGCCTTCAGAAGTCACTTAATTAGTAAATAGAGTCCACCTGTACAGCTGTTCTGTGAAGCCCTGAGAGGTTTGTTAGAGAACAAAGGTGGAGAAGTTTAAAGGAGTTATTAAAAATATGTCTCAAGGTTTGAACATCTCACAGAGCACTGTTCAATCCATCTTCCCAAAAAGGAAAGAATATGGTGCAACTGAAAACCTACCAAGACATGGCCATCCACCCAAACTGACAGGCTGGGCAGGGAAAACATTAATGAGAGAAGCAGCCAAGAGGCCTGTAGTAATTCTGAAGGAGCTGCAGAGATCCACAGCTCAGGTAGGAGCATGCTATTAGTCATGTACTCCACAAATTTGGCCTTCTGTCCATTGTTGAAAGAAAGCCATAAGAAACCTCGTTTGCAGTTTGCGACAAGCCATATGGGGGACACAGCAAACAGGTGGAAGAAGGTTCTCTGGTCAGATGAGACCAATACTGAACTTTTTTGTCTAAATGCAAAACAGTACAAGTGGTGGAAAACTAACACTGTGAATGGTGGTGGCAGCATCTGGTTGTGGGGATGGTTTTCTTCACCATGGACAGGGAAGCTGGTCAATGCTGATGAGAAGATGGATGGAGCCAAATTCAAGGCAATCTTAGAAGAAAACCTCCGCAAAAGGTCTGTAAAAGACTTGAGACTGGGTCAGAGGTTCACATTCCAGCAAGACAATGACCCAAAACATAGCGCCAAGGCTACAATGGAATGGTTTAGATGAAAGCATATTCATGTGTATGAATGGCCCAGTCGTTGTCTAGACCTTGTGGTGGAAATTCTGTAAATATTATAAGAACAAGTAATTCACACTCTGGGTAAGAGCAAAGTCACAAAGGGTTTATTTTATACTTCTGCAGAAGGACCAGTCTCACACAGCAAACAATTGCAGCATGGAGAAAGGTGATCTCTTTCTCTCAGCTGTCCCATTTTATACACAAACATCTCTGCTAACATAATCAACGCCCCGTACATGAAGTTCCTACATTCAAACTCACAACTCTTTATCTGACCCAGACCAGTTGTCCATACCTTATCATTTATTCAGGGACAATTACAATCAGGTTGTTTCTGTACTATTCTCGGCCTTGTGTTTCTAAGCTTCAGCAAGTTTAAAGCTTCTATAGTCTGCATGGCACAATTACAAATTAATACATCATTAAAATGTGATATTTCCATTACAACCTACAGTACAGACCAAAAGTTTGGACAAACCTTCTCATTCAAAGACTTTTCTTTATTGTGTTCTTTAGCCCAAACGCGTCTCTTCTGCTTGTTGCCTGTCCTTAGCAGTGGTTTCCTAGCAGATATTCTAGCATGAAGGCCTGATTCACACAGTCTCCTCTTAACAGTTGTTCTAGAGACGTGTCTGCTGCTAGAACTCTGTGTGCCATTGACCTGCTCTCTGATCTGAGCTGCTGTTAACCTGCGATTTCTGAGGCTGGTGACTCGGATGAACTTATCCTCCGCAGCAGAGGCGACTCTCGGTCTTCCTTTCCTGGGGCGGTCCGCATGTGAGCCAGTTTCTTTGTAGCGCTTGATGGTTTTTGTGACTGCATTTCACTGCATATCGTACTGTGTATGACTGTGTATTTGACAAATAAAATTTGAATTTGAATTTGGACTTGGGGACATTTTCAAAGTTTTCCCAATTTTTCGGACTGACTGACCTTCATTTGTAATGACCTTAAAGTAATGATGGCCACTCGTTTTTCTTTACTTAGCTGCTTTTTTTCTTGCCATAATACAAATTCAAACTCTTTGAATGAGAAGGTGTGTCCAAACTTTTGGTCTGTACTGTAAATCCAATTGAGAATTTGTGGCAAGACTAGAAAATAGATGTTCACAGACGCTCTCCATCCAATCTGATCTTGAGCTATTTTCCAAAGAAGAATGGGCAACAATTTCACTCTCTAGATGTGCAAAGCCGGTAGAGCAGCCAGCTAAAGCAACCCAGATCATAACACTGCCTCCAAGAGACTTGTACAGTGGGCACTATGCATGATGGGTGCAGCGCTTCCTGCGCTTCCCTTCTTACCCTGATGCACACATCACTCTGGAATAGGGTCAATCTGGACTCATCAGACCACATGACCTTTTTCCATAGCTCCAGAGTCCAATCTTTTTCCTAAGGAGCATACCTATTGGACTTTGGAGTGATGAAAAAGGTCATGCGATGTTCATCATTTCACAGTAATGGTTTTGTTTGGGTGACACCTTGTTGTGGAAGGAGCCAGCTTAACAAACATGGTGGTCAAAACAATCTGTCTGTATAAATACTAAATATTTCAAGTTAACTGTGATATCCTTTTATAATATGCACATTTTATCACTGCCAGAATATGGGAATGACATTGCAAATATGTCATTCACCCCGCCCATTTAAATAAATAAATAAATAAATAAATAACTTCCCAACTGTGTTTGACTGATGGTACTTAGTTAGCAACCTAGTAACCGAGTGTAAATGTCTGTGCACTAACGGAAACTTTAAAGCACTTTTTTTAAAGTTGCTCTGGATAAGAAGGTCTGCCAAATGCCTAAATGTAAGGACTCTCAAAATTAGCATATTATTAATTTTTGTTCATAGAAACAACTGAAAACAACAATAAAAACATCCGATCATGTGTATCTGTTCTCGGTCATGTTTGTATAGTTAGTTAAATGAACAACATGGATATGTCATTCTATATATAAAAAACAGCAAAACAAATAATGGCTAAAATGCTCTGAGCTTTAACAAATGTTAAACTGAAATCTCTCGAATGGTAAAGAGATTCGCTCCTATAGTGGTGTCCATGTCTTTCTTCTGTTTTGAATACATGCAGAGTGAATGAGTGCAGTTGCCATTTGTCATTGATTAGATGTACTGTTACACTGAGGTAGTTATGGTTACTTACTGATGTCCACTGGTCTCTAGGAAGTGCAATAAAAATAGCTACTGCCTCACTTTTACAGCCTTTTCAGTAAAACTACTTCCCTTTAAAGTTAGCTCGAGAACACCACTTTGGTTTTTATTTAAACATACATCTAGAAGCTTTTCATAATGAAACTTGCCATTCAGCACACCTGGTGATGTTTCCTCAGTCATCTTATTATCCGCATTAAACGCGTCATTATCTCACACGCTAGTGATGGGTCGTTCATGAACTTTTTGAATGAGTCTTTAACGTGACTCAGAAGAACGAGTAGTCTCAGAGAGTGAGCCGTTCATTTTCTACTGGGCGTGCATTGCAAAACCTCCATAGGTTACGTACAAGATAAAGAACTGAGAAGCTAATTCTCGAGTTTTGGTCCGAACCGTTTGTTCTTTTGTCACGTGACTTCCACAGGAAAGAGAATTGAGCGGTTCTTCTTCTCATGAGCCTTCTCATCCGAATTGTTCGTTCTTTTGTCACGTGACTCTCATAGATGCTGTGCATGCAGTGCATTACACACGAAACAGAATTGAGCGGTTCTTCTAATTGGTCTTCTGGTCCGAATCGTTAGTTCTTTTGTCACCCAAGTCTCATAAATGCTAATAGTGTAAAAGAACAAACGATTTGGACCAGAAGATATGAGAGGTGAGCTGCGCATTCTGTTAGCATAATACAGTATGTCCTTAACTGCACTGTAATATTTTCATTACTGGAACTATAGCCAAAATTCGTTTAGGTAGATGTGGGGGGTGGGGGTGGGGGGGGGTCTGTTTATTGAAAATGTAACATTTTATTTTATTTTTGATCACAAGAATGAAATGAACTAATTAACTCAAAAGAAGATTTGTTCATTTTGATGAATGAGATTCAAAGAACCTTCCCATCAATATCACACACAGCCACGGGTAACTGTGCTGCGATTATGCGAAGCCATTAGGGACTAATTTGCGTAAAAAAATAGTAATGAGTTAGGAATTCTAGATTAATCACGTGAGTTGAAGGAAACAAATAGCCACATAATGTTCCTGAGCCTAGACCTGAGCAACTGAAGCAACCCCAGATCATAACACGTATACAGTGGGTACTTGGGTACTATACATGATGGGTGCATCACTTCATGCGATTTTCTTCTTACCCAGGAATAGACTTAATCGTAACTCATCAAACCACATGAACTTTTTCATTGCTACAAAGTCCAATATTTTTGCTAGGAAATATAAATAGTGGACTTTGGAGTAATGAAAAAGGTCATGTGGTATTCAGTCATTTCACAGTAATGATTTTGTTTGGGTGATATTCATGCCAAGCATGCCTTGGCTTTCTTATAAAGATCTTGCAAACGTCTTGAGAAAGGAGCCAGTTTAACAAGCATGGTGGTCAAAACAGTCTGTCTGTATAAAGAGCAAATACTTCTAGTTAAGTGCGATATCCTCATACAGATAACAAGCTCTATCAGTTCGGTCTGCGATCAAACGCCTGCTGTAAAAATGTCAGCGATGCACCTTCAACTGCAAGAAATATTTAAATGTAATTTTCACACCTTACACGTTGGGAGTAACGTATGTAAAAAAACAAACAAAAAAAAACAGACACACTGCAAAAGAAAGCTGGCAAATCTCTATGCTTAGATAATGCATAGGGTGTTCAAGTCCAGTCTTGATTCTGCAGAATACCAGAACAGCGTTATGAGAGTAAAACTCTATTTATTTCTCTATATCATCCCCTGCTAGACCAATGCACTTATCCCAGCATTTCAATAGTGCTTGGATACCATTGTGGTAGAAAGTATTCTCAGAATGCTGGAGTCATCATCAGACTGCCTGCTTCACATCTAAAACTCTGGCCTCCAAGGATCTCCCTTATCTTTTCCAAACATGTGGAAATGGCTTGGAGTGAGGTCAGGACTGTACAGGAAAGATGAGACTCAGGTCGACTGTAGGAAACTCCAGTCCTGAACTATCGAGCGCCTGCATTCATGACTCCTCAGAGAACAGCTGTCAGCATCAGCCGAGGCCAGGACCGCCTTCGTGGAAAAGTGAACAGTCCCCAGTCACCATTATTAAATCCACTTTCATTTCACTTACATTGCAGGTTTAATTTCAGGCAAATACGATGGAATCTTGGATTACAAGAATCAATTTGTTCCAGAATTATATATCAAAACACTTATAAATCAAATATTATTTCCCCCATAAGAAATAATGAAAGCTCAAATTATTAATTCCACAACTATATATAAAAATAATTAAGTATAAGTATAAGTAAGTAAATAAATAAAAATCTAAAACGCGTGTGCACAAACACAGATACATGTGTGTGTTTGTTGTGCGGCACGCGCTGTGTGTTTGCGCATGTAAACGCTGTGTAAGTGTGTGTGTTTGTGTGGGTACGCGCTGCGTACTTGTGTGTGTTTGTGCGCGCATACACTATGTACTGTATGTGCTAAACTAAGACGAGAGGGGGAATGACTGCCTCCCCACTCCCTCACTTTCACACACACACACACACACACACACACACACACACACACACACACACTAACGGAAACAATGTTTTATCTGGAAAATAAACCAGAAATCTTTCTAATGAGCGCCAGAACTTACTAATGGACTCACTGATGTAAAGTAAAAATGAAACAAATTAGCCTGCACTTTACCTTTGAAAAGAATCACTTTTAAAGTAGTGTTTCCACTTTAGTGTGTGTGTGTGAGAAGTCGAGAGGAGGGGGGAAGGGGCGCGCAGTCCAATGACGCGTGCATACGCACACTAAGGCTGGCGGAGAGAGAGAGAGAGAAAATGGATCTTTAACCTCTCTAATGAGACTTGCTTTTGCTTTACGCACGTGCACACTTGTTACAATAAGCAGTACACGAGCACACACATACAAACACAAAATAAAAGATGCTTTATACATACACAGTCACAGTGTTATAGTAAACAATAGACGCGTACACTGATGTTGATTATACCAGTAAGAGACGAGCACTAAGACCCAGCAGGGGAGACAATTACCCACAATTCTCACAAAAGAGAGAAAAACCGTTGGCTCAGTTGTGACCACGTGACGCTCGGCGTCAAAACAAGAAGCGCATGTGTGCTACATGATACTCGGTACTCATAGACCAATACTTGCTCGTTTTTCAAGATAAAATATATTTCAAATTTTTGCTCGTCTTGCGGAACTCTCGCAAACCGCGTTACTCGCAATCTGAGGTTCCACTGTACATAAAAAGTAAAACTAAAGTTTCATTAAATTCTGTCCTGCGGCTGATTTAAGACGTGGCAATGTGCAATATGCTGTCAAACAGAGTGCTAAATCTTATGTTCGGTAATGCAGTCTCTGTTTTGTGCTGTGCAGAAGAAACAAATCTCTCTCTATATATTTTTAATGAAAATGGCTGCCACATAAGAACCAGTGGCCAAGAAAGAAAAAAAAAAAGAGAAAACCCATGAAGGTCTTATTATGGAAGCGGACTCTACTTCCAAACTCTAACCTCCTCGCCATCCATCTTCACCTCTTCATCATTCCTTCACATCAGAACCTCCTGTACATTTTATATTTATATTTAGTGGTGTATTTTTTATCTTTTCATATTTTGATTTATATTTTGTGATATAAACAAAATAAATCAAAAGTTAAATATAGTTCATAGTGACAGAGAACGGATGAATTCTATTTACATATATTCCTATGGAAAAAACTGAATCGGGTGAAACGTTTGAATGAATGGTGTTCGTGTACCAAGGTTCCAGTGGCTCCAGACCTGAACCCTATTGAGCACCAGAGGGGCGTCCTCAAGTGGAAGGTGGCAAAGTGCCATATGTCTAACATCCAGCAGCTCCGTGATATCATATGGAGGAGTGGAAGAGGATCCCAGCAACAAGATCTGCGGTTCTGGTGACTTCCATGACCAGGAGGACTAAGGCCGTGCTAGATAACAATAGTACTCACACAAAATATTGATACTTTGGAAACAGTATAGACACGTTCACTTAGGATGTACTTATTTTCGCTACCCATTATTTAGACAATAAAGTCTACATGTTGAGCTATTGTTAGAGGACAGTAAATCTGTACTGCTATACAACCTGCACACTGTCTACTCTAAAGTATATCCAATTTTCATTTCTATACTATCATCCCTTGAGAACATATAATAAAGTGGTTGCTAAATTGTGAGGGGTGTACCCAATTTTGTGAGGGTGTACTCACTTTTGTGACATAGTTTGGCCTTCAGAACGTCAGTCCACAGTAGTGTACTTTTAAGTAATTCGTCAGATAATCTGTCTGGCTTGCTAAGTTTCTAGCAAGGGGTTTGTAGGCTATCCTGCCTCCTGTCTAGACTACAGTGACCCTACCAGTGAAGTGGATGCCTACTTAAGTAAACGCGCCCAGTTTTGACCAGTGAAATTAGAAACCCCTTCACAACAACCCTGCTTTAAATATACCCATGTATGCATAAAGGTGCAATCATTTGCTACATACTTTAAAATACAGTACTCCACTGATGCCCACCTCCATAACACTAACTGATTTGGGGGAATCTGAGGATCTGGGTTTGAGCTCTGCTTTTGGTGGTTACCTGTCCCAAGCCTGGGTAAAAAAAAAAAAACTGGAGGGTTGTGCCTGGAAGGGCATCAGGTGTAAAACCTGTGCAAAGTTGTGTGTGGACTGGATCGTCTGCTGTGGTGACGCCTTGATGGCTGCAGACAATGCACGGCTATAAAAGGCCACCAGAACATCAGGCGGATGAGTAGATTGTTTTGTATGCAGGACACGTTGTATTCTGTGTCTCTGATGTCTCTACCCCTGCCTCTCACCAACTATCACTTGTGGCTTGTTTGGCCAATAGGTGTATCAATAGACTTCGGGTTACGTGCTTAGTTTGTCTAGCATTTGGACTAATACTGTGCTTTTTTTTTTTTTTTTTTGGTTCTGGTTTGTTATTGCTGTTCGTGGAACCATTCTTGTTAAAGCTTCCTGTTTGGTTTATTTATGTTTATTTAAGTCTGCCCTGATCCCTAGCAATCAGCTAATAAACATGTTCAGAAATACCTGCAGATGTGAACTTATTTGAAAAAGATGACGGCATAGCAGATTAATTAATAAAATTGGGAACTGGTGCACAACAGCCATGAAACTATACCTACATTTGCAAAAGATGAAATCATAAAACATATGAAAAAGCACCATGACTAGGGCCCATATTTACTAAGCATCTGAGAATCACTTGTATCCAATTTCATTTAGGACTGAAAATAGTCCTATCTCAGAGTAGGACATAAAAGTTATTTAGAAAGCTTCCTATTCTTACTTTCGGTGAGGCATAGGACTGCGCTGAGAAAAGCGTGTGACATCACTTTTTAAGACACTGAGAGCCATAAAGTAAGCTGCCCGTTATAATGGGTGTTGTAGTTTTGACAGATTTTTGTATTATGTATGTTTTAAACGGTGGTAAAACAAAATGCTGAAATCAGCGGCAGTTGTGTGAAAGCTTTATGCACAGAGACGAAACTTATAGATGCGTGTCTCGGCTGCACGACGCTATCCAAATCAGGATGCTTCAACTTTTTAAAGGCCCTATAGTAGAGCTGTGTAGGACTGTCATAATCTGAACAAAGTGATTTCGAAAGCGAAACTCATTCTGAGAATTTTTGGCCACTTATTTTCTCCTCCAAGACGCTTAGTAAATACGGGCCCAGATCTTACCCCTGACTTTAGTTTTCACTTGCAAAACCGGCTCTGCGCATTTACAGATAGTAAATCAAACAAACTGATGCCATCTCAGGGTGTAGAACAGTCTACTGAGTATAAATACTGACCAAAAGCAGCTGTGACAACAGAACTGACACCAACATCAGCATGAGAGCTCATCCTTTAATTGATTAAATCTGGTAAGCAATGATAAAACGTTATGATTTTCTGTATTTACATGACACAAGGTTTGTTTTACCAAGTGAAATAATATATGCATGAAGTGCTATTAAGCTATTCACAGGACAGATCATGAGATTAGCAGAAAGCCATTAGCCAAATACCTCTAAAGACATTCAGTATCATAATCTGACTGGCACATTTTATGACAGTGATGACTCCAGTGCAATGTATGCTCTTATACTAGAAATCTAGTAATTTTGGATCATTTTAAGAGAAAGTGTATTAAAAAGGAGACTGTCATTTAAATTGCTTTACAAAATGAACATTTAAGAAGTATATCTTTTAAATTAAACGACCTTTTAGTTGAATTTAATAACAAAGTGTAACAACAATAGTCTTATAAATAAAAGAGTCTCATGTGACTTTCTAACTTGTACCGTGGCATTCAGCCATACCTGGGTAGGTGTTTTACTAGCCCGGGTGAATGCAGGGAGTTGAGGAAATTTTCTTCTGATTGCAGCTTATATGCTCCTGGCAGAGCTTTGATAATACTTTGCTTTTTACAGAAGGTGCAAGCTAGAAATGCAGTGAGATGTATATTTGGGTTTTCTGTGCGTATTCCTTGTGGAACAGCATTTTAGATGGTTGCAGAATAATATACGAGATTAATTTAGACAAAAAGAAACGTATTTAACTTTTTTACAGTAATAGGGTTAGTGCAGTTACTGTTAATCATCAGTTCACATTTAACAAAGAAACAAATAAAAGCAATGTGCTAGTGTCTATAAAATCTATTTGGATGCTGGTTCATCTAGTTATTCATTGGTATATAGGCTGAGTAGGCATAAAGGATGCCCCTTTAATTTATCTCCAGCGGGTCAAGGAAGGGCATAGCATTAAAATGCAAAGCATTATTCCCAAAATTATGTAGGCTCGCCTTTTGCCGCCAGGGCAGCTCTTGTCCCTTGGTGCATAATCCTACAAGACCTCAGAGAGTATGCTGTGGTGTCTGGCACAATTAGTGGAATTAGAGTTAAATCCTTTGGATGCTGTAGGTTGTGAGGTGGGGCCTCAATGGATCAGACTAGTTTTTCCTATGATTTTTCATAGATGCCTCTGTGCCTGTATTTACTAAACGTCTCAGAGAAAGAAATCGCTCCTAAGTGGCCAAAAATTCTCAGGGTAATTGAAAATCTTACTTTTAGGAGTAGGAGTAAGAGCAATTAATTAACAGTCTTAAAATGGGAGATCCCACCTATCTTCATTAAAATGTAGGAGAGCTTCGGATGTGTCCTAACTGGTTAGGAGCTCATAAAAGACATGTTTGGACAAAAATGAAATACCTTTTTTAAACACATCGTGTGCTGTATGTAACTGGTTGATTCCGCTGTGGCAACCCCTTGCTGGAAGCAGCCGAAAGACCAACAACATTTATTTAACAAATTATTTGAGTGTACAGAAATTTCTTATAGATTCTCTGTTATAAGCAGCATGCCATCACTTCATTAACACAGCCCCGTGTTTGACACTCCTCAGGGGTATGTGTAGCAAACTGACTGGTGGCACTCACTTTTTGTCTTTAGAGGTAAGAGTAGGGCAGAATTTTGCCTTAATATTTTGCAAGCAAAATGGTCTCATCCTTTCTCCAGTTTCGATTTCTTTTCGAAATAATTTTGATCAGATTATGAAAGATCTACACTACTTTATTTTCTGTGAAAGTGTAAAGATCATCTCTCTATAACAAAAAGGTAGGAACCTATTGAAGGACTATTTGAAACAACTGCTTGAAAACCTTGCTGCAATCTTGGATCAATTTCTAAATCAAACAATGATGGTTCCAGCTAAATCCTAAAATTTAACCAATCATTCTTAAAATATTATACTAAAAATTTGGTTGGATTAACAGACCTAATTGTGTTCTTTACTTTTTTTTTTCCTGCAAAAGGTGTTTTGAAATTTTGTATGGCCAACTAGAACAAGCAACTTGTTGAATGCTGAAGAAAGATGGCTTCCAAGCAAGATGTCACTAAAAGTAGGAACTATCTGTTAGCGTTTTTGACAATATTATACATTCATTCAGATATTCATGCATTTGTATTGATATGCATTTATCTCATGTCACTTGATTTTTACTATCTTTAGTCTTTAATTTATAATTTCTTCATGTTATGCATAGAAAAAGACAGTGGATCAGGATCAAGATCAACACTGAGGGACTCAAGCCAGCTTAGAGGTGAGTTATTAACACTTTAGTCATCATGATACTTGTGAGTTTTTCCTAGCAAGTCTTTCCATACTTACTATCAGACCCCGTAATCTGATTCACAATGCAAGTTTAATCCACTGATTCTTCCCCACAAAGCCAAAAAGTACACCAGCTTCTACCTAATTGTGGGGACGTACAGTTAAAAACTTGGATTGTGTGTAATTTGGTCTGTGAGTGTTTCGCAAGACAAGCAAAAATGTTTAAATTAATTTTAACTTGATTAACAAGTGAGGTATTTCAGTGAGAGCTGTATGTGCTTAATGTGCAGTATGCCTAGTCTGCAGAGCGTCACATGATCAGAGGTGGAAAGTAACGAATTACATTTACTCCGTTACATTTACATAAGTAACGTTTTGAAAAAAAAAAAGTACATCTATGAGTAGATTTACAGCACCATACTTTTACTTGAGTAGATTTGCGAAGTGGAAACACTACTCTTACTCCGCTACATTCGCCTGCACTGGACTCGTTACTTTTCTAACTGTTTATTCTACACATTAGATATTCTTAATTTTTGCCAAAGAAATGCAGCCAGAGTGACCACACAGAAACTTCAGCTGTGGAAGGCAGCGAAGGAAACATGTTGCGGTTAGTTTAACTAGTTTAGTTTTATTTAATGTTGCAATGTTACCATATATAATTAGTAAATAAGCTAAAGTAAAAGCTATGGTAAAGTGAGTCCTCTTGTACATGGTCTAATGTTATTTTCTATCTGCTGAGCCATTTGGAGGGCAACTGAATATACAGTACATCTTACACTGGAAATAGTCTACATTACAGCAGAAGAGAATGCGATGCTCGGTCACAAGACCATCTCATCCTCATGCTTACTGATGAACAGGAGCCGCTAGTTGTAAATGAAATTGGGTCCTTGGGGAAAACCATGGGTCCTTGGGGTGAATGAAGATGACATAGAAGAGTCAGAAGCTGACCACCAATGAACTGATGGATCTGCATCATGAGCGAAAGCAAGAGGTTATGGAGGAGATCTCACCTGAGGAGGAGGAGGAGAAAAAGACAGAGGAATACCTCACTTCAAGTGAGATTAGGGAGATGTGTAAAGTGTGGGAAACTGTGCAAAATTTTGTAGTAAAGCACCACACCCAAGGCTGTAGCAGTGCAAGCAATTAATCTATTTAATGACATTGAAATGTCACATTTGCATGAGGTTCTCAAAAGGAGTCCAAAACAAGTGTTATTGGATAGGTTCCATGTTAAAGATGTTAGTAAGCCAACAGACCGCAGTGATTAGTGAAAAATGATCCTCTCTTCTCCCTCACATCAGCCACAATTCTTTTCAAAAACAAAATGCAGTTTTACTTTCTATTTTGTTTTTAATATTTTTTTAAAATAATTAATATACTTTGGTTGAGGTATGAATCATCTGAGTTTCCATTATTTCTTATGGGGAAATTCTCTTTGATGTAGAAGTGCTTTATAAGCACATTTCCGGAAGGAATTATGTTCGCAATCCAAGGTTTTACTGTATTGTACCCTGCTTCCTTTCCTTAACCTAGTTCAAATGAAGAATATAATCATATACTCTTTCTAAAAACAATTGAATGCAAATATTTTGATTCACAAAATATGATTACCATTTATATAATTATTATTCAAAGAAAAAATGATCTTTTTTCAGATGTACTTCTTTCATTCTTGAAAACACTGGGACTTGAAAAGTACTACCCGAACAAGCTGACTCTGAGGTCTTTACTGGAAATCAGCAGTGCCACTGTGACTGGTGAAGAGATCGACTCACTGCAAGCAATACCATGGGCCTTTCTTAGAAAGTTACTGATGGTTAATTCGAAATCAAGATCTTTATTATCTGCACTTTGTGAAAATGATGAGGGAGATGACTTGTTTAGTGAAGAGGACAGTGATGGTAGCTTTAACCTTCTAGATCTTCACACTGCCCTCTTTTTCTGTGCAGATAGTTTTCTCCAGCAGGAAATAGCCCTAAAATTGTCAATGTGCCAGTTTGCAGTACCATTTGTGTTACCTCATGGAGTACATAATCAGTGCACTCTTATGTTATGGGCACTTCGAGGTATCATGAAAGAATGGCGTCCACATTCAATGTCAGAATCTAAAGGCTTCGTTGAAGACAATGTTGTTAATGCAGACATTCCCTTGATATCATTTGTGAGGTTAAATAACAGCAGCTTGTCCAAGTCGCAGGTTTTAAACCAAGTGCTCAACAATTCAGAGCAGCATCATGACTTCTTTTCTCATCGAGAAATGATCGGAGGATCTGGTCCCAAGTTAATCGCTAACGGCCTGGTTGAAATATGCTGGAGTCTTCCATCTGGGAACAACAGCATCGATGTCTTTCCTGAAGCAGTGGCGATTGCTAATTTAAGAGGAGATGTTTGCACTTCTGAAACGCAATTCAGTTTCCTTACTCAGGTATCAACAGCTGTCTTTGTGTTTCTGGACAGTGTTGAAGTAAAGGAACAAAGGCTATTTGCCTCTTTACAAGGTATTAAGTCCAAGCTATTTCTTGTGGTCAACCCTCAAAGAAATATGAACCAGAAAGTGAAGTCATCGATTGAAGCAGCAATTGATACTCTGAAACTAGAAAGAGATCACATCATTAAGAAAAGCCAAAAAGTGAATTTGGCTACTTTTGCAAAGACGATCAATTCTGCCATTAAGAGTGTTCTACTAAACAAAAGTCATGAATCATGTAGTATTAATTCCATGAAGGACGTTGCTCAGCGTTTAGGTCTAGTTGTTGATGAAATTCAGAGAAAACCATGTGTATCGGCAGAAGCAGCTGCAGAGCATGTCGTAAAAACTATTGGAGTTCGTCAAATAACAGATTATAAAAATTCACAGCTGCCACTACAAGGTGAAAATTGGAAAAAACTGGCTAAAATAGAGAAAGAGCAATGTAGGTTAAGAAATTCAGGAAAACTGAGCTTGGAGGAGTATAAGGTTCAACTTGAAAAAGAAAAAGATAACATCTGGAACAAACAAAGCCAGTACAAAATGACAAAAACAATGGAGCTCTTCATAGATTCTTTGTTGAGCGTTGATGACATTAAGCGAGCCTTCTTCCTGAAATGGCTGGGACTAAAGATGGACATGCGATCACGCAAAAACATGTCAAGCCTTCGCCGCAAATACAAAGAATGTGAACGAAAGAAAGACAAAGATGGTATAGCTAGGTTAGACCAGGAGCTACTTGATTGCTCTCTTGGCATAGAGCACTACATGAGAGAAATGGGACAAATCTATGAGTCTGCTTCATTTGGTTCAAACAAAACATTTGATAAAATTAACAGTCTGCCTAATTTGGCTGCTAAAATGCTTCTTGCTGGGTTTCCACTTGAACTATTAGATGGAGACGCATCAAATATCCCAGAGAAATGGATTAGTGATGTTCTCATGGAGCTTCACAGGATGGTTGGGCAGAAGAGCCGTTTGCTGGTTGTGACCGTGTTAGGGGTCCAGAGTACTGGTAAATCAACACTGCTCAACACTATGTTTGGAGTTCAGTTTTCAGTGGGCAGTGGACGATGCACACGTGGCGCATTCATGATTTTCCTTCCAGTGAGCAATGACTTGAAGGAGAAGTTACTCTGTGACTTTGTCCTTCTGATTGATACAGAGGGTTTGAAATCACCAGCACTGGCACAACTGGAAGACAGTTATGAGCATGACAATGAATTGGCCACGTTTGTCATTGGTCTTAGTGATGTAACCATCATCAACATAGCAATGGAGAATTCCACAGAGATGAAGGACGTCTTGCAAATAGCAGTTCATGCATTTCTGCGGATGAAGGAAATTGGTAAAAAAACTGTTTGTCATTTTGTCCACCAAAATGTGGCTGGTGTATCTGCATATAACAAAAACCTGACTGAGCGAAAACAACTCCTCGACCAACTAAATGAGATGACAGTAATTGCAGCTGCGATGGAAAAGAAGCCAAAAATAAAACAATTCACTGATGTTTTGGATTATGATGTGAAAAAGAATAACTGGTATATCCCAGGTCTATGGCATGGCACACCACCAATGGCACCAGTTAATACAGGATACAGTGTGGCTGTTCTTGAATTTAAGAAAACCTTATTGGGAATCCTTAAATCACGAAAAGACGAACAACCCTCTCAGATTCCAGAGTTCCTACAGTGGATGAGCAGCTTGTGGAGCGCCGTGAAGTATGAGAACTTCATATTTAGTTTCAGGAACAGTCTTGTGGCTCAAGCCTATGACAACCTGTGCAAAGAGTTCTCAGAATGGGAGTGGTCTTTCAGGAGACACGTTCAATCCTGGCTTACATCTGAAATAGTTCAAATATCTACCACTGAAAAACCTGGCAGTAATGAGGTTCTCGAGCTTAAACAGAAAGCACATATAGAGATTGCCTCTCAGAAAAAGATTATCGATGAAAAGCTAAATAACTACTACAAAAAGAAAGACAGAAATGTATATTTTGTTGAAAAGTACAAAGTTGATTTTGTTAGCAACATCAAAAGTCTAGAGAACGAAATGAAAGATGAAGTGAAAAAAAGATTAGATGCTGCTTTTCAGATGAAAATTTATCGGAAGAAATTTGAAGAGATTCATACGAAGCAAACATCAATGATTGAACGTCAAGTCCTTCAACTCCTGCAAAATTACAAACATCGTACAGATGAAGTGTCGGACAAGGAGCTCACTGCTGATTTCGAAAGCATGTGGAAAAGAGAAGTTGTAAAGAACAGTAGTGTAGAAGAAAAGGATGTTCCTGCTGATGTTTTGAGGCAACTGCGAGCAAGTTTAGTCAATCGCAATGTCATGGAGGATTTGCAGAAAGTTCAAGATCTGACACAGTATGGCCGAGAAGAATTCCAGGTCAAAGACAAACATATAAAATGGGAAAAGAAAATACAAAGTTTCTTTACACAACGTAGTGCAATGAAAGATCTAGAGCTTGTTTCAAATAACATAACTGTATTCTGTACTAAAATGATCCAACAATTTGCCCAGGAAAAAACGGACTACCAAAATATCTTTACAAAAGACGTGCTGGAGGAAATTGATGAACAGCTACAGAAAGAAGGTTCAAAAATCAATACAAAATTTGAGCTGGATCTTAAATTGCACATTTGTGGCATTGCCTCCCGAAAATTCCTTGAGATGCACAGGAGATTCCTCAGTTACCATGATCCCTTTAAACATGTTCAGAAACTGAAGATGAAGTATCTCTCTGATTTCATTGATTTGTACAGAGAGAAGGACCAGTGCCAAACAAAAGCACAAGACTTCACCCAACTCTGTCTCAAACCAGCAGTCACTGATTACATCAACCAGTCTATTGGACCTGACATTGTTGACGCTGTTCTGCTAAACAACCCAACTGAGTATAGTTCTCGAGTGCTGTTTCAGTACACAATTCTGAAGGAGCTACTGGAAAAATCCAATTTCAATTATTTTGAAAAGTACATTTTGCATTACAATGTTTATGTCAAAGATTGGATATACAATAATATTGTTAAATGCCTTTCCAAAGACACATCTCTGCAAAGTTTAAAAATGAACAAACTGGAGATTATAATGAATACAATCATGAAAGCAATGGAAGACTCTAAGGTTGACAATGACTCTCCTTTACCCAACACTGCAGAAGGTACAAAAAGGCTGATCCAGAACTTTTGCCAATCTATGAGTCGGGCCATCCCAATATCCACTAACACAGTGGAAGGGGTCTTCTTTCAGAATACAAGCTGTTGTTCTCCCTTCACCAAAAGTCTCTATGAATGTATAAATGACATGAAAAAACAGCTCATAGAAGAGATTTTCATGTCGACTGATATCAAGGAGACACTGAGCAATGTGTATGTGAAGCCTCAAAAGGAGCTCTTTAAAAGAATCTTCGGATGTGGGAAAAAGTGTCCCTTTTGCAAAACACCATGTGAGGCAGGAGGAAAGAGTCATACAGTACACTTTGCAGGTCTACATAGGCCAAAGGGCCTTGGTGGCTTCTTATATACAGGCAATAACACTCTCTGTGAAGAGATTTGTACATCTAGTGTACATGCGAATGGAACATTTCGAAATTATGAAACAAATTTCCAACCTCACCCCTTCACTGATTACAAGAAGTACTACCCAGACTGGCAGATTGCACCTGACAAGTCTGCAAGAACCTCAGATTACTGGAAGTATGTGCTGGTGACATTTAATGCCAAATTTGCAGAGAGGTTTGAAGCAGAACCAGCTGTGTATCCAGATGAATGGAACAGAATCACCAAAGCACAGGCACTAATTAGTCTGAAGCAAAACTTCAATATTAATTAATTAAATGAATACATTAAAATAATAAAGTAAATCTAACCAAAACAAGCCAGGTTTGGTGATCTACACTATCTTTTTTTTTATTTGTTAGTCTTTTGGCTACTCCCATTGAAGGGTCATCACAGCAGACCAGTTGATCTACACAACAGTTTGGTATAAGTTGCCCTTCCTGATAGAATCCTCCCATTTGTCTGGGCTTGGGACCAGGGCTGCATCCAGTGGATAGGGTTTGAGCATTGGCTGGGAATGGAACCCGGTCCTTCCACATGGTAGGCAAGAAACTTACCACTAAGATACCAAGGCCCATCTATGCCATCTTTTTTTGTATGCTGATAATGGCCTCATCCTTACTTTAAAATGATCTATTATTTGCCTTGCTAAAAGGTTTAGTTGTGTAAACAATCATGATAAATGAAATGCAAAATATCAGTCTAAAGACATTTTATGGTTTCTGCATTACATGTTTTCATATTTCTTACATGAATTGAAAAGGTACAGTTGTTGTGTAATCACATAATCACTTTGTTATGGTTGTCACAACTTTGTTACAAATGTTGTGTATGCTTATTCATATTTTTGGAAAGTCAAATGAATGCATTGTTTAAAATATACCGTTTAACCCTATGAACTGACTACACGAACATACAAAGTTGTAGTAATTCGTAACAAAATGGAATAAAACATTTGTGAAAGTGTGATTGTAGTTTGATTTTAAAAATAAAAATGCAGTAATGTATAATGTCCAATATGCTTATATCTGTAGGACTCATCCCTGCATAAAGTAATTCATAATGTATGTGTAACCCAGGGTAAAACCTTAATGATGTCCCTTATATTGTGAAAGAACTGGGTTTAAATGGGCTCAGCACAACATGCACTGAGGTGTTGCTGTCTATATAACACAATTTGTTTAGAATGAACTAAAAGACCATGAGGTCACACAACATAGTTTCTATACAAATATGGTTGGAATAGGATTGATTATGAGTGCAGCATTAATATCTCTAGTAGCCAATCAGAGCCATCCTTGAGCGGGACTATCAATGGAGGCGGGGAATGAAAAGTAGAGAGAGAAGTTCCTAGAGGGAAAAGACGAAACAGTGGAATGTTTGGAAGAGGAGCTAGAAGAGACGTCATTGCCTGTGAGCCTCTATAAATCTACAAATTTTCTTTAATGTTGTTCATATCATAGTTTTCTTGAAATTGTTGTAAACGTCTTTAAGTAAAGAGTGTAGTGTTTATCTACACGTGTTCAGATAGAAGACTGAGTGTAACTGAAATGTTAGCAGCCATGCTACTGCTGTAATACTGTACTAAAGTGGTTTGCTACAAAGAAGCTGAGCTAATGGATAGCGACGCGTTCTACCGGGAACATTTGGGGATCCTCTGTTTGGCCAACAAGGGACACAACGACATCATACCATGCCCTAAACATGGTCTTTGGGAGTTTGTCAGAGACTGGTTGTGGTACAACAGTGCAACGAAGACTGGCCTGCAACTGGTTACGTTTCTACCGGCATTTTAGTTTGTTTATCAGTGTACCGAACCCTCCCATTTTTGTTCTTAGCGAATCAATATTGTTTTTAAATATTTGGGCTCATGTGATTGAACCATTCTCAACAAGTCTTTTCCAGCAATTCCTATGGCAAGCGAAGCTGTCACGGCACGCCAGGTCACGCCCACATCTCAAGTAATGTCATGAACACCTGCACACTCCGGCTCCATGTTCCATCCCACTCCTTGCTTTTCACTGCCTCATTCATCTCTCCAAACACACCTGTTCTAAATCCTAGATCATCACAGCTCTCTATTTAACACTCCTCCAGACAACAGTTCACTGCCAGATTATTGTGTGCTATCCATGCCCAGTATTCCAACGTTTCGTTTTGCCTTGACCTTTCGGATCTCGATCATGTTTTGTTTCCACGACCACGACTCTGCCTCACGTTACGGATTTCCTGACCGTCCGGATTTACTGTTGCCGACATTCGGATTTGTTTTTCGACCACGAGTTTTGATTACGGACTTTCCTCGACTCGCGAGCTACTTCTCGCGAAATCCGCGCTTCGGAATTTCTGCCGCAGAGATCATTCAGAGAAACAGCAAGCGCTCACTCACCACTTCCGCATTCCCGACGCGGACTCCATTCGGAGAAACAGCGAGCGCTCCTCACGGCACTTCCGCATTCCCGACGCGGACTCCATTCAGAGAAACAGCAAGCGCTCACTCACCACTTCCGCATTCCCGACGCGGACTCCATTCGGAGAAACAGCGAGCGCTCCTCACGGCACTTCCGCATTCACGGATCTCATTGATTAAAAGCGCTGCACTCACTCTCTACAAACGCTCGTTCTGCACTTGGATCCTCCACCACCATGCCCCCCGTGACAGTATAATCTGGCCATTAATGGATCCAGCAGAGGCAGCACAACTAAGAGGGGCACTAGAGAAACAGGGGGCGCTCCTGGGTACTCACCAGCAGGATATACAGCAGATAACTAACACTCTTCATAAGGTAACAGAGACTTTAACTGCTCTCACCTTACAAATAAAGTCTGATGTTGCACAACCACCCACCGCTCCCATTCCCCAGGCTCCTCCTCCTGTGTATTCTGTCAGTCATGAACCACGCCTCCCAGCACCGCCTACTTATGATGGAAACCCGGCCACTTGCCGCTCATTTTTGTCTCAGTGCTCCCTTGTGCTTGAGCTACAGGCCTCCTCCTTCCCCACTGAACGTTCCAAGGTCGCCTACATAATCACTCTCCTCTCTGGAAAAGCGAGAGAATGGGGAACAGCCTTATGGGATGCCCAGGTACCCTGGTGCTACACATAAAAGACATTCACAGATGAAATGAGAGAGGTTTTCGATCGTTCATTCACAGGACGTCAGGCGGCAGCTCACATACTGGAACTATGTCAGGGATCTCGATCTGTGTCTGATTATGTCACAGATTGGCCAACACCATCGTCGAGGCGGGAACTTCAGCGCTTTTTGGGCTTTGCCAACTTCTATCGACGTTTTATCCGTGACTTTAGCATTGTGGCGGCCCCACTTACATCTCTTACATCCACCTAGGTCCCTTTTCGATGGAACCCTCTGGCGGAGGAGGCATTCAAAGGACTCAAGCGGCGCTTCACCACAGCACCCATACTCACCTTCCCTGATACTTCTCTCCAATTCATTGTTGAAGTCGATGCATCTGAGACAGGAGTGGGAGCAGTGCTCTCCCAAAAATCACAGAAGGACAACAAGGTTCACCCATGCTCATTCTTTCCTCGTCGGCTGACGCCCCCTGAACGGAACTATGACATCGGGGATCGTGAGTTGCTCGCAGTGAAGCTAGCCCTTGAAGAATGGAGACAGTGGTTGGAAGGAGCTGAACACCCGTTTCTTGTTTGGACTGATCACAAAAATCTAGAATATCTCAAGTCAGCCAAAAGACTCAACTCACGGCAAGCACGCTGGTCACTTTTCTTTTCACGGTTCAATTTCACGCTGTCATACCGCCCAGGATCCAAAAATACTAAGCCTGATGCACTCTCCCGACAGTTCCCCGCCTCTCAGGATGCATCCACTAGGGAAACCATACTCCCACCCCAGTGCCTTGTAGCTGTAACCCGGCTGGATGTGGAAAACCTAGTTCTGCAATCCCTTGAACAGGAGCCAGGCCCCAGTAATGTCCCACCTGGGCTTCTTTTTGTCCCTGTTTCTGTTCGCCCCCAAGTCTTAGAATGGGGTCACAGCTCTAGGCTAGCCTGTCATCCGGGGGCAACCCGCACCCTCTCACTGCTTAATCAACGTTTCTGGTGGCCGACTATCAAGGAAGACGTCAAAGGCTTTGTAGCATCCTGTGATGTCTGTGTCAGGAATAAAACAACAAACCTTCCTCCCGAGGGACTCCTCAGGCCCCTCCCCATTCCCCATCGACCCTGGTCTCACATCTCACTTGACTTTGTAACTGGGTTGCCGCCATCTGACAATAATACCTGCATTCTGACAGTGGTCGACCGGTTCTCTAAGTCTGCCCATTTTATTCCATTACCCAAGCTTCCGTCTGCCAAGGAGACAGCTGAAATCCTCATCTCCCATGTCTTCAGACTTCACGGACTTCCATCAGATATAGTCTCTGACAGGGGACCACAATTTTCAGCACAATTTTGGAAAGCATTTTGTGGCTTCATTGGCGCCACCCCCAGCCTTTCATCAGGATTTCATCCTCAAAGCAATGGCCAAACCGAGCGCATGAATCAGGAGCTAGAAAAATCTCTGAGATGTATGGCCTCAAGGGACTCAGCTTCATGGAGCCGTTTTCTCCCTTGGATTGAGTACGCCCATAACTCTCTCCCCACCTCATCCACAGGCATGTCACCATTTCAGTGCTGTCTTGGCTATCAACCTCCACTGTTCCCTACCCAGGAGGCAGAATCTGCTGTCCCTTCCGCTCAAGCTTTCATCCGTCGCTGTAAGAGGACATGGCAACGGGACCGCGCTCAATTACGATGCTCCGTGACCATCTTTCAGCGCAAAGCTAATCTCCACCGCTCAGCCGCTCCTACTTACCGTGTCGGACAAAGAGTTATGCTCTCCACACGCAACCTACCACTTAAAACAACGTCCATCGGCCCGTTCACTATCTCTCGAGTCATTAACCCATGCTCAGTCAGACTAGCCCTGCCATTATCCATGCGCCGAATTAATCCCACGTTCCACGTCTCCCATATCCGCCGACTGGTCCCATGTCCCTTGTCTCCACCTCCACCTCCCCCTCCTCCCCCTCGACTTATAGATGGCGGCGAAGCCTTCACCGTCCGGAGACTCCTCAAGTCTCGCCGCCGTGGCCGCAGCTTACAGTACCTGGTAGACTGGGAGGGTTACGGACCCGAGGAGAGATGTTGGGTGCCAGCCAGGTTCATCTTGGATCAATCTTTGATAACGGAGTTTCACAATCTCCACCCCGAGGCACCCTCAAGAACGCCAGGTGGCGTTCATAGAGGGGGGGGGGTACTGTCACGGCACGCCAGGTCACGCCCACATCTCAAGTAATGTCATGAACACCTGCACACTCCGGCTCCATGTTCCATCCCACTCCTTGCTTTTCAGTTTTCGAAGTCTGTGAGATTCATGACTCCAAGAATTCAGTGGATTCTAAGGATTACTTGAGTGCCCCTAGTGGAGGACCATTGCAAAAGCAGGCAGAATTCATATCGCAATGACACCACAAACTGCAGCTGTTTCATTTTTGCAATATTGTGTTATTGGACATAATGCTCTATAATCTGCTTTTATAGAGCATGTTTTTTGTTTTATCAACAAAAAACAAGTTTGTTACATGTCGGTGTGATATACTGGGGAAAAAAACAGATCTGGTGTTTGTATCACATCGGCCCAGATTCCAATCCAACAGCACAACTTCAACAAAATTGAAAAAATAAGTGTGTGATGCTTTAGCTCAATGGATACAACGACTGTATTATATGCACGAAAACTCAAGCTTGAATCCTGGCTGTACCACCTGAGCTTTCTTTTTTTTCTTAATTATACCAAACCATACCCAATAGCCTCACTCACTCACTCATACCGCTTAATCCTGTATTCAAGGTCAAGGCGGTGCAAGGCGACAGTGCTAACCACTACACCACCGTGCCGCCTATACCCGATAGCCTATCCATTTTAATCCATAAAAATAAAACATTCAGATGCCTTTGATATATTCATAGTTATTTTATTGATTTTCTTTATTTTTTAAAAAGTTTTTCACATTTGTTTAAAATGAAAGGCAATATTTTTTATTTTCCAATGTATCATTTACATTAGCCTACAGGTCAAATTCTGAGTAATTTGCACTTTATACATGTTGTTATATTTGTTGTTGTCTAAACGTATTTCTATTTGCATTTGTCAGTAAAATAAACATTTGGCATTGATAATTCTTGATTGTCAGTCAATTATATTTTTATGGTCAGAAACAAAAGAGACTGAAAATACTATACTAGAAGGTGACCAGATACAAGTATCTCGGAGTCCATATCTCTAAAGACACCTCATATCTCTTCACTGGTGAAGAAAGCTAGGCAGAGCTTGTACTACCTCAGACAGCAGAGGAAGTTCAGGATCTCCTGGGGTCTGCACAAAACCTTCTTCACCTCTATCACATGTTTCACTACTGTTGTACTTGTACAACCATGTATGTGACAAATAAAATGTTTGAATCTTGAATCTAAGCTTAGCACTCCTTACCTCTATGCCATACTGGAAAAATGAAAATAGTAATTGCAGATTTAGCCACCGGTTGGATCCAGAGACTGGACTGAATTTCTAACCTGCTGTTGACCGGTATATTTCAAATGTCTGGATTTCATTTCCATTGATTTACCTGAGCAATCCCCCCAATGTATTCATTTGACTCCCCCCCTCCCCCTGACGGCATCAGCATGTCGAGATCAAGTCACTGTGTTTTGGCTTCATCAGGCGGTCACTTGCAGTAGCTCCCAGATGTGAAGTAATGTAAGTAAGAAAACTCCTTTTAGCTCACAAAATAAATTAACGGATGCCCCCCTCTGTATGGCAGCTGCATTGAATTCATCAGACTCTGAAAGAAATATCAGTGTCTCATAAAATGATTAAATTAAGCTTCTGAAGTGTGTGAGTTCAAAGCCTACATTGCTAACTACGACCGCTGAGCCCTTGAGCCCTTAACCCTCAACTGCTCAGTAGTATAAATAAAATAAATTAACATTGTTACTCTGAGTAAGGATCTCTACAAAATGTAGTGAAGAATTTACTGTATTTCACAAACTGAAAGGTTTTGCCATGAGTTACAAACGTTTCACCTAATTATAGCCTATTTACTTGATTATAATTTAGCATGACTTGCTAATTATAATTGATGATGACGACATTAGTATTTGATGAATATGAGGGCGTTTTATTGGCTTATGTAGTTTATTTCATTTTCAGTGATTTATTTGCAAATCAAATTTCAACCACACAAAACCAAATTCAAGGGCAAATGACATTCTTACAATATATTCTAATTAGAATTAATTAGAATTACAGAAAGTTGATAATAAACAAAACTGTTTATTTGAAATAAACTTGCAACAATTGTAGCCAAGTGATTAAGCATAATTGTAATATTTGACTTAACATAGCAGAAACATGAACTGGATAACAGAAATAAATCAATCAAGAAAAAAATATTACATCTACGTTTTTTATTTTATTTTAAACATAAATATATAATGTTTATGAGAAACCATTTCTAATAATATTGGTTCTATATTTAGATAATAGAAGTAAGTAAAAAGATGGCTCAACTGTCAGATAGAACTAAAGCTCCAATTACTGATTCACCCAAGCAAAAAAAAAAAAAAAAAAACTATGAGGGAATTAATTGACCTCTTCACAAATGCTGATATTGCTGGAGTGATATTTTGCTGTTTGTCCTTTATGTAACATTAAAGACCTGCTTCAGACTAATTAAAGCTTGTTCTTTGTTGATTCCTTTCCATGCATCTGGATACACAGCTGGCAATGCTTTATACCTTTCAGCAAATTGCTTATTGAATGTCACCAGCACATACTTCCAGTAATCTGAGGCCTCTATAGTCATGTCAGGTGGAATGTGCCAGTCTGGGTAGTATTTCCGGTAGTCTTTGTAGGGATGAGGTTGGAAATTTGTTTCATGATTTTGAAATGTCCAGTTCCCATGAACACTAGATGTACAAATCTCTTCACAAAGGATATTAGTCTTTAAATCTCTGTACATACCAAGTCCTTGTGGTCTGTGTACAGTTGCATGGTGTAGCTGATGTTCCTTTCCTCCTGCTTCACATGGAGTTTTGCAAAATGGACACTGTTCTCCACAACCAAACACCCTTTTGAAAAGCTCATCTTGGGGTTTTATTGACACATTTTTCAGTGTTTCAACAGTTTCAGTTGACTCTGAGATCTCCTTTTTTATTTGCTTGTTCAGATCATTAATACATTCATGGAGACTTTTAACGAATGACTCACAACAGCTTGTGTTCTGAAACAGGACCCTGTCGACTGTGCTCATGGATATTGAGATGACATCACTCATAGCTTTGCAAAGATTGTGGATCAAAATTGCGGTACCTTCTGCATTATTGGCCAAAGGAGATCCATCAGTTTCAAGCTTACAAGTTTCTACAGCTTCAGTAATCTTTTTAATTATGATGTTCAGTTTCTTGTGTTTTAATTTTTGCAGAGATATGTCCTTAGAAAAACATTTAACAATGTGATTGTATATCCAGTCTTTGACATAATTCTCATAATGCAAAATATACCCTGCAAAGTCATTGAAGTTTGATTTTTCCAGTAGTTCCTTCTGAATAGTGTACTGAAACAGTGTCCGTGTACTATACTCAGTAGGATTGTTCTCCAAAACAGCGTCAACAATGTCTGGTCCGAGAGACTGCTCAATGTACTCAGTCACTGCTGGCTTGAGACAGAGCTGAGTGAAGTCTCGTGCTTTCCTCTGGCACTGGTCTCTCTCTCTGTACAAATCAGTAAAATCAGAGAGATATTGATCCTTAAATTTCTGTAGATGTTTTAATGGATCTTGCTGAGTGAGGTACTTCCTGTGCATCTCTGTGAACTTCCGAGAGGCAATGCCACAAATGTGCAATTTAATGTCGAGTTCAAATTTGGTATTGAATTTCTTGCCTGCTTTTTTGAGATGTGCATCAATTTCATCAAGCACATCTTTTGTAAATGTTTCTTGGTAATCACTTTTCAATTGCGTCATCTGTTCGATCATTTTTGTGCAACTGGTAATGACATCAACTGCAATAACTCCAAGGTCTTGTTTTGTACTTTTTTGCTTAAAAATAGCTACTACCTTTTCGACTCCTTTACCCATGTTTACATGATTCTTTTTGGCCTTGAAATCATTTTGCCCATAATTTTTCAAATCCTTAACATTCTGGAAATCCTCACTGACTTGTCGATTTCCTAAACTTGCTCGCAGTTGCTTTAACACATCAGCAGGAACATCCCTTTCTTTTAGACCAGTAATGTTTGCCACCACCCTTGTCCACATTTTCTCAAAATCAAATTTCAAATCCTCTTCAGATACCTCATCTTTACGATGTTTGTAATTTTGCAGTAATTGCAAGACTTGTTCTTCAATCATTGCAGATTGCTTACCGTGTATCTCTTCTACTTTTTCCTTGTTTCTCCTCATGTCAAGAGCAGAATCAAATCTTTTTTTCACATCAGCTTTCACTTCAGTCTCCAGAGATGTAATGTTTCTGAAAAAATCAGTTTTGTACTTTTCCACCAAATGCACATTACGATCTTTCCTTTTGTAGTAGTCTTTCAATTTTTGAGCAATTTCTTTTATTTGAAGCTGGATGGCTTTATCTGAACTTTCTTTAAGTGCTTCAACAACCTTATGAACGCAACTGCTTTGAGCATTAGATATCTGAACTTCTGCAGTACTAAGAAAAGACAAAATATGTCTCCTGAAAGACCACTCCCAATCTGAAAACTCTTTGCAAAGGTTGTCATAGGCATGGGCCACAAGAGTGTTTCTAAAACTAAAGATGAAGTTTTCAAACTTGACTGCCTTCCACAAGCTACTCATCCATTGTAGGAACCCCGGGATCTGAGACCATTGTTCAGCCTTTCTTTCTTTAAGCATTTGCAAAAGTTTTTCCTTAAAATCAAACACAGCCACACTGTAGCCTGTATTAACTGGTGCCATTGGTGGTGTGCCATTCCATAGGCCTGGAATATACCAGTTATTCTTTTTCACATCATAATCCAAAACATCAGTGAATTTCTTCACATAAGGTTGCTTTTCCATTTCAGCCGCAATTTCTGCCATCTCATTTAGCTGGTCCAGGAACTTTTGTCGGTCTGTCATGTTTTTGTCATATGCAGATACACCAGCAACATTTTGGTGGACAAAGTGACAGACTGATTTTTTACCAATTTCCTTCATCCGTAAAAAAGCATGAACTGCTATCTGCAGGATGTCCTTCATCTCTGTGGAATTCTCCATTGCTACATTTATGATAGTTACATCACTAAGACCAATGACAAACGTGGCCAATTCGTTGTCATGCTCATAACTGTCTTCCAGTTGTGCCAGTGCTGGTGATTTCAAACCCTCCGTATCAATCAGGAGGAGAAAGTCACAGAGTAACTCCTCCTTCAAGTCTTCCCCCACTGGTAGGAAAATCATGAATGCTCCACGTGTGCATCGTCCACTGCCCACTGCGAACTGAACTCCAAACATAGTGTTGAGCAGTGTTGATTTACCAGTACTCTGGACCCCTAACACAGTCACAACCAGCAAACGGCTCTTCTGCCCAACCATCCTGTGAAGCTCCATGAGAACATCATTAACCCATTTCTCTGGGATATTTGATGCGTCTCCATCTAGTAGTTCAAGTGGAAACCCATCCAGAAGCATTTGGGCAGCCAGATTAGGGAGATTAAGAATTTTGTCAGACATTTTATTTGAACGAAATGAAGCAGCCTCATAGATTTGTCCCATTTCTCTCATGTAGTGCTCTATGCCAAGAGAGCTATCAACCAGCTCCTGGTCTAATCGAGCTATAGAATCTGTGTTTTTCTTTTGATCACACTTTGTGCACTCTGCATATTTGTTCCGTAGGTGTGATATTTGTTTGTGTGATCGCATGTCCAGCTTTAGTCCCAGCCATTTAAGGAAAAAGGCTCGCTCAGTGTTATCAGAACTTGACAATGCATTTATTAAGGTGTCCATGGTTTTTGTCATCCTGTACTGGCTTTGTTTTCTCAGAATTTCATCTTTTTCCTTTTGAAGTTGAACTTTATATTCCTCTAAACGCAGTTCCCCAGAATGCTTTAATCTGCACTGCTCTTTTTCTATCTGAGCCAGTCTTTTCCAGTTTTCACCTTGCAGTGGCAGCTGTGTTTTTTTATATTCCACTATGCGGCGAACTCCAATGCACTTCATGATTTCCTCTGCTCTTCCTTCTGCTGAACCACAGGCTATGTTTACATTTTCATCAGTGCCAAGACCCAAATCTTGAGCAATTCGCTTCATAGAATTGATTTCACATGTTGTCTGCTTGCCCTCGTCTAGCCTTTTTTTAATGGCAGAAATTATCATAATTGATAAATTGGCCAAATTTACTTTTTGGCTTTTAAGAATAACACGATCTTTTTGTAGTTGCAGAGTATCGATTACTGCTTCAATTGATGACTTCACATTATCACTCATAATCCTCTGACAGTTAACTACAAGAAACATGTTGGACGTATTTCCTTGTAAAGAGACAAACAGCCTTTGCTCCTTTTCTTCAACACTGTCCAGGAACACAAAGACAGCTGTTGACACCTGAGTAAGGAAACTGAATTGTGTTTCAAATGTACAAACATCTCCTCTTAAATTAGCAATCACAACTGGCTCAGCAAAGACATCAATGCTGTTGTTTCCAGATGGAAGACTCCAGCATATTTCCACCAGCCCATCAGAAATAATTCTTGAAGCAGATCCTCCAATCATTTCTCGATGGGAAAAAAATTCATAATTCTGTTGTGAGCTGTTGAGCACTTGGTTCAAAACCTGTGACTTGGACAAGCTGCAGTTGTTCAGCCTCACAAACGATATCAGTGGAATTTTAGCATTAACAACACTGTCTTCAACGAAGCCTTTAGATTCTGACATTGAATGTGGACGCCATTCTTTCAGGATACTTCGAAGTGCCCATAACATAAGAGTGCACTGATTATGTATTCCGTGAGGTAGCAGAAATGGTACTGCAAACTGGCACATTGACATTTTAAGTGCCATTTCCTGCTGGAGAAAACTATCTGCACAGAGAAAGAGGGCAGTGGTGAGATCTAGAAGATTTGGACTACCATCACAGTCTTGCTCAGCAAACAAATCTTGTGTTTTATTATTTTCTTCAGCTGCGCACTGTAAAGATCTTGAATTTGAATCAGCCCTCAGTAACTTTCGTAAGAAAGCCCATGGCATTGCCTGCAGTGAGTGAACCTCTTCGTCAGATACACTGGCTCTGTTAATCTCCAGCAAAGACTTCAGAGTCAGCTTGTTTGGGTAGTACTCTTCAAGTCCCAGTGTTTTCAAAAATGAAAGATCATCTGAAAGTAAAGACTTTATTTTAATATCACTGTTTAGATCAATGTGTATAGAATGTGTAATATGTAAACTACTTAATGGATATTGTCTTATTAAAAATATAATAATTTGCAATACAACAATATTGCAATAATAAACCTACATAACTTGGAAACTGATACCAAAGTATCTATTACTTGAAATGTATGTATCTAAATATAAATAATAATAATATAAGAAATTGTGAAAGGTTTTTCTTTGGTTTGGCTGCATTGGAGTGCTTTTAAAGTATTATGCACCATACAATAATACAATGTGCACCATACAATAATACAATGCGCAGAAAGAGAAACTGAAAACCGTCAGAAGAGCAAAAGTAAAAAGAATGATTAGATGGAAAAGGATGACATGCATAGCAGCATGCGGTAATCCTTGACATCATACCCGGGAGATAACTTGGTAAATTTGAGTAAAATCACAGGCTTCGCTTATCCGGTGAATTCAGAACCAAGCGAAATTCAGTTCGGAGGTAGGGAAGTTTGGGGCGGCAGGCAGGGAGGCAGGGTTTGAGAAGTCCTTGCTATTAGGTAGAGTCTGGTGTACTTTTATACTTTTAACTACCAGAAACCAAAAGTGTGCAGCAACTGGTGACACTGAAGAGTTTGGGAAGCCTTCATTATTTTATTGTATACAAATTGTACAAATGTGTGCATATATCTGAATCAGATTAAGGGGTCCTATAGCAAGCATGAGAAGATTTGCCAGAACAGAGTCAAAAGTACCATGATGACTAAAGTGTTATTAGCTTCAACTCACTTCCAAGCTGGCTTGAGTCCCTCTGTGTGGACCTTGATCCTGATTGTCTGTCATTTGCTGTGCAAAAAATGAAGTCATGTAAAATGAAAGATAATTAAGACTTTCGCAGTTTATTAGAAGTAAAGTCAAGTTTAAACTTTTAATGCAATGACTGAGACATACATACAATACATAGAATGTGTATCAATATCTGAAAGGATATACAGTGATGTGAAAAAGTGTGATTTGTGAAAGTCTGTCCCACTTTAATGTTTCAGATCAAACAAATAAAAATTTTAGTCAAAGATAACACAAGTAAACACATCATTTTTAAATGAAGGTTTTTATTATTAAGGGAAAACAAAATTAAAACTACATAGCCCTGTGTGAAAAAGTGTTTGTCCCCTAAACCTAACTGGTCGGGCCACCCTTAGCAGCAACAACTGCAATCAAGCATTTTCAATAAGTTGCAATGAGTCTGTTACAGGCTGTGGAGGAAGTTTGGCCCACTCATCTTGACAGAATTGTTGTAATTCAGCCACGTTGGAGGGTTTCTGAGCATAAACTGCCATAAACTGCTGATCATTGTCCTGCTGCAGAACCAAAGTTCACTTCAGCTTGAGGTCAGCAAACAGATGGTCGGACATTCTCCTTCAAGATATTTTGGTACTCAGTAGAAATAAGTCTTCCAAGTCCTGAAGCAGCAAAACAGCCCCAGACCATCACACTACCACCACCATATTTTACTGCTTGTATGATGTTAGGGTATGATGTACTTTTTCTGAAATGCCGGTGTTACTTTTACGCCACACATTACTGGACACACGCCTTCCAAAAAGTTAAACTTTTGTCTCATCAGTTCACAGAGTAATTTCCCAATAGTCTTGGGGATCATTAAGATGTTTTCTGGACATCTTTTTTCCAGAAAAAGTTTTTTTCAAAAACTGACACAAGCCTTTATGTTCTTTTTGCTCAGCAGTGGTATTCGGCTTGGAACTCTGCCATGCAAACCATTTTTGCCCAATTTCTTTCTTAAGATGGAATCATGAACACTCACCTTAACTGAGGCAAGTGAGGCTTGCAGTCCTTTGGATGCTGTTGTGGGGTCTTTTGTGACCTCTTAGATGAGTTGTCGCTGTGCTCTTGGGGTAATTGTGGGTGGCTGGCCACTCCTGGGAAGGTTTTCCACTGTTCCATATTTTTGCCATTTGAAGATAATGGCTCTCACTATGCTCCCCGGCAGTCCCAAAGATTTAGAAATGGCTTTATAACCTTTTTCCTGAATGAGCTCAATTATTTTCTCTCTTATTTGTTTTTTAATTTCTTTGGATCTCGGCATGATGTCTAGATTTTGATGATCTTTTGGTCTACTTCACTTTGTCAGGCAGGTCCTATTTAAATTATTTCTTAATTGAGAACAGGTGTGGCAGTTTGTGTGTGGCAGGTGTGATAAACCAGAGTTAAGTAATGTTTTAACAGGGGGCAAACACTTTTTCACACAGGGCTTAATAATATAATATAATAAAAACCTTCATTTAAAAACAGCATGAAGTGTTTACTTTTGTTATCTTTGACTAATATTTAAATTTGTTTGAATATTTGAAACATTAAACTGTGACAAACATGCAAAAAATAAGAAATCAGTAAGGGGCACACACTTTCACAACTTATAATGTAAATTATTTTTTTAAAGATAGTTCCCACCTTTAGTGACATTGCGCTTAGAAGCCATCGTTCTTCAGGATTAAGTTGGCTTTTTAAGCTGCACATACAAAATTTCAAAACACCTGTGGGGGAAAGGGAAAGCACAGAAAAGTTGCAAATGGTTTGAACAAAAAAGCAGGACACAACAGAATCATAGGGTTATCTTAAACACTTTTAATAAATGTTTGGATTAAATACAAGTGATAGAAATTAAGTTCAAACAGAGAGAGTGTAATAACTGTCATGGCAGATTCCATACAGTCAGAGTAAAGAGTAGACTGCAACAGGAAACTGTAGATGGAGGCGAGCAGCACACTAATCCTGACTTGTAGGCTCCTTAACTCGATCACAGGGGACCTTCCAAACCCTGAGGTGTTGGTGGCGATAACATAAGCATCACCATGGGTGCCTGGGACGAGTGGGTACACTCGTAGAGCAACTTGTGGTAGTGTTAAAGGACAGGTTATCAACAACTCAGGAAGAGAGACCCAAAGTGAAGTACAGTGGAACCTTTGATTACGAGCATAATTCGTTAAAGAAATGGGCTCGTATTCCAAAACACTCGTAATCCAAATCATCATTTCCCATAAGAAATAATGAAAACTCAAATAATTCGTTCCACAGCCTCCCCCCCCAAAAAAATTAATACAATCTATAAAATGAAAATGAAACAAATTAATCTGCACTTTATCTTTAAAAAAAGTACAAATAAATCCTGACAGATAAGTGTTTCCGTTGGTGCGCACAGGCGCCGTGTGTGTGTGTGTGTGTGTGTGTGTGTGTGTGGAATTAGCCCCTTCCCTCGCCTCGTTTTACACAGTAACACTCCTCCTCCCTCTCCCCACCTCGCTTTTTAAGAGTCACACAACGGAAACACCGTATTAACAGGAAAAAAAGAAATCTTTCTGAGGCTGGTATGAGCACATATTAACGGACTCAATTTTTAAGTTTCACAACAAGCGCATAAACACAGCGGAAACACCGTTTTAACGGAAAAAGCGAGACTGGCATGAGCGCATGCTAAAGGAATCACTTAAGTTTCACAACAAACGGACACACACAAAAACACCATGTTTTTTAACAGGGAAAAAAGAAATCTCTCTGACCTGGCGTGAGCGGATACTAAGGGAATCACTGCTGTAAAGTAAAAAAAAACAAAAAAAACAAATGAACCATCATCTTACCTTTGAAAAGAATCGTGACAGAGCAGAGTTTCTGTGTGTTTGTGAAGCTGGGGAGGGGTGAAAAGGCGAGAGCGCGCGTGTGTGTGTGTGTGTGTGTGTGTATTGGTGTCAAATTGCGCGCGCACGAGCAGAGTTTCTGTGTGTTTGCGAAGCTGAGGGGGGAGGGGGGGGGAGGTGAGAGAGTGACGCTCGGTGTCAAAATAAGAGTCGCATGTGTGAAGCATGATACTCGGCGCTCATAAACTAATACTGGCTCGGTTTCCGAATAAAAAATTATTAAAAATCTTTGCTCGGTTTGCGGAACACTCGTAAACTACGTTACTCGCAATCCGAGGTTCCACTGTACTCTCCTAACAACAGAACAGCAAGGAGGGAGATATTAGAGGTTATTCAACCCTGAATGGTTGAATAAGGGCAGGGCATTAAGAGGTTAGTGGCATAATTGCTGTTTATTGTTCTTAGGGTTGGAACATGAAGATTTCCACAGAATAAGTAAGAATCAGGTTTTTATTTTATTTAAGTCGGGTCACGGATAGTTTCAGTAGTATATAGTAACAGAAAGCACCCAGTCTATTTTTTATATCCAAAAGATAACATAATTCCAGGCAACCAAGATAGTTTATGATTTAAGATATACAAACACAAGTTGACTCCAATCCAACCTCCAGAGATTGTGGCTTACTTGTTCAGTATAACACAACCGGTAGATTCCTAGTATTGCATAAACAGGCAGAATCATAACAGTAGTGATGTTATGTATGACACAGAAGAGCCGAAGCTTGTGTCAAGCAGAAAAGGTGTTTCCAAATAAAGTCTTGCTTTGAGCCATGAGTCATGTTCCCAAAAGTCACGTGACCAATGTCAAACGAGCTCTCATGTTTGTCAGAATCAGGAAAGGAATCATGATCTAAATCAGGATTGTGAAAAATTAAACCTATTCAGCATTTCACAATCTATTTAACGTTTACTCCTTATATACAGTAATATATTAAGAAGAAAGATTTACACAAAAACCTTTGTTTCATATTAATCACCTTAATCTATCTCATCAACTTGTCTTGTTCTTCACTTTTCGTTTCTGTTCTAGTTCTCCACTTAATTTTCAAAGATGGTAATTATGTGTGTGAACATTCCCTTTGAACACTCACTCACTCATCATCTATACCGCTTAATCCTGTATTCAGGGTCACGGGGGGCCTGGAGCCTATCCCAGGCGACTTGGAGCACATGGCAGGGTACACCCTGGACAGGGTGCCAATCCATCGCAGGGCACAGACACACACACATACACTCCCTCATTCACACTCTACGGGCAATTTGGGAACGCCAATTAGCCTAACCTACATGTCTTTGGACTATGGGAGGAAACCGGAGTACCCGGAGGAAACCCACCAAGCACGGGGAGAGCATGCAAACTCCATGCACACAGAGACGGGAATCGAGCCTGGCCGGGGATCGAAGCCGGACCCTGGTAGTGCAAGGCCACTACACCACCGTGCCGCCCTCCCTTTGAACAGTGGATTTTCAAACAAAAACATGTAAACACATGCACACAGCTCATAGTGAATGCAATGTTAGTCACAGCTGCATATCCATATTAATTGTGCTGCTAGATACACAAGATTTGTCCACTAGATGTCAGTAAAATTAGCTCTTAAATGAAGATTCATGAAATGAACCTTTTGGTAAAACTATTGGCCAGGAAGCCTCGACACCTAAATGAGGCTTTATTTCATCATTAATACAGTATAGATCAGGTTTTTAAACACGAGGAAGAAGACACCAGGAAACTCCATTTGACCATCTCGTAGAGAATGCAGACACTACAGTGCACTTTTATAGTAGTACTCAAACTCAAAATGGCTGCCACATAAGTGGTCCCAACAAAAAAACCCAGAAAAGCAATTTATGACATCATATGAACATGTCTTTTCATAAGTATAAATCAACATAAGTAATCTTTATGGGTCTGATTTTAACGCCGCTCTGTTCTGAGCTTCATGTTGGTTTGGTTCAAATAATTAAATTCAACCAATGTATAACAAATCTATGAAGAAGGAAAAAGTACCAGTGCAAAATTGCCGTAATCTCTAAATCTCCACTGTACATACATTCCTTTTAACATTAACAAAGTCAAAAGAAAAATGAACTTTTTTTCTGCTTAACCAAGATTACCAAGCACAGTCAAACAAAATGAAAGCAAAACAAACCAATAAATAAATAAATAAATAAATCAGGAACCGCATATCACATTTTTTCTTTATTCACATGTATTGTCTCTAGTTAACTAAATGAATCTAATGTTGAACATTACTTTCTGGTGTATTGGAAAAGTCATTCTGAATCTCAAGTATAAAAAAAACCTAAAGTCTGAATAGCAGGATCAAGTTGTGACTGCATCTTGTGCTAACATTTTAGTTCCTCTTGTGTCTGTTGCAACTGAAAACCTTTTTTTCATAGTTCATGTCTCTCTTTTCTAGCTAGGTATTTTACACTCCCCATCTGTAAAGGGCTTGTTCTCCTAAAATCCACTGTTCGGTGATAAGTGAGAGACGAACTAGGTAGATCTCTCATACTGAACTTCAAGCTCATTTATTTTTCCACTCCCTTGAGTGTCTGACTTTTGAGAGTAAGTTTCTTCAAAGTGTTTGTGCTGCATTTTTTAATGGCATTAAATGTTAAATTTAATGAGACGCACAAGCCTAATAGAGATCGAGGCAGGAAGAATAAATGCATATCTTTTGGTTTGAAAAACCAAAATCAGGAAATGAGCTTCTCCCAGGTTTGAATTTGGAAATAAGGAACCTGCAAGACCCCAATCATTTAGATTTTCTGTCTTAATAATAAACAAGAGAAAATTAAACAACACGTCCTTATCAGATTTCACTTTATATGTTTTTGCTGTGTGGCAGAAGTTGTAGTATGGCACATGGCGGGAAGACCAATGGTGGCACCAATGGTTAGGGTTGTAGGTTATTGTATTTCTGATGAGAAGGTCAGAGGCCTGAGCCAAATAAATAATTGAATCTTAATCTTAATAACAGGTGTTGCAGAGAACGGTCCCCTTGTTAACTTTAGAGTCAGTGGGTAGCTCATGTTTTTATAATTGCTTGTGTTAATTTCTTTTCTTTTCATCAGCATAAGGTATATTTCACATTGTTTGTTAGTAGTTTAACATTAACATACTTTAAAATACAGTGGAACCATGGATTACGAGCATAACTCATTCCGGAAGCGGGCTCGTATTCCAAAACACTAACACGCAGCGCAAGAGAGAGAAAAATCATTGGCTCAGTTGTGATCACGTGACGCTCGGC
This sequence comes from Clarias magur, assembly GCA_013621035.1. Lineage (NCBI taxonomy): Eukaryota > Metazoa > Chordata > Actinopteri > Siluriformes > Clariidae > Clarias > Clarias magur. The sequence goes on from QNUK01000381.1 coordinate 452,097, forward strand.
GTCAAAACAAGAAGCGCATGCGTGATACATGACACTCGGTACTCGTAAATTAAGACTTGCGTTCGGTTTCCATGGCAAAATTTATTAACAATCTTTGCTCGTCTTGCTCGTCTCGGAACACTCACAAACCACGTTACTCGAGTCCGAGGTTTCACTGTATTTATTTTTTTGGGCTGTGGAACGAATAATTTGAGTTTTCATTATTTCTTATGGGAAAATATGATTTGGTTTACGAGGCTCCACTGTATATTAAAATAAGATTTGGCATTTTTTTTTAACACTTATTTGCAGTTAAATTTAATAAAAATAGTTCATTCAAGGACCTATATATTAGATTATATTTTCCATTTGGTGATTCTCAATAAATAAAAAATGTTTCGTCTGCATTTTAATATCGGCTAGATTTCTAGTAGAACATACATTTGTGACATTAATTCATCACTGTTACTGTAGTAAGCATTTGATTTCTTGTAATCTTATAATCTGTTCTGTGAATAATTTGTTAAAACAACCATTGTATCTTATAAAGGTAAAAAAAAAACAGATAGAAAATTGTTAATTCTTTGTCATAGCTTACCAGACTTCAAAGCAAGGAGAAGCTCTCATGCTCATGTTGATGCCAGTTTAGTTGGGACTGCTGCTGGTGGTCGCTATTTATATTCAGTAAATTCTCAGTAGATACACCCTGAGATGACATCAGTACTTTCGAGTCAATATCTGCAAATATGCAGAGCAGGTTTTGCAAGTGAGACCTAAAGTCAGGAGTAAGATGCATTTTAAATATGAAAAGGTGGCCAATTCCAATAAATTAAATAACATTTTATTTATATAATGATATAGTCAGTGCATATGTTCACACTGCAGTGCAAAAAATTTAAAAACAATATATCATGGGAAAGGTTTTTTTTGTAATTTAATTCTCATGTCCTAGAGTCATTATACATAAAGCAAAATATTTTAAAAATTTATTTGAACAACTTTGTTTTGATTTTAATCTTATATTGATGCTATGGTACTTAACATTGGGACTGGGTGAGACTTGGGACTTGGCACAAAGTCATGACGCAAACCCATGCACAGAGTGAACACAAAGTGCTTGAACCCAGGCAGCAGAGCAAGCACGATATACTCAAATCCTGCTCAGGAATACAGATGAGTTGAAGGCTACTATTAAAGGAGGCTGGTCTACAATAATGTCTCAGCAATGCCACAGTCTGATTGTCTCCATGTCATGAGCACATAACTGAAGCACATAAATGAACATAATACATTTCCATTGCAGTCAAGTGCATACATTTCAGTCTGTGGCAGGATGTGCCTATTGGGATATGTTTTTATCTGGCATTTAATCTGTTTTTGCTGTCAATGTGACAAGTACACAGTGTAGCGTATACTTCGGCTAATATTAAAAAATAAAAGTATAGTTTAATGCACTTTCCTTACACATAATAAACAAGTATAACTGCCTCATAGTTTGAATAGTTTAGAGTAAATAGTGTATGGGGGTAACTGAACCTTGAACCGGTCTTTCATTTCACAGTTTTGTTCATTAATGTCTCAGCAATGCCACAGGCTGATTGCCTTCATGTCATGAGCGCATAACTGAAGCTCATAAATTAACATAATACACTTTTGTCAAGTATAATTGTCTCATAGTTTGTTAAGACTGTGAAATGAAAGAAAAAGTAAAATCAGCCATCTGTATATCTGTTTCTGTTTGAGTTAATAGCATTATGTACATACAAGACCGGTTCAGTTTCAGTTTTCCACTGCAATGGAAGTGTATTATGTTCATTTATGTGCTTCAGTTACGCGCTGACATGGAGGCAATCAGACTGTGGCATTGCTGAGACATTATTGAAGACCAGCCTCCTTTGATAGCAGACTTCAACTCATCTCTATTGTTGGATCAGTCCTCATATTCCTCTTGACAATAGCCCATAGATTCTTTTTGAGTTTCAGGTCAGGCAAGTTGGCTGACCAGTCAAGCATAGTAATATCATGGTCAGCAAAGTGGTCAGACAGTTAGTGGTCATTTTTGCACTGTGAAATGAAAGAAAAAGTAAAATCAGCCATATGTATATCTGTTTCTGTTTGAATTAATAGCATTGCATACTGTACATACAAGACCGGTTCATTATGTATTAGGCAAGTGCATTAAACTATACTTTTATTTTTGAATATTAGCCAAAGTATACACTAAACTGTGTACTTGTCACATTGACAGCAAAAATAGGACCTAATTAAATGCCAGAAAAAAACATATCCCAATAGGCACATCCTGCCACAGACTGAAATGTATGCACTTGACTGCAATGAAAGTGTATTATGTTCATTTATGTGCTTCAGTTACGCGCTGACATGGAGGCAATCAGACTGTGGCATTGCTGAGACATTATTGAAGACCAGCCTCCTTTGATAGCAGACTTCAACTCATCTGTATTGTTGGATCAGCTCTCATATTCCTCTTGACAATTGCCCATAGATTATCTATGGGGTTCAGGTCAGGCAAGTTGGCTGACCAGTCAAGCATAGTAATATCATGGTCAGCAAAGCAGTTAGTGGAAGTTTTGGCACTGTGAACTGAAAGAAAAAGTAAAATCAGTCGGATGTTTATCTGTTTCAGTTTGAGTTAAAAGCATTGTGCACATACAAGACCAGTTCAGTTCTATTTACTCTAATCTATTCCACAATAAACTTATGAGGCAACGATACTTGTGCATTATGTATAATGCAAGTGCGTTAAACTATACTTTTATTTTTTAATATTGGCCAAAGTATACACTTAACTGTGTACTTGTCAGTATATTTGCATTTCCACTGGAGGTATTGCTGTTATAAATGTGCCTGCCAGACTATAATGCTGCATGTATTAAGGGGCATTTGGCCAACTCCTTACTATTAATCTTACAATCTGTCCTCTGAATAAATTCATAAAAATTCACACGTATACATTTACAGCTGTAAGGGACTGCCCCTAGAGGGCACTGTGGACTTGTATGTTTGTTAGTTTCTGTAGTTCTGTTTGTAGACTCAGTTTAGCAGAAGGCACCTCGGAGGTAGCTCATTAGAGTAGTTATAAATAGCTGGTTGTTCTGGGAAACTGGGTTGAGTATTAATTATGTTAAGAGGGCATTACTTTGGTCGGCGTTTGTTTTGTGGTTTAGTTTGGGTGTTGTTGAGTTTGGTTTTATGTTTAGAAGGCTCTATATGGTTTGTGAGTTGTCTGGGTGTGTCTCAGCCTGCGTGTGTGTGTGTGTGTGTGTGTGTCTGTCTGTCTCAGCCTGCGTGTGGGTTCTCAGTTTGTGCCTGCTCTAAGCACGGGTACGCTTTTAGAGTGTGTTACCGCTCATAGGAGCGCGTGTGTGTGTCTGTACCGCTCATAGGAGCGCGTGTGTGTGTCTGTACCGCTCATAGGAGCACGCATGTGTGTGTGTCTGTACCGCTCATAGGAGCGCGCGTGTGTGTGTCTGTACCGCTCATAGGAGCGCGCGTGTGTGTCTGTACCGCTCATAGGAGCGCGAGTGTGTGTGTACCGCTCATAGGAGCAGGAGTGTGTGCGTGTCGCCCGTAGGGGCGCCGGTGTTTGCTTGTTGCCCGTAGGGGCGCGAGTGGGTCTTGCTCTGGAAAGCCTGTACATCCTGTGTGATCCCTGTTTGTTTTAAAAGAGCCTGTATGTTTTGTTTGAAAGAGACTGTTTTACGTTTGCTAAGATTCTGTGTTTGATTTGTTTTCTGTTCATGTCTTGTCTTATTTTGTTATTAAAAGACTCTTATTTATTAAACAACTCTCTGCGCTTATGCCCGCCTTATTTAAGCCCTTGGCAGTAACAACCAGGACTACCCACAGTTCGTGACAACAGCACTTGGCAGACACTCTTATTCAGCTCGGAAAAGGACAATGTAAAAGGAATGGGGACAAATGTACAGAATGTTTTTTTTTTCATTGTTTACCAGATTTAATCAATTAAAAGACTGTCAATTCTTATTAATTCTTGTTTTACACCCTGATATGGCATCAATACTTTAATACGCTACGCTAAATCTAGCTCACTGGAGCACACCTCTTCTGCGCTTCACGTGTCCAACTGGTTTGCTCTCCTCAGTGGTGCACCCGCTGAGAAACCTGACAGAGCTCTGTTTATAGGAGACTCAATACTGAGACATGTGAAATTAGCTAGGCCTTTAGGGGCGTCAGCGGCACTGGTCAGGTGTATCCTGGGAGCCAGAGCACCGGACATAGCAGGTAATCTTAGGGCTCTAGGACAGCATAGGTTCTCCAAGATAGTGGTACATGCTGGAGCTAATGATATACGCCTTCGTCAGCTAGCGGTTAGCAAGCATAACTTTACAGAGGTGTTTAAAATAGCGAAGGCGATGTCAGAAGAAGTAGTTTGCTCTAGTCCCATCCCAATGAGACGTGGCGACATAGCTTACAGCAGGTTATGGTCACCGAACCGCTGGATGTCCAGGTGGTGCTCCGAAAACAACGTGGGCTTCATAGATAAAGCTGGCCTGTTAGGGCGGGACGGTGTCCATCCCACTCGAGAAGGTGCTGCTTTCATTTCTTGTAGTATAGCACATAATCTCAGAAGAGGCCTAGTTAATCGGTGACAATCCAGAGCCCAGGCCAGGGAGCAGACAGGCTAAACCAACCGTCTGCTAGCTGCATAGAGTCGTCACTCAGGGTTCATCATATTGAGACTGTGTCTGTTCCCCGAGCTAAACATAAACTTAGAAAGACTCAGACTCTGATCGCACTGAATGTGCAGTCGGCACCTCTGATCTGAACCTAGGACTGTTAAATATAAGATCTCTCGCATCTAAAGCAGATATTGTTAATGAAATTATTACAGATCAGGAGTTTGATATACTCTGTTTAACAGAAACCTGGATTAAACAGGATGAGTATGTAGCTTGTATGTAGTATGAAGCTAGTCCTCCTGGATACAGCTCCATACACCAGCCTCAGCTAACTGGTAGAGGAGGAGTCGTCGCAGTTATTTATAATGATAATCTGTCTATCGTACAAACACACGGACACAAATTTAATGCATTTGAAGTTCTCTATAGTAACGTAAAAAGTGTAGCTACATATATTAAGTCTGCTCAGTCGATCCCGCTAATAATCATTTATAGACCCCTAGGGCCATCCTCGGAATTTCTCTGTGAATTTTCAGATTTCCTCGCAAACCTAGTCATTTCTGATATTAGTTTTCACTGTTATGCTGACGACACACAGTTATACTTCTCAGCAAAACCAGATGAGAGAAACCAGCTTGCTAAAGTTGAGCAATGTGTAAAGGATATAAGAGACTGGATGCTAACTAACTTCCTTCTGCTTATTCCTGATAAGACAGAAGTTCTAGTCATAGGACCGCATGCAGCTAGAAGCAAGATTTTAAATCACACTGTAATTTTAGATGGCCTTTCTGTTCTATCTAGTGCAACAGTAAAAAACCTTGGTGTGACTATTGATTCTAGTCTTTCATTTGAAGCTCATGTAGACAATATCACCAGGATAGCATTCTTTCACTTCAGAAATATTTCCAAATTAAATAATATATTGTCACTAAATGATGCAGAAAAACTAAGTTCATGCTTTTATCACATCTAGGTTGGACTATTGTAATGCCTTACTGTCTGGTGTGTTCAACCAGGTGCATAAACAAGCTTCAGTTAGTTCAAAATGCAGCAGCGAGAGTCCTCACTAAAACCAAAAGATATATAAAGCATTAAATGGTTTCTGAGTGAACTGTTAGATAGATTAGCCTTAGGTAAAGGAGCAGATCTGGGGGACTCATGGACGTAGAGTATTATGGTGAACTCGTATGTTTAGATGCTGTCTTCCCCACTCTCATTGATCACTCAGGTTTGTCGACGGTGAGGTGATTGGTTGCTTTACATCTCAGGGATGCTCTCCCATTTAGTTATGCTTGTACTCTACAGTCGTGGTTTTTAGATCTTTGTTTCAGTTGTTTCTGTGATGTACTGAAATATAATTTGAAGCACTTCATATGTTTCAAAGGTTTTTATTGACAATTACATGACATTTATGCAAAGAGTCAGTATTTGCAGTGTTGGCGCTTCTTTTTCAGGACCTCTGCAAATCAACTGGGCTGCTCTCAATCAACTTCTGGGCCAAATCCTGACTGATAGCAACCCATTCTTTCATAATCACTTCTTGGAGTTTGTCAGAATTAGTGGGTTTTTGTTTGTCCACCCGCCTTTTGAGGAAGTTCTCAATGGGATTAAGATCTGGGGAGTTTCCAGGTCATGGACCCAAAATTTCAACGTTTTGGTCCCCGAGCCACTTAGTTATCACTTTTGCCTTATGGCACGGTGCTCCATCGTGCTGGAAAATGCATTGTTCTTCACCAAACTGTTGTTGGATTGTTGAAAGAAGTTGCTGTTGGAGGGTGTTTTGGTACCATTCTTTATTCATGGCTCTGTTTTTGAGCAAAATTGTGAGTGAGCCCCCCAAAAAAAGTTGCACAGGCTGCAGACTGTGGTATAAAGAATTTCTCTAAGAACCTCTGTCAGAATGCTTTTGGAGATTGTCTAACAATTGAAGTATGGATCGCTGGTGTCAAGGCTATATGCCTTTTGGACACTGGGTCGGAGGTGACCACTATCATAGAGTCACACTTTAAGACTCACTTTGGAGAAGTCGTGCTGACATCCGCTAACTGGATCTGCCTCACTGCAGCCAATGGCCTTTATATTCCCCATCATAGGATGTTTGGAAGCAGATATTGAATGTATGGGGAAGATGATGTCTGGAAAGTGCATGTTTGTAATCAAGGAGAGCAATCCCAATGGAACAGAATTACCTGGCATTGTTGGGATGAATGTGTTGAGTGATCTTAAGAATTTTTTCATGGCTAATAAAGATGTGAAGAAGGATGAACAGTTATAGTCATGGTGTCATAAGTGCAAATGTTCTCCTGACCTGATGTAGGATTGCTGCCCTGTCTAAGCCACAGGAAGTTGTGCCGAAGGAACTTGTGGCATTCAAGGAGAAGGAGGGTGCATTGCATGTTAAGGCTGTGCAGCAATGTCACGCACACACCACGCTCAAGGTCCGCTTTCATCCCTTGACATTTCCTTTGCCACACTGTCATGCCTCTCCTTACATGCCCCTGGACCGCCCCCGCCTGCACACCGGTTTCTCATCCGGTGGTGATTTCTTCCAGCTCAGAAGATTCTCGCTGCCAGATTATTGTATTTTTGAACTCTCGTTTTTCACTCCTCGATTACGACTTTGCTTCATGTTTTGGCTGAACACTCTCAGCAACAGATTTAATGGCTTTGAACTCTGGCTTTTGTTCCTCGACTATGACTTCGCTTCGCGTTTTGGCTCAACACTCTCACTGACAGAATTAACGGCTTTGAACTCTCGCTTTCGCTTCTCGAAGACGGCTTTGCTTCTTGTCTCTCCACGACACACAACTTCCGGTTCACCCAGCCCAAGCATCTCAGGACCACCTCTGCTTCTCTGCGTCGGGATCTACCTCTTTGCTACTTTGTCGTTCTCGCCCGACAGAATAATCCAACCACACGTAATGGATCCAGCAGAGTACGACAGGATGAGGCTGGCCCTGGATATCAGTGCTCACTGATTTTTGAGCTACAAGCCTCCACCTTCTCCTCGGTCGGTCGCAAGTAGCCTATGTCATCACCCTTCTTACAGGCAGAGACCGGGAGTGGAGCACAGCTCTCTGGGATGCCCGCGACCCACGTTGTAACATGAAGAGCGTTTCTGATCGCTCTCATGTCAGCAGGGAGGCCGGGAGCAGGTTGTTAAGACTACGCCAAGGAACACGCTCTGCTTATGATTACGCCATTGAATTTCGGACTCTCGTCGTCACCAGTGGATGGTGAGCCCTATCTGATGTCTTCGTCGAAGGCAGTCAAGGATGAACTCATCTCTCAGGGGCTACCCGCTGACCTTAACGGACTCATGGATCTTGGAGACGGACCCCTTCCTCCAAGACAGAATGATCATGAGGAGCCCAGGCAGTTAGACAGGACTCGAATCTCAGAGGAGGAGAGGCGTCGGCGTCACCTGGAGAGAGCCTTTTCTACTGCGAAGCCTCAGGACATCTACTTAAGAACTGCCCGTTAAAAGGAGGCACCCTTTTTATTAGGCTGGGAGCACTAGAGGGCGCTCCTTTAGACAGACTTTCAGAACCATGTCCCCTAATCCCTGCTACGTTAATCGTCTGCGGCCAAGCCCTCATCGACTCCAGTTCTGACTGTAACCTGATCAGCGTCGCTACAGCTAGGGCGTTAGAAGTCCCATGTGTTCAAGTAGAACCTTGCCATCACACAGCAAACCTGCCCTCTTACACTACGAATTTCAGGAAACCACTCTGAGGAGATCTGCCTGTTGGTTATTGAGAGATCTCATGTTGCTTTAGTTCTCGGTCTTCCCTGGCTATGACTTCATAGCCCACAGACTAAGCATACCATCATGGGCTGGAGCCCTTCGTGTTCCAGGTTGTCTTCTCTCAGCACTCCCTCTGTCTTTCACTCCAGTTACACCTGACGATCCCCTTAATATCTCCAATGTTCCCACTGAGTACCACAATCTCAAGCTGGTTTTCAACAAGACTCAATCCACGTCGCTTCCTTCCTCATCACCATTGACCTCCTTCCTGGTACCACTCCTCCAAAGAGTCTTCTCTACTCTTTGACACATCAAGAGCAAGAAGCCATGAACGAAAACGAGGTCTCTCACTGCTGGTATCATCCTTCCATCCTCCTCACCAACTGAAGCAGGGTTTTTCTTTGTCAAAAAAAAGACGCATCCCTTCGTCCATGCATAGATTAGATTACAGAGGCCTCAACGCAACAGTCAGGAACCGCTACCCCTTACTGCTCATGTCTACAGCCTTTGAGCCTCATCAGGGAGCCACCATCTTCACTAAGCTAGACTTGCGCAATGCATACCATCTCATCCGAATTAGGGAGGGCAACGAGTGGAAGACCGCCTTCAACACCCCAACCGGGCATTATGAATACTTGGTAGTGCCACTGGGTCTCACCAACGCCCCTGCCGTCTTCCAGAGCCAGATAAATGATGTACTCAGAGCCTTCCTGAACCTTCACATATTAATCTATCTAGATGACATTAAAATTTTTTCTTGCAACCTGGAGGAGCATCGGCGTCACGTTTGCCAGATGTTACAGAGACTCCTAGAGAACAATTTGTATGTCAAAGCAGAGAAATGTGAATTTCACACATCTACCACCTTTTTAGGCTTCGTCATCTCTCCCTCGGGCTGGAGATGGAAATGGCCAAGGTTTAGGCGGTCTCCAACTGGCCAACCCAGTCTCACAACAAGACCTCCAATGATTTATGGGCTTTGCCAATTTCTACCGCCAGTTCATTCGAAGGTACAGCTCCATTGCCGCTCCTTTACCCTCTCTGACATCCTCCAAGACACGCTTCTGTTGGAACAAGGAGGCGGAGAGAGCCTTCTGCAACCTTAAGAGAAGGTTCACCTCAGCTCCAATTTCTGATCTTCCCCAACCCGTTTTGCCAGTTCGTGGTGGAGGTAGATGCGTCCAACACTGGCGTTGGAGGGATCCTCTCTCAGAGATCGCTACAGGATAACAATCCTTGTTCATTTTTCTGGGAACTACTAGCCATCAAGTTAGCGCTAAAGCAGTGGAGACATTGGCTGAACGGGACGGAGCTCCCGTTTCTAGTATGGACCGATCACAGGAACCTTGAATATTTATATAGTGCCAAAAAATTCAATGCCCGACAGACTCTGTCTCTATTTTTTCCAGGTTCAACTTTGTCCTGTCCTACCGGCCAGGCTCCAAGAACACCAAGCCTGATGCTCTCTCGCGTCAGTTCTCTTTTCCCCATGACTCAATGCCATGCCCTCCTGCCCTCTCTTTGTCTAATCACAGCTGTGGAACTGAACATTGAAACTAAAGTTAAGCAGGCACTGACACAGGAGCCCGGCCCAAGCTCTTTGTTCCCCTCAGTCTACGCTTACAGGTCCTTGAATCGGGCCATGGATCCAGATTGTTCTGCCACTCCTGACCGAACCCACTTCATCATTCAGCAGCGCTTCTGGTTTCCCACTTTGGAGAGGGATGTTTCCAGCTTTGTGGCAGCCTGCGACATCTGCGCCCGCTGTAAACACGACAACCATCCACTGGCTGGCCTCCTCAGACCCTTATTCATACTGCACCACCCCAGGTTTCACATTTTGCTGGATTTCGTAACAGGCCTACCTTTGTCAGATGGGAACACGTGTATTATGCCCATTGTCGATTGTTTCTCCGAGTTCGTCAATCTGGTTCCACTTCCTAAACCTCCCCTCTGCCAAAGCGCCGTTTATATTCCGCCACAAGCGGACACGGACACTGCCTTATGCGAGCTGCACGAGGCACTCACACAGCACCAAACACAGCACCGGGACGCTGCGCTCATTGTGGCGGGAGACTTTAACAGTGCCAACCTCAAACGCGCAGCGCCGAACTTTCATCAGCACATCACATGCCCAACCAGGGGTGAAAGGACACTGGACCATTGTCATACAACAGTCAAGGACGGCTACAAGGCACAATCTCGTCCACCGTTTGGGAAATCCGACCATGCCGCCATGTTCCTCATGCCAAAATATAAACAAAGGCTTAAACAGGAACTTCCGGTTCAGAGGGAGGTCGCGCGCTGGACGGACCAATCGGTGGCCGCGCTTCAGGACGCACTCGATGACGCAGACTGGGACATGTTCCGGAACAGCTCCGATGACGTCAGCATGTTTACGGAAGCGGTCGTGGGATTCGTCGGGAAACTAGCGGATGATACCGTGCAGAAAACGACCATCAGAACGTTTCCCAATCAGAAGCCGTGGGTGGATAAAACCATCTGCGACGCTCTGAGATCTCGCACCGCTGCCTACAACGCGGGACTTGCATCGGGGGACATGAACCAGTACAAGGCTGCGTCCTATAACGTCCGGAAGGCGGTTAAAGAGGCGAAGCAGCGCTACGGAAGGAAGCTAGAGTCACAACTCCAACAGAGTGACTCTAGGAGCCTGTGGCGGGGACTAAGGACAATAACGGATTATAAAACACCAACATCCGGTATGACGAACAAGGACATGACTCTGGCAGACGAGCTGAACACCTTTTATGCTCGCTTCGAGGCTGCAGCTAAAGACGCTAGCGTTGCTAATGCTAGCGGTGCTAACGGCTGCGGAGAGGAAGTCACTGCCAGCACCGGAAACGCGTTCATCATCTCCGAGCATGACGTGAGGAGAGCCTTCAGGAGAGTGAACAACAGGAAAGCAGCAGGACCAGACGGCATCTCAGGTCGAGTCCTCAGAGCCTGCGCAGACCAGCTTGCACCTGTGTTCACAGAGATATTCAACCTCTCCTTATCTCAGTCGGTGATCCCCACATGCTTCAAAGAGTCCATCATTGTTCCTGTTCCGAAGAAACCACATCCTGCTTCCCTCAATGACTATCGACCTGTAGCCCTCACCTCAGTGGTGATGAAATGCTTTGAACGGCTGGTCAGAGACTTCATCATCTCTTCACTACCCGACACTCTGGACCCACTACAGTTTGCATACCGCCCGAACCGCTCCACAGATGATGCCATCTCTCATCTCCTCCACACAACACTCACTCACCTGGACACTAGAAGGGGGAATTATGTTAAAATGCTTTTCATCGACTACAGCTCAGCATTTAATACCATAATTCCCTCCACACTCACCACCAAGCTGGAGCATCTGGGACTAAGCTCATCTCTGTGTCAGTGGATCTCTAATTTCCTAACTGGGAGACCACAGGCAGTAAGGATGGGTGGACACGTCTCAGCCTCTCTCACTCTCAGCACTGGAGCCCCACAGGGCTGTGTTCTGAGCCCCCTGCTGTACTCTCTGTACACACATGACTGTGCGGCCACTACCAGCTCCACCACCATCATCAAGTTTGCTGACGACACCGTCGTGGTGGGTCTGATCTCTGACAACGACGAGACGGCCTACTTGAAGGAGATTGGAAATCTGGAGAACTGGTGCCAGAGGAACAACCTTCTTCTAAATGTCAGTAAAACAAAGGAGCTGATAGTGGACTTCAGCACTAAGCAGGAGAGGAACTACCAGACCCCCGTCATCAACGAGAGCCCAGTGGAGAGAGTGGACTGCTTCAAGTACCTCGGTGTTCACATCACGCAGGACCTATCATGGTCCTGTCACATCAACACCGTGGTGAAAAAGGCCCGACAGCGTCTCTACCACCTCAGACGCCTGAGAGACTTTAGACTGCCCTCCAAGGTGCTCAGGAACTTTTACTCCTGCACCATAGAGAGCATCCTGACGGGAAACATCGCATCCTGGTTCGGGAACAGCACCATGCAGGACAGACGAGCCTTACAGAGGGTGGTGCGATCAGCTGAGCGCATCATCCGAACTGAGCTCCCTGACCTGCACTCTGTCTACAGCAAGCGGTGCTGGACCAAGGCCAGGAAGATCATGAAGGACCTCAGCCACCCCAGCAATGGACTGTTCTCTCTGCTGCGGTCTGGGAAGCGCTTCCGCTCCCTCAAGGCCAATACAGAGAGACTGAGAAGGAGCTTCTTCCCGCAGGCGATACGGTCTCTCAATCAAACCAACACACTGGACTAATCACCTTTGCATTTTCTTGCACACACAGAACGGACAAATATGTCAATGCACATTGCACATATATGCACATATGCACATTTTGCACACTTCAAGGACTTCTTTTCACACCCCCCTCATATCATTAAAAAACTACCTCAAGTTTTTTCACAGACTATAGCCGTAATATATTACATCACATTCCACTTCTGACAAGAGCACATTCTTTCATACCTCAGATTTTATGTATATATATATATATTTTGTAACTTTGTTGGAATCTGTTTTATAGGTTCCTTTTGTAAAAATTATTTAAGGTCACGGAGCGGTCGTATAAGCATTTCACTGCATATCGTACTGTGTATGACTGTGTATGTGACAAATAAAATTTAAATTTGAAATTTGAATTTGAATTTGAAGAGACAGCAGAACAAATGATCCTCAATGTTTTCCGTCTTCATGGTCTCCCTACTGACATAGTTTCACATCGAGGCCCGCAATTCACCTCCTGCTTCTGGAAGGCTTGCATCTTCAATCCACCAGCCAAACTGAATAAAAGAACTAAGCAATGGAGGTTGCTCTCTGGTGTATGGCCATGCATGATGCCACCATCTGGAGTAAGTTCCTCCTGTGGGTCAAATACGCTCACAACTCCCTGCCATCTGCTTCCATAGGGTTCTCGCCATTCCAGTGTTGTCTGGGCTACCAGCAACCGTTGTTCCCAACCCAAGAGCAGAAGGTAGAGGTCCCCTCGGTCCAACATTTTGTCCGCCGCTGCAAACGGACATGTTTTGAGCCAGATGAAGCCTGGCAAGCATCCAGGTCATTGCCGACTCTGCTTTGTTTGAATGTTTTTCCGATTCTCGTCTCACATTTTGGATTAGTGATTAGTTTGATAAGTTGAACTCTCGATTTCGGTCCTCGACTATGGCTTCGCTTCACGTTTTGGCTCAATGCTCTCACTGAGGGATTTAACAGCTTTGAATTCTTGCTTTCATTCCTCGCCTGTGGCTTTGCTTTGCGTTTTGGCTCAACGGTCTCACTGACGGATGTAATGGCTTTGAACTCTAGCTTTCACTTCTCGATCACGGCTCTGCTTCTTGTCTCTCCAGGACACGCAGCTTCCGGTTCACCCAGCCCAAGCGTCTCAAGACCACCTCTGCTTCTCTGCGTCTGGATCTACCTCTTCGCTACTTCGTCATTTGCGTTTGACAGACTTGCAAAGATGCTTTTCCTGTCCATCGTGTGGAGAAGTTGCTGGATGCATTGGGGAATGTGCAACTGTTTTCTACCCTTGATCTTATTTCCAAGTTGGAATGAGTGAGAAAGACAGAGCAAAGACAGCAGTCGCCACTCCCTTTGGTCTATTTGAATGGACCAGAATGCCATTTGGGCCCAGCAACATTTCAATGCCTGATGGGGGTAGTGCTTGGTGATCTGACGTTTGATGTACTGCTTATCTACCTCGATGACATTGTTGTTTTTTCAAAAGACTTTGATAGCTGCTGGATAAATATTGGACCAACTACATGCTGGGTTAATTTAACCCAGCTGTCCGGAATGAGCGATGAAGGAGCGAAGAGATGGATCCAAAAGCAGAGGAACAGAAATGATTTAGAGATGCTTCGGCTGGGTAGTCTGAAGCTGTGTACTGTGGAGAGACGAGAGGCGGAGCCGTAGTCGAGGAGTGAAAGTGAAAGTTTGATGCCGTTAGATCAGCAAGAGCGTCGAGCCAAAACGTGAAATGAGAATCGTGAAAACGAGAAAAACAAAGCGAGAATATTGGAGCAAAAACACACAATAATCTGGCAGTGAGATAGCGTGCAGCGCCTCCTTATATCCCGGAAGAAATCAGGGCAATTTTTCGATACGTCACAGTTGAGACATGTGGAAGGTTGGATGAATGCGTCGCATGGAAGAGGGAAGTAGGAGTCTAGCACACGGGTTGAGTACCTTGGTTACTGTAAAGGGGCCAATGAAACGAGGGGAAAGCTTGCGTGAAAGTGTCTTTAGGGGGATGTCCCTAGTGGCGAGCATGACTCTGTCCCCTACGTGATACCTGGGAGTCTTGGAATGGTGGCGGTCTGCTTGTCTCTTGTATGAGGCCACGGCTTGTAATAGAGTTCGTCTCGATCGTAGCCATGTCCGTTTACAGCGCCTGACAAATTGTTGGGCTGAAGGGACCTTCGTCTCTGGTTCTTGGGCTGGAAACAGTGGAGGCTGGTAGCCTAAGCAGCACTGAAATGGAGACAGCCCTGTCTAGGCGGAGGGTAGGGAGTTATGGGCGTATTCGACCCAAGGGAGAAATCTTCTCCAGGTGGTCGAGTCTCAAGTAGTCATACAGCGGAGGGAAACCTCTAGTGCCTGATTAATTCGTTCGGTCTGTCCATTGGACTGAGGATGAAAACCAGACCATAGGCTGGGAGTAGCCCCGATGAGTTTGCAGAACGCGCCCCAAAAACGAGAGGTGAATTGAAGACCCCGATCCGAGACGACGTCTGTTGGAAGACCATGAAGCCGAAATACATGGAGAATTAGTAGCTCCATGGTCTCTTTGGCGGAGGGTAGCTTAAGAAGGGGGATGAGGTGCACAGCCTTTGAAAAGCGGTCGACGACAATCATGATGCAGGTGTTTTTATCAGACGGAGGTAGGCCAGTGACAAAGTCAACGGAGATATGGGACCATGGACAGTGAGGAATTGGTAGGGGTCTGAGAAGGCCAGCGGGTGGTCGGTTCTCAGCCTTACTACTACAGTCCACACAAGAAACAGGAGCTCAGTCCCCTCCAGCCAATGTCGCCACTCCTCCAGAGCTAGCTTGATAGCCAAGAGTTCTCTGTCCCCTACGTCATAGTTTCTCTCAGCTGGGGATAGGCGACGGGAGTAGAATGCACAAGGATGCATCTTATTGTCATGGGTGGACCTTTGAGAGAGAATCCCCCCAACACCAGTATTGGAGGCGTCGACCTCAACCACGAACTGGCGAGACGGCTCAGCAAGTGTTAAGATAGGAGCAGAGGTAAATCTTTTCTTAAGGTCAGCAAAGGCTTGATCTGCCTCCTTATTCCAGCAGAAACATGTCTTAACGGAGGTTAGCGAGGTCAGGGGGGTGGTGACGGAGCTGTATCCTTGGTTGAAGCGGTGATGAAAAAATTGGCAAAGCCAAGGAATCGTTGAAGGTCTCGCCGGTAGGCTGGTGTGGGACAATCAGTAACAGCCTGTACCTTGGCTGGTTCCATTTCTAGCTTGGACGGGGAAATGACGAAGCCCAAGAAGGTGGTGGAGGATGTGTGGAACTCACACTTCTCTGCCTTTACGTAGAGGTTGTTCTCCAAGATCCTCTGAAGAACGTGACGAACGTGGTGCTGGTGTTCTTCCAGGCTTTGAGAAAAAATTAAGATGTCGTCTACGTATATGAACACGAAGGCATTAAGGAAGTCGCGGAGAACGCCATTAATGAGGGATTGGAAGACAGCAGGGACGTTGGTCAAACCAAAGGGAACCACCAAATATTCGTAATGCCCTGTAGGAGTGTTAAAGGCCGTCTTCCACTCATCGCCCACACCGATGCGAAGCAGATGATAAGCATTTTGCAAATCCAGTTTAGTGAAGATGTTGGCCCCCTGGAGTAACTCGAAGGCCATGGTCATGAGTGCGAGTGGGTAGCGGTTCCTGACGGTGATTTCGTTGAGCCCCCTGAAATCAATACATGGATGAAGGGTCCCGACTTTTTTTTTTACGAAGAAAAATCATGCCCCCGCAGGTGAGGAGGATGGGCGCATAATACCAGCAGCCAGGGCTTCTGTTATGAACGTGTTCATGGCTTCTCTTTCTAGACGAGACAAAGAATACAGTCGACCCTTCGGCGGAGACGTGCCTGGGAGAAGGTTGATAGGGCAGTCGTAAGTCGATGTGGAGGAAGCGACATGGCTCTGGTCTTGCTGAAAACCTGCTTGAGATCATGGTAATGAGAGGGGACGTTGGAGATATCCGGAGGATCTTTCGTTTTGGCTGGAGTTTGGAGGGTAGGAAGCGCAGAACAAAGACACGACGTGGCACAAGAGGGGCTCCAACCTGTGATAATGTCCTTGATCCAGTCGATCTGGGGACCGTGAAGAGCTAACCATGGGAGGCCAAGAACAAGAGCTGTGTGAGACTTGTTGATAACAAAAAAAAAATCTCCTCAGAATGATTCCCCGACGTTCTTAGAGTGAGCGGAAGGGTTTTGTGAGTGATGGCCGGCAGGGCGTCCATCTAGGGCTTGGACGGCCAATGGACAATCCAGGGAAGTGCATGGGATCCGCATCGCCTTGACCATAGCTGAACTGATCAGCTTCCGGTCGGAGCCGGAGTCAACGAGTGCCTGAATGGAATGGGCTTGGCCATTACGTTGGGAGGAACGCCCTCTAGAGCTCCCAGTCTGACTAGAGGGCACCTCCTTTTAACGGGCAATCCCTGAGCATGAGGCCCGAACCCCCGCAGTAGAAGCAGGCCCTTTCCATGTGGTGGCGACGTCTCTCCTCATCGGAGATGCGGGTTCTGCCCAGCTGCATGGGCTCCTCCTGATTAGTCTGTGTTCGAGGAGAGGATGGGCGGGATGGCCTGGGAGAAGTTGACCTTCTGGGGGGAGGTGACCTCTGGGTGGGTTGTCTTGTGCGAAGTCGCGAGTCGATCCTCCCGGCAAGGTCCATGAGTTTGTGCAGATCAGAGGGTAGTTCCCAGGAGATTAGCTCATCCTTGAGTGCCTCCGACAATTCCTCCAGGAAAACGTCCGCTAGGGCTCTGTCGTTCCATCCACTCGAGGCAGCTAAGGTCCGAAACTCAATAGCGTAGTCATAGGTGGAACGTGATCCTTGGCAGCGAGAGCGTCGAGCCAAAACGTGAAGCAAAGCCGAAGTCGAGGAGCGAAAGCGAGAGTTCAATGACGTTAGATCCGTCAGCGAGAGCGTCGAGCCAAAATGTGAAACGAGAATCGGGAAAACGAGAAAAACAAAGCGAGGTCGTTAACGTGAAAACCGTGAAACAAAACGCGAGAATATTGGAGCAAAAACACACAATTATCCGGCAGTGAGATAGCGTGCAGCGCCTCCTTATATCCAGGAAGAAATCACCAGATGAGAAACCGGTGTGTCGGCGAGGGGGGCGTGTGACGAGAGATGACAGCGTGGGAAAAAACATGGCCGCATGCTGAGCAGCTTGACAGCGTGGAACGGAAGTGCCAGAAGGCGGATGCGCTCTCAGATCAGCACGGAGAGCATGACACCAGCAAAATGGGTTATTTATTTAACATAGCAAAATGGGTAAAATATTCAATCCAAATGCTAGGTCATATTTAACTGTAATGCTGGGTTAATTCTACCTCAAAAGTTGGTTATAACTTTTTTTTATGTTTTACATGTCTATGGGTAAAGGAGTTTAAACAGTTAAAATACTTTGATATACTGGTCTATTACAAAAAAACACTAAGTTTTGCAAACCATGCATATATGCAATAAACAACACCCAATTAATTGTACAAATCATAGAAAAATATTTATATTTATTTTTCAAAAGATTAGATAATACAAAACAAGTTTGACAGCGACATCATTATGATACTATTACACAGAAGCACTAATGCCTGAGAGCAGTGCTGGTCATTATCTCCCAACATCAGGATGTAGGGGTATGCCCTTGACACTTCAGCCTGCTGGAGATATTCCACGGTGTCGGTTCCAACCTTAGAAAGAAAGAAATTAAAGAAAATTAAAGTTTAGTGAAAAATCGAGAGGGTTGGCTAGTATGCATATTTGTAAGAAGATTAGTGTTTTTGTAACTTTTGAAACCTCAGCTTTTTATATGTGGTTGCTAATGCTAGCAACCTAGCTAAATGCTAGCATCATGCTGACACTACAGTTAACAGTTTAGCTTTCATTCATCACTTCACCATCTTCATACACCCTGAAAGCATTCTATAAAAAAAGCTAAAAAGCTCAGATATTTTTACAGTTTCTTTCATACATTCTTTGGTTTGGCCAGCTAGCAGCCATTGTCAGATAAACTAGCATGCTATAGCACAGAGCAGGCTGAAAGTTTGAGTGTAACATTAACCAAAATAAATGTTACATACAGTGAACAAATTCAGTCACACGTGAGTGAAAGTGTGTATTTGTATTTAACGTTTACATTTTCTCTTAAATATATGTGGAGGAAGACCAAAAAACCACCAACAACAAAAAAAAAGACACAAATCTGACACAGCCACTGACCACTGAACTTCGGGGGAGGGGCGGTCTTCTCTGTGATGTTACTTGTCACTAGCTAACCCAACTCCAACCCAGCAAGTTGGGTTAAACAAAAAGTACCCAACTCCCTGTAAATAACCCATTACCCAACAGAGGCAACCCAGCATTTGGGTAGTAAAAATAACCCAGAAATCTTTAGAATGCAGGGGCCTTTTGTTTTTATTGTTTGTACAGTATGTTACATTCATTTAATATTTAACAAATGATCACCTTGGGATTAGATGATTTTGTCTGACATTTTTGTCAAAATTGAGTTATTCACATTTTCTTATTCTGTGACAATCTATTTACATTATGTGAAGTTGTGTACATTTAGCATTAAAAAAAATAAATAAATAAAAAAATCAAATGGAATGTGTCATCCCAGCAAGAGTGGTAATTTTACCCACTGGTTGGGTCAAATAAAATAACCCAGCACTTTAACATTTAACCCAGCTAGAGTGTCAATTTAACCCAATAATTTGGTCAAATAAAATAACCCAGAATTCTGGGTTAAATGGTACAACCCAGCACTTGGGTCAAAACATCCCAACGCGAGTTCTGTCCAATAGTGACCCAGCAGCTGGGTTATGGTGGGGTTGTTTTTTGACCCGGCAGTTTTTAGAGTGTACAGTAAAGTCAATCTGAGCTGAGAAAATAATCAACTAACCATAATAATACAAAACACTCAATAACAATTGCAATATATGAAAAATTCTTGGTCCATAAAATAAATGTAAACATGGGAGAGGACAAAACACAAGAAAAATGTCCTCTTACTCTAAATGACAGATCCAATGAGTTCAAAAGCCTCCGTAGTGCAAATTGTTGTAGTGCAAATGTTCAGCACGAGGTAGTTTTGTGAAAAACACCATGGAAAAAAATTTATAAATTCCACCTGTGATAATGGATAAACTCCAATCACTTGATGAATCATAGGATTATTAAAACGTCCATAGCACAGCATTTAACTTTAGCATTTCTGTTTTTTTTTTTAATTATTATTAATATTTTAGCAATATATACATATTACTTCAATATATAACTTTTTCTTTCTTTCTTTCTTTCTTTCTTTGTTTTTTTTTTCACTAATTTCTAACCTGGGTTACACAAATCTCATGAGAACAAAATCTTCCCTGACCGAGGAAAAAAAAATCTGAAAGAGCAAAATAAACACTTACGTTTTCCTTTGAGAGGGAAGACCGGATCGAGCCCCCAAATTGTTAGGTTTTAAATGAAGTGTGTCCGAGCTAGGTTTTAAGCTAAGAGAAGAAGAGTTTTAGGTTGTTGTGTCAGCTGCACCTTACACTTTCTGGTCCGGGCCTGATCGACCGACACACAAACACACACACACACACACACACACACACACGCACGCACAGTCATTGTTGTCTGGATACAGGATATAGAAGGTGTTACCACAGAAGGCGTAAGGAAGCACAGTGAGGGGGCTGTTCTCAGGGCACAGGAATCTTCTTATTAGATTACAGTGTCTTAGAATATTATAAAACCTTACAGGGTGGCTCAAGAAGAAGCACATTAAGGTCATAGAGTGGGATAGCTAGTCTCCTGACCATAACCTTATAGAGAATTTATGGAGGGAGTGAAACTTTGAGTTGCCAAGCGACAAGAAGAAGGATTTAGAGAGGATCTGTAAAGAATAGTGAACCAAAATCCCTCCTGAGATGTGTGCAAACCTGGTAATCAACTACAAGAAATGTCTTACCTCTAAGGTTGACAACTAGGGATTCTCTCTAGATAAAAGTCATGTTTTGCTTGGGGATCAAATACTTATTTTACTAATTGAAATGCAACTCGATTTATAACCTTTGTATTATGTGCTTTATCTGGCTTATTGATTTGACAGTCATTCTTGAAAACTGCCATGATTATGTGCAGGTTTGTGTCACTTTACTTTACATACTATATATTTTGATGTGGGAATGAGGGTTTATGATGCCTGCAACTTGTAGTTTTTGTCCATACTGACCCAACCCAGCTCCTATGTGTGTGAAAATATAGACATTGTAATTACGGTACGTGTTCTCAATAACACTATTCAATATTTACAGACAGTTCTGGATTTTGATGCTGCTGAACTGCCACATGAGTTCATCTACGTGGATGAGGCAGGCTTCAATCTGGCCAAAAGCAGGCGTCGAGGCCATAACATAGTTGGACAAAGGACTATTGTAAATGTCCCTGGCCAGCGTGGGGGAAACATCACCTTGTGTGCTGCAATTAGTGTCCAAGGCCTCTTGCATCACCATGCCACACTAGGTCCCTACAATAGATAACTACATTTCTAGATGCACTACATGCAGTTGTGCAGGACAGACCAGAGCAGTCCAGGTTTGTTATCACCTGGGATAATGTCAGTTTCCACCATGCAGATTTGGTCCAAGATTGGCTCAACAACCATAACCAGTTCACACTTTTATATCTGCCCCCTTACACACCCTTTCTAAATGCACTTGAGAAATTCTTTTCAGCATGGTGGTGGAAAGTATATGATCGGCAACCATACGTCCTCATGACTCTTCTGCAAGCAATGGAAGAGGAATGCGAAGACATTGAGGTGAGATCGATTCAAGGGTGTATTCGGCACACAAAGCGGTATTTTCCCCGATGCCTGGCCCGTGAGGACATCACCTGTGAAGTTGATGAGGTCTTGTGGCCAGACCCAAATAGAAGACGGGATCTATACTCCAACCATTGATTTGTTTTTTTTGGTAACTTTTTGTTGCTACATTTCTGTAAAAATGTCTGTTTATGGTAAAAAGTATTGTTTGATTACTGAAGAAATTACTTTTGGCTTTTACAGAAGAGCAAAATACAATAAAAAATTTAAACACAAAGACTGGACTGTTTTATATAAAGCATCTGTGTGTTGCTGGTGATATAAAAGGGTAATTCAAATGACGCTTGTGTGTATGGTTTAGTTGCAAGTATTTCATTTTTAGAAAGGACTGTTTCATTTTGACAAAGATGTGAGTTGTTAATCTTCAAGTGTCTATAGCTACGTTTACACTGTCAGTTAAATGTGACCCAATTCCGATTTTTTGCCCATATGTGACACATATCGGATATTTTCTATGTCCGTGTAAACAGGAAAAAAAATGCATGCATTCCGATATTTTGAGATCGGTTTCATGCCTCCTTCATATGTGGAAATAAATCAGATATAAATCACATATGTGATTTTTCGGATTTTCTGAGGCATTGGGTTCTGTACGTCATTAAAACAATGAACTTTGCATATATCGCAGAGCTAGCATCAAGAATATTTCGCCGTCGTCCGTCTTGGCTAGTCTGTAGTGCAAGAACCTGCAAACCTGTAGTCTGAAGTATGCGCGATGTTTCAGACGGTATGGCAAGTGTAAACACTTGAATCGGATATGAGTCATAGTTGAAAGAACGTGTAAACAGACGGTCAGAAAAATAAGATATCAGCAACAAATCAGAATTGGGCATCGAGACCTGCAGTGTAAATGGGGCTTTTGTCTGATTGGCTTGTGTGCAGAGTTTTGACATGGTGGGCCAAATTCTGCAATAAGTGTGAAAGCAATAGGCAAAAACTGTAATTTGAACAACAAAATAAATTCTAAAAACTTGAAATACATGTTTGAGCAGTGAGGTGTGGGTTATCAAACCCTGTTTTGAAACAACCTCCCAACTGTAACATTTTCGTACAAATGACCACCTTTCCAGTGCATTACAGGACTTTTGTCAGCACTACAAAGATGTATTTAAATTCTATTTATTTAATCTCATAACAAAGTTTGCAGCATTTATATAATTTTGAAATAATTATATGACAGTTATTTAAAAAAAAACTGTCATATAATTATTTCAAAATTATATAAATGCTGCACCTTTTAATAGCATTTAATTTGGATAAAAACTTCTTCTTCTAAGTTATTACAAAAAAATCTATCCTTACTTTTAGCCTAAAAACTTAATAATAGTAATCCTATTAATAAAATCTACCTTAATGTTAAGAAATTGAATATTTCATTAGAAATACATTATTGTAGGAACAATTTACTACAAAAATAAATACATAACCACAAAAAATTCCTATCTGATGGTGTTGACACACATCTAACGGTATTGATATCTATATACGGTATAAAACAGAAATTCTGTTTTGGCGGTGCACAGCTGGTGGGCGGTGGTGTTTGCACAGATAGACACATATGATTATCAACTTTTACATTATAGAGTGGAACCTCGGATTGCGAGTAACGTGGTTTACGAGTGTTCCGCAAACCGAGCAAAGATTTTTAATACATTTTTTATCGGAAACCAAGCAAGTATTAGTTTACGAGCGCTGAGTATCATGTATCACGCATGCGACTCTTATCTTGACACCGACAAGTGATCACAACTGAGCCAATGATTTTTCTCTCTCTTGCGCTGCAGGAATTATGGGTAATCGTCTCCCCTGCTGCTCTTAGTGCTCGTCTCTTACTGGTATAATCAACATCTCCCCCTAACTACCCCCCCCCCCCACTCTTTTCTCATGTGTACTTTGAGGGTGACAATGACACACGCATACACACAGATCTCCCTGGCCGCACAAACACGCTTTATTTACACAGAAAACTCTGCTCTGTCATGATTCTTTTCAAAAGTAAGGTGCTGGTTCATTTTTTTTTTTTTTTAATTTACAGCAGTGATTCCGTTAGTCTCACACGAGTATCATTAGAAAGAATTATTTTTTTCCCGTTATAACAGTGTTTGCATTGTGTATGTAAGTTATGAAACTTAAAAAGCGAGGTGGGAGGAGGGAGAAGGACTTTTACTGTTTAAGACGAGGCGAGGGGCTAATTCCACACACACACACACACACACACACACACACACACACACACACACACACACACACAAATACACGGCGCCTGCGCGCACAAACGAAAACACTTATCTGTCCGGATTTATTTTTACTTTTTTTTTTTTATGTTAAGTGCAGGTTAATTTGTTTTATTTTTACTTCATATGTTGTAATAATTATTTTATGTATTTGTTGTTTTGGGCTGTAGAACGAATAATTTGAGTTTTCATTATTTCTTATGAGAAAAGTCTATTTGGTTTACCAGTGTTTTTGGAATACGAGCCCGCTTCCACACTAATTGTAATAGCTGGCAACGTCGTCTGCAATGAAGATGGGTACATTAGGCTGAGCTCAGGGCTACTGAAACCCTGGAGTAGACTGGAGAGTGTCTACAGTGACCAGCTGATATAACAGGCAGAAGTAGGGGCTGACGAAAGCAAGCTGACCGCACACTCCATTCGCAGGTAATGGTAGTACAGAGGCATCAGAATCTGCAAGCCTGGGGAGGTATGGTTAAACTTCATGTATGCAGGTGGTAACCTCTAGTAAGTTATAAGAGAAGAGATCTTTGAAAGATATCAAAGATTTTACAAATACAAAACTATAAAAGTTTATTGTAAATATTCATGCAACGTTTAAACTTTGAAATAAAACATTTAAACATTTAACATCTTAAAAAAATTTTATGTAAAAAAGTTTTCGAAAACTCTTTTCGAATCCAGCTTTCATATTTTTAGAACCACTGAATTGTGATTTAGGCAGCACAGTGGTTTAGTGGTTAGCACAGTCGCCTTGCCTCTCCAGGGTCCATGTTCGATTTCTGCCGCGGATCTGTGTACATGGAGTTTGCATGTTCTCTTGTGGGTTTCCCGCTTGGTGGGTTTCCTCTGGATACTCCTATTTCCTCCCACAGTTCAAAGACATGCATATGGAAGTATAACAGTGCCAAAATTCCCCAAAGCAAAATAGCACGTTGAATTACATGAACTGAAAAAAAAAAACTTATTGCAATACAAATGTTAAATTTTTTTTTATTTGCAATTTGATCTAAATTGAAAAAAATCCTTACAGCATTTACAATGCAATTTATTGTGGTTGGATATTTTAAATGAAAATGTAATCAAGCATTTAAAAATATACAAGTTACTAAATTTCTCTTAAAAACATTTTCAAGTGTTAAATTATTTTTAATTCATTCATTATTTCATTTTTTATTTTTTCTAACCCAGAAATTCAGTCAACAAAATTCAGTAATTAAATTCAGTAATAAAAATTTGATAGAAAAAAAATCAGGTCTTCACAGACAGGATATCAAAGAAAGAGCAATTGATTGCCAATTGCTGAGGTCCGTGTCGCAGTGTACTAAAGGGTGCCCTTTCTGCTTCCTGTGCAGTCTACTTCTCAGTTCTCAGGAACTACAGTACTTGTCGATCTTGT
Organism: Clarias magur; assembly: GCA_013621035.1. Classification (NCBI taxonomy): domain Eukaryota; kingdom Metazoa; phylum Chordata; class Actinopteri; order Siluriformes; family Clariidae; genus Clarias; species Clarias magur. The sequence goes on from QNUK01000381.1 coordinate 477,270, forward strand.
CGATTTTATCCAATAGGCTGGGTTGCCAATTTCACAATAAACAGTGTTAGTGTTAAGCAGTAAAATTCCCCATCTGCTGTAATCACTATATTCAAAGCAAAGCTTAGTTAAGAGTGCAGCATTCAGATCAGTAAGTAGTTCCTGAGTAGTGTGATTATAAAAATATTCATCCAGATTTCTGTAAAGCTGCTTTGGAATAATGTGACTCTGGACTGTCTTCACAGGAATGTCTAATTAGAATAAAATCTATGAACATAAGACGGATCTTCATTGTTATATGGTAATTTCGGTAAAAAAAAGATTGCATAAAAATTTGTGAAAGCGAAATTGTGATGTGTCATGATTCACGCCCTCATTCCCGCCCCATCTGCACACCTGTCTCGAATCCGCCACTGATTAGTCCAGGATTTAAGCATGCGCTGTGGGCTAACAAGCACGTTTTGTTTTCGTGTCTTGTCTTAGATTTCCCGGTTTTAAATACAGCTTTTGTTTTTTTTATTTTATTTTGGATAGTCGCCCTGCTGATTGATTTCCAGATTACCGATCTAACACTTCCTATTTTGACTACGGCTCGCATTTTGGCTTAGGTGCTACGCGGATTGATTCTCCGGCATTTGACCCTCGCTTCCGCATTCCGACCACACTCCCGTTTAACGCCACAATCTCCATCTGCACTTGCATTCACCTCGTTCTGCTCCGCCACGTAACATGATTTTAATCTATTGTTGGAGGAACCCTCTTCCCCTGCTTATCAGCGAATCCTACACACCCAGGTGGCATTGACTCCACCCATACCAGGTGATCTAGTGTTGGTGTCTTAAAGATTGACAACAATTGCCAAACAGACTCAGGCGTTTTATAAAACATATATGGTAAGGAAGTGGTTACCAAACCAGGTGCTGGAGGATGTCCTGCACTGGACATTTTGGTGTTCTCAGCTCCCCACTAGAACATGGGCTGGTTTCTGATTCCAAGGTATACCACAATTTGGAAATGTCATTGTTTCAAAACACATCAAATTTTCCATCATGCCATTTCTCTGTTATGAGCTGTTTGACTCATCAAGGACAGAAGGTGCAAGAAACCCTGAGGTCCTGTGCAGCGTAGAGTAGGCACTGTTTTAGTGAGTAAGTGTGCATTGCATGTAAGCTACATATTTATTATACATTTGCAATCTCCCTCCTTGTGTGCATCTACACTGAAAAAACAGAATCAACTTTGATCTACTAACTAACACTAATATAATCACAATCAGTTAGATCATGTAATGTGTTGTTTCTTTGACAGGGAGTCCCCTGGGATTAGGAGGGAACTAAATACATTTTTATATTCTACTTTTTATGATCAACATTTAATGAGTTTTAATCACACAGGTTACAATGCCTCTCCCTCCTTAAACCTTCTCATTATTTCTGTCTTTCTATTATTTTATCTCTGTCCCTTGTCAACTTCTCTCAACCTTTCTTTCTCTTTCCCTGTTTGACTGTCTGACTGTGTCTCCCTTATCCATCTTGACATTTTGTGTCTGCTTTTCATTTTCACTGTCCCTTGGTATATCCCAATTTCCATATTTCTCTCACTTTCTCGCTCACACACACACACACACGTTTCAAGTCTAATATATGGAATGTTTGTCTAGATTTGTGCATCTGTGTGATTCAGGAATGCAGGCCTGGGTGTGTGCTCCATGTTCTTGTAGGGTTGGAGAAACACTCAACAAGCCAGTGGCCGAGACGCTGGAGGAACTCTCTGCCCCCGCGTGTCAGCAAATCCTAGAAACCCAGTTAGCACTAGCTCTGCCCATACCAGGCGGTGATGCTACTTAGCATTGTGGACGCTCTTTTGTTGCGTTTTTTCACAGGTACATCTTGTGGCGGATGAGCACTTGTCGAGTCGGAGAGGATCTGAAAGTGAATGATACACTCGCACAGAAGACTGTTATTTGTGAATATCATGCCATATTGAATTGTTCTGTGCCAACCTGATTCACAGAAGGTGTGTGTGCACTCAGCGCCTTCTGTGAACATTGAACACTGAAAGGATCAACAAAAAAGTGAAAAAAAAAAAAGCATTTCAGCAGAAGATGCGAACAAATGCTGACTAAATAATCTCTCATTCCGTTTCACAATCATGCCATTAATGCTCCTTATAATGAACCATTTCTGACTGATACCTGTGCATTGCAAACAGCGCTAGCTCACTATTACCAATTTACATAATGTTGTAGTACATTCTGAAGCACATACATTTATAAATGTATACACACGTCTTTATAAAGTCTTTTTTTTTTTTGTCACATATACATTACAGCACAGTGAAATTCCTTCTTCGCATATCCCAGTGTAACTGGGGTCAGAGCGCAGGGTCAGGCATGGTACAGCGCTCCTGGAGCAGTTAGGGTTAAGGGCCTTGCTCAAGGGCCCAACAATGGCAACCTGGCCGAGCTGGGAATCGAACCGCCGATCTTCCGATCAGTAACTCAGTGCCTTAGCCCTCTGAGCCACCACTGCCCTACCCATTAACACTACACCCTACCTGTATCACGGACTTATGGAATATTTATAAATGCCTCACTTGTCCCCCACACATCTGTGTGTGTCTATGTATATAGTCAGCATGACTGAACTGTAAAAGTGTATTTTAATTTTATAGCTGTACATATGCAAATAGCAGTCTACAGTATGTACTCTACAAAGATATGCAAATAGGCCTCCGCAGTTTTATGATAAAAAAAACTATATGAGCCAAAAACAGAAAGTAATTTTTAGCTATTATTACATCAAAGCAGCTGGTTTAAGAAACAAGAACTCACCTAGGCAAAGAATGACTGTTGTTTTCGAACAGCATGAAGGCTTTCAAAAGGCCCAGACTGACTGGCCCAGTCATAACTCTGGTGTCAATTTATTAAAGAAATTTATCTAGTTAATCAGAAATATAGTCTGTGGTTAATCATGATTAATCACAATTTTAAAATACTCAGATTTATTTGTATTATAAACATGCAATGTTGAAATAAAAATATTAAATACAAACTGGTTAAAGGAAACAGATTATGCAATTATATCAAACATTAAAGCCTTAAAACTCAAGTGGAACAGATGCATGCTGGCAAAACAGCATAGGTCAATGAAAAAAAAATAATACATGTGCTCATATGGAAGTTTTGCAGTTGTGTGTAAGAAGGAGGGTTCAGACTTTAAACTGTGTATTTGGGTTTTCAGATACTGAAAACCCAAATACAAAGGTTTCAATTACTTTTATGAAGGGTAAATATTACCACTACCAGAATATAGGAATGACACTGAAAAAATTTAGAACTCAAGGCTAATCAAGGTACTTACTGACATTCAAGGTTCTCCAGTAAATGCAAAACAAAAAGGTACTGCATCACTTTTCCAGCCTTTTCAGTGTCTTACATTTCTTGTAAAACTAGTTCCTCTTGAACGTAGCCCGATCACACAAATTGTGTTTTTATTCAAACTTCCATCTATGTTTAGACATTTGGGAGACGCTCTTATCCAGAGTGCTTTGAAGTTTGGCCTTTTTTCTTTGAAGTTTTGGCATACGTCTTATGACATACAAAAATGCTTTGAGGTTTCCGTCATTGGATAGATCCTTACACTGGGGTACTAGGTTACTAACTAAGTCCCATCAGTCAAACACTGTTGGGAGTTTTTATTTTTTTGGTGGGGTGGATTGAAGGGAAATGTTGAAGAAGCAGATAGGTCTTCTTCAACAGATAGGCTGCCGTTAATGATTCCCAGTGACTCCTGTACAAACAGCAGAAAACAGTGTAAATGAATGTCTTCCTCGATCTCCGAGAGATGATGGGACCAGTTGAGCAGTGCTGCATGATCAGAGGGAGCATTCCCGCAGGGAGCAATTAACCTCCCCAAAAAATCCCATAGACTTAACATTGAGACCAACTTTGCTTGATTCTAGCGCAAAGCAAAAATTTGGGAGAAATTTCAAATTTACCGCATTGGAAGAGACTTGCAAGCTGTGTCGGAACACACACCAAACAAGAGCGTATAAGTTGTACCACAAGAGGTGTCTAATATGCCACCTTGATATATAATGGTAACTTCCATAGGAACTTTGATGCTCATAAGCCATGCCCCCTAGCAACATGATTAGCATGCTGCTAGCATGATGCTAACATGAGTAGCATGTTGCTAGCATTATGCTAATATGAGTAGCATGTTGCTAGCATGATTCTAACAATATTAGCATGTTGCTAGCATGATGCTAACAGAATTAGCATGTTGCTAGCATGATGCTAACAACATCGTTAGCTTGTCGCTAACATGAAGCTAGCGTGAATAGCATGTTTCTAGCATGAACCAATGTTTTGCCACGGCAAACGCCACTCACATTTTCTCACTCTTTTCTTTAGAAAATGTACCACTCTAGTTTCTCTATATAATCCCCTGTTACATTAATGCACTTAACAGTGCTTCAATAGTGCCTGGATACCATCAAGGTAGAACATATTCTCAGATACAGCATGTTTTTATTGTAAAAAAATGGAACAATAATATTTTTAAAGCAGTGCAAAATTACTATGCTCTTCTGTTTTATACTCTAAATCAGGGGCCTGCAACCTTAAACACACAAAGAGCCATTAGGACCCTTTTTCCACAGAAAAGAAAACAAATCCTTTTGACATCTAAAATGAAGATAGCATATATATATATATTTTTACCTTTGTGTTATATTAAAAAAAATATATAGTGTGTTGCATTTATGAAAATTTTTGCTCGCATTTATGATTGCGAGCAAAAATTTGTTTATAAAAACGAGACTTGATATACAAGTGTCAACTATCATCGAAAATCATTTGGCATGTATGCGCTTCTTGTTTTGACGCCAGGAGTAATGTGATCACAACTGAGCAAATGTTTTTTCTCTAAAGCATCTTTTATTTTGTGCTTGTATGTGTTTGTGCTTGCGCTGAGGTGTGTGCGTGGGTGTGTGTGTGGGAGGGACATGTTTTATTTTAATATTACCAGATTACCATAATCTTCAAGTTTGGAATTACATAAAAAAAACCTAACAAACTAAAATAACAAATAATACAATTCAATTCAATTCAATTCAATTGAATACTTATTATTTATTCTCCAAAAACACAAGAAGCCGCAGCAGAAGGATGAAAGAGCCACATATGGGTCCGGAGTCGCGGGTTGCCGACCCCTGCTCTAAATGATTTTGTGTACTGCACTCATCCCACTTGATTGACAGATTGAATACGTGCATGAATGAGCAGATAATCTTAGTGACTATTAAAATGGCCAGGGAGTGTGTATTGTTCATGTTTGAAAAACCTGCTCTGCATGTTTGTGAGTTGTCTACTTCTATCACCACAGGTTAAATTTTAATGTTTTATGACACGTAAACCCTATAAATGCCTCTGGGCTCTTATTATGGGACACAAACAAATTTAATGCATTTGAAAGCATACTCACACATAATTAATGCCTGCTATTGTCTTTTATATGCAATAGTAATGCAACAAAAAGTGTTTGCCATTATAATATATGTGTACATGTTAAGCCTTCCAATTTAATAAAAGTATGTTTAAAGGGGAAGTCTGGATTTTTTTTTTTTTTAAATCTGTCCTAACACAAAATTGAGGTGAATATAAGTAGCCTACATATAAGTACAGCAGGTCTTGGTCCTCACTGACTGTGAAGTCACCTCGTATATGAGTAGAATGTAAAATAGTCAAAACTCTCAGAGACTTATATGAAGCTTCTGCGGTCCCACTGAGCTACATTTGTGGTTTATTTATCATTTCCTTTACTGGACATATCTGTATAGCTCATACAGCTATTTCCTATGATAAAAAGAGATACATTTATACTAAATACACTGTAACTAGCATCTTTTTAGGGCCCAAGCCCTAATCTTTTCCTAAAGATTAGAATTTTTTCCTACCATTTTGGGCTTTTGGCGGGTCTTAATGTCCATGCTCAAAATGTCCATGGCACAGGGCCCTCACACGAGATTTCAACTCAACAGTTATTTTGGGTCATTTGCAAAACACACCCAATGGAATTTGATATACTCTTCCTAAGGAATTTATACGATCACCAACAAACTGGCCCTATGTGATCTAAAGACAATAAAGATGCAAAATTGTAGAGCGTTTTCTTTTCTTTTTTCCTTCTGTGTGGCATTATATTGAGTGACATCACGTGGTTGGTGGCGATGGCGCAGAGCGGCGATGGAGCAAGTTGCATGCGCCCGCTCATCGTTGCTTGCAGTTATATTGTTTTTGTTTTTCAGAATAACCCATTAACTACAAATTATAAGAAATACGAACAGTCAGGTAATCAAAATAAATGTTGAAAACATTGAATGCTGCCAAATTGCACCTCCGACGTGTTAATTTAAAATTTAGATTTTTCATTCCAGTAATGTCTGACCAATTTATTTATAGATACTTTTTACACATCCTTTTTTATTTTATTTTATTTGAACAATCCTATAAATAACATTAACTGGTTTTAAATGTGTTGTTGGAAAAAGGAAAAAGGTGAGACAGAGAAATGAGCAAAATACGAAACATCGTTATGACTTGTTGATGAAATGTTATGACAGGACATTTTTGCATTCCAGTTTTTCCTGAGTGGTTTCATTGCGCAAACAATTAAACTGACATAAGAACATTTTTGCAACCGTGAAGGGTGTAGATTTGTTTTTAAAAAGATAAGGGCATGTCAATGGCTTTTTTGTCTTTAACCACTGGTTTGTTGATTTGGCTTGAGAAAGGCAACACTCCTTCCAAGCCTTTAGTGCGCAGGTTTGGTCATTATTATTTTTTAGCAGGCTAAAGCAGGTTCTCTTGTAGGAATATACTTATATAGTCCTTAATCGCCTGTTTTGTACTCCATCTACTCATAGTTTGCCTTTTAAAATGTCAGCCCACAGTAGTGTACTTTTAAGCAATTAACCAGATAATGTGTGCAGCTTGCTAAGATTTTGGCAAGGAGCTTGCAGCCTACCATCCTTCCTGTGTGGACTACAGTGACCCTACCAGTGGAATGTATGTACTACTTCAGTACAAATGACCAGTATAAATAGAAACCCCTTCGCAACATCCCTATTGTAAATTAAACCTTCCAGCATAAGGGTGCAGTTGTTAAAGAAGAAAAAGATAAACACTTCAAAATAGAGCACTCCACTGATGCCCACTTCCGTAACTCTAAGCTACATTAAATGCATTAACTCTTAGTCCATGATTGTTGTAAACTTTATCTGTAACAAATTAAATCTTTTTTGTTATATTATTCCAACTCCTGCACTTGATTATTTTAATAACTTATAATCAACCTACCGCAGGTTTTCAATAGGACTTGTTTAACTGAGCTAATAAGACCCTTTATAAATATTAGTCTACTTCTGATGAAGCCATCTCTTTATTGAATGTTCTTTTGATAGTTATTCTATTGTAAATTCAGCAGTAGAATTCAGCTTCAGGCTTCACGCCAAATAGATAAGAATTTGAAGCTATCTATGATTCCCTGTATCAACTTCTACCCTCAGATTTTCTCCATAGTTTCGTTGGCTGCTGAATACCACCACAGGATTTGTCATGCCGCAAGCCTCCTAGGGCTCCATTTGGTGTTCTGCTCAACATCAGGCTGATACTGGCCACAACCAGATTGACTGAATTCCTAAAAAATAACTGAGAGAGGTCGTCATGGATCATTTTCTGTGCCCCTTCCGAGCATAAAAGTGGAATATGATTGGAATGTGGGCTGCCACCACCTTGAGGGAAATGCTAGAAGTGCTTAAGTGTGAGATTGCAACTTTAACCCTCAGACAGGAGAGAACGGGTTCATCTGCAATGGCATGTCTCGTTTTATCCCACACCCACACTGAGAGCTGCTCAGTAGTGCTTCAATGTGTTTTGTTCATCATACGCAAGATCACAGAAACCTCCACCGGGTTCATGCCATTCAAGTTGCTGTCGGGTCTGCTGTGGGGCTGTGCTTGACGAAGCATAGGAAGAGCAATCATAACCTTTCATTCCTATAACAGAATATGTACAAGAGATGCAGATGAAGATCAACTGCATTATCCTGGTCATACATGGAGCAAGCTCAGGCCGAACAATGTACATACAAGTGCAGCCCAGAGAGTTCAAGCTGCGAGATTGTGTGTTGCTTCTGCTGCTCATCTCCAACTGTACGTTCCTTGCTCAATGGAAGAATAAGAATAATTAGGTGAACTATTGCCATTGAACTGTTTGCAACAGTAACCAGGGAATAAGAAAAGTGCCGAGCTTTACCACCTAAAGCTATTTTTCAGAGTTTCAGCTCTTGCCCATGTGTCTCTTGAGCCTCTGCGTCTGATCCGATCCAGCGAGCAGATCTCACCCCCTCACAACATTCCCAAGCAAGCACACAGCTATTGTCATGCCATCGAAGAAGAGATGAGCAAGATGCTAAACAATGGTACCATAGGGGACGAAACTAGCCTCAAGTTCAGTCCTATCATCACAGTCCCCCAAATAATCCAGAACAATTTGTGTAATAAGTTCCAGCACCTCAATCAGGTCTATGAATTTGATGCACAGCCACTCTCTCAAGTGGATGACTTCACAGACTCTTCCCAGGCAGAAGAGTCTTGAGTGCATTTCACCCCATGCTGGACATATCAAAGGGATACTGGCAGGCGGCTCTCATAACTGATACCAAAAAAAAAACAAAAAAAAAGCCTTCAGCACAAACTCTGGCCATGTTTTAGCTAATAATGTATAGCACTCTCTGATGCCATTGGCCTAATACTTCTGCCTACCTGGATGCTGTTATTATCCACTTGTCCATCTGGGAAGACCATTGGTATCATTTAGAAAAGGTCGTGAAAGCACTCAGGACCAGCGCCAGCAAATCCAAAGAAGTCAGTACCCATCAGGGGCTGATCAAAAGTCAATATCTGGGGAAGGATCAGCTGTGGCCTGCTGTTCGATCTTACCAGGAAGGGCTAGCTCAAAAACTCCTGCATGTGAGTAGAGAACTCATCCCAGCAGGGCAGCGTGATGCCACCACTGAGCGACAGAGGCTTAAAAGCTACATCTAAGAAGCTAAACGCTACCCACAGCTCTCCTGCCTTATGCTGCCACAGCCAATAACGACTCTGAATCTGCGTCACCTGCACACCTCAGTTGATCGCACAAAATCCTCCATTTCCCTCCTTTTCACTGTGTCTCACTTTTAATTTATTCACAAGAGCATCCTTTTTTTCTGCACTCCTTTCATTCTGACCTGCCATCAGATTTTACAGCTGTCATTTCTAAAAGATTAATGCAATATGTTTGTTAAACCCCATGAATTAAAGATAAAAGTCTACAACTTAATTACATTGTGATTGGTTTAGTGGAGGTATACAGAGGAAAAACCGGAGGAAAAAAAAAATCCAACTGTCCAAATAACTACCTGTGTTAGACTAGGTTATAGGATCTCAATCCACTTTTAGTTGATGGCAAACTTTTGATTCAATTTGCCACGAAGATATTTCCTGAGTCCTTTCATTCTGTGAACAGTTCAAATGACTCATCCTTAATTTTTCACAAGAATATTTCTGTTAGTGACATGGGTGTACATTTGTTTTTAAAAAGATGAGGGCAAGGCACAGTAATTAATCAAATTAGAAACCAATCTCCATAACAGTAAGCTGCATTAAAGGCATTGTTACTCTTGGACTATGATTGTTGTAACCTCTATCTGTTTCAAGGATTTTTCTATATCATGTCATATTTTATGCAATTGAGAAATAGCATGAGAATGTGAAATTGAATTAATTTAACTTTAACTTCAATTCAACTTAATTCTGATGAACATAAGAAGTCACCAACTTAAATTCAAATAGATATCGCCTGATCAAACAAAAAGTAACATGCGTATAAATAAAAATTTTATTGAACTGAAACGTATCATGTACATGTAATATTTCTTAACACAGAATACTTATTCACTGTAGTTGAAATAATTTTAAGTAGTTTAATGCTTATTTAATCATTATGATGTTCCCTTGCAAATTTCCCAAAGTAACATGACCAGATCTTACCCATGACTTTAGTTTTCACTTGCAAAACCTGCTCTTCACATTTGCAGATTAAACAAACTGATGCCATCTCAGGGTGTAGAACAGTCTACTGAGTATAAATACTGACCACAACTGCAGTACCAGCAGAACTGACACCAACACTGCATGAGAGCTCATCCTTTAATTGATTAAATCTGGTAAGCAATGATACAAACTTTAATTTTCTGTACTAACATGATCCAAGGTCTGTTTTACCAAATTCTAAAATAATATATGTGTGAATTGTTATTAATTTATTCACATGACAGATCATGAGATTAACAATTAGACAAATTATGGGATTTATACAATTTCCCTTTGGGGTTAATAAAGTACTCTTTCAATCTAACAGAAAGTCATTAGCCAAATACCTTTTATGACAGTTAGTATCATAATCTGACTGGTATATTTTATGACAATGATGACTCCGGTGCAAATTTATGCTCTTCTAGAAATCTAAAATTTTGGGTCATTGTAAGAGACAGTGCATTAGAAAGTAACTATTTGTCCTTTATTTTGCATAAAATTTAATCGCAAACAAATGTAACTGCAATAGTCTCATAAATAGAAAGTGCCTCATATGATCTTGTAATGCAGTTCATTCAGTCATACATTGTGCAAACAAGAGGTTGCAAAGTCTTCTGATGCTCCTGAAAGAGCTCCCATAATACTTTGCTTTTTACAGAAAATGCAAGACAGAAATGCAGTGGGAGATATATTTGGGTTTTCTGTGCACATTTCTTTTGGAACAGCATTTTTTGAATATATATATACAAAAACAAAATGTGTCTAACTTTTATAGCACTACTGTAGATGTAGTTCTAGTTAATCCTTATTGTAGCGCAATTACTATTCATCCTTTTTTTCACTTCTAACAGACAATAGAACAATCGACAATCTGCTGCACTATAAAATCTGTGTCTATAAAATCAATCAGCAAGCAGGTTCAACTGTAGTTATTCATTGGTAAATAGCCTAAGTACACACAAGTAATACCACTTTAGTTTCTGTCCTAAAGGTGAAAGAAAGTTTATGTAAGGTTTATGGTAAATTCTGATTACAAACTGGTAGGCATCTAACAAATACAAGATCAGGTATGACATTAAAATGCAAAGCATTATGCCCAATATTATGTAGTTTCCCCTTGTGCCACCGGGGCAGCTCTTGTTCCTCGGGCATGATCCTACAAGACAAATGAAGGTATGACATGGTGTCTGGCACCAGGGCATTAGAGGTGGATCATCTGTGTACTGTAGGTTGCGGGGTGGGCCCTCCATGTATCATGACTCGTTTGTCCTGAGCATTCCACAGATGTTTAGTCAGATTGAGATCTGCAACTTTTTAAGTAACTTTAAACTGCTTGCCTGCTAAGTTGTATGCATTCTGTGCTCTGATATAATTCTATTGTTGCAGGAATTAACTCATGAACCTTCACCAGTAAACTGGCACAGAATTAATAATCAGTATTATTCAGTTCACCTTGAGTTAGTGTTAGTGTAGTGTGTTGTGGCTGATCAGTGTTGTGGCTGAAGAAATAAGCAGAGAAAAAGGATCTCGCTCAACCTCAAAATAAACATCGTTAGTTATTTTGCAGTCAAATGTAATCTACTAAAGGAACAAATAATAGTAAAAGGGTAATCAATAAAATAAGTTGATTTTTAGTTGATTTATTTATTTATTTAATATTTTTGTGTTTTTGTAATGTTATCCTAAATTCAAAAATATAATTAAACAATTTAAATATATATAAATAAAGATATCTGAATATATGGTTTTGATATAGTTTTGTAAATAATGTGACTGCAAGGTAGATCATTTGTAGACAGACAATCATAAAAGTGTTAACAATGATTAGGCATTGGTTCTAGTTAAATTCAAAATATTTAACCACACATTCTTTAGATATTATGCAAAAATTGTTTGAATTAACAGACTTAATTGTGTTCTTTACTTTTGCCTCACACATGTTTTGAAAATGTGTATGGGCAGCTTGAAAACGCAAGTTAATGAAGAAGGATGGCTTCCAAGCAAGATGGCACTAAAAGTAGGAACTATCTGCATTTTTGATATTATATGCTCATTCAGATATTCATACACATCTATTAAAATGTGTGTATCTTTCTTTAGCGCTTTGAACTTGTTTTTACTACAAATTAACTGCAATTGCAAATCTGTTAAGTGTCTTTAATTTAACATTATTTCATGTATAGCAAAAGACAGTGGATCAGGATCAGGGTCAACCCAGAGGGCTTCAAGCCAGTTTAAAGGTGAGTTAATTACAGCGTTGTCATTATGGTACCTGTGAGCCTTTCCTCGCAAGTCTTCCCATACCTGCTATCAGACCCCTTAATCTGATTCACTAAGTTAAACCTACTGATGCTTGCCCACCTAACAGCAGGGACTTATCAAACCTTGCTTCCTTTCCTTAACTGCCTTCAAACAAAGACTAAAAAACATAGATTTTCACAAATTCCATTATCAAAAAGTAAAGTAGAAAAATCATATACTCTTTTTGAAAACATGCAAATATTTTGATGCACCATTTTGGTTATTTATATAAATAGTGTTCAAAGAACAACTTGCCTTTATTTTCAGATGCACTTCTTTCATTCTTGAAAACACTGGGACTTGAAAAGTACTACCCGAACAAGCTGACTCTGAGGTCTTTACTGGAAATCAGCAGTGCCACTGTGACTGGTGAAGACATCGACTCACTGCAAGCAATACCATGGGCCTTTCTTAGAAAGTTACTGATGGTTAACTCGAAATCAAGATCTTTATTATCTGCACTTTGTGAAAAGGATGAGGCAGGTGATTTGTTTAGTGAAGAGGACAGTGATTGTAGCTTTAACCTTCTAGATCTTCACACTGCCCTCTTTTTCTGTGCAGATAGTTTTCTCCAGCAGGAAGTGGCACTGAAATTGTCAATGTGCCAGTTTGCAGTACCATTTGTGTTACCTCATGGAGTACATAATCAGTGCACTCTCATGTTATGGGCACTTCGAAGTATCATGAAAGAATGGCGTCCACATTCAATGTCAGAATCTAAAGGCTTCGTTGAAGACAATGTTGTTAATGCAGACATTCCCTTGATATCATTTGTGAGGTTAAATAACAGCAGCTTGTCCAAGTCGCAGGTTTTAAACCAAGTGCTCAACAATTCAGAGCAGCATCATGACTTCTTTTCTCATCGAGAAATGATTGGAGGATCTGGTCCCAAGGTAATCGCTAACGGCCTGGTTGAAATATGCTGGAGTCTTCCATCTGGGAACAACAGCATCGATGTCTTTCCTGAAGCAGTGGCGATTGCTAATTTAAGAGGAGATGTTTGCACTTCTGAAACGCAATTCAGTTTTCTTACTCAGGTATCAACAGCTGTCTTTGTGTTTCTGGACAGTGTCGAAGAAAATGAGCAAAGGCTATTTGCTTCTTTGCAAAAAATTAAGTCCAAGTTATTTCTTGTGGTCAACCCTCAAAGAAATATGAACCAGAAAGTGAAGTCATCGATTGAAGCAGCAATTGATACTCTGAAACTAGAAAGAGATCACATCATTAAGAAAAGCCAAAAAGTGAATTTGGCTACTTTTGCAAAGACGATCAATTCTGCCATTAAGAGTGTTCTACTAAACAAAAGTCATGAATCATGTAGTATTAATTCCATGAAGGATGTTGCTCAGCGTTTAGGTCTAGTTATTGATGAAATTCAGAGAAAAGCATGCGTATCGGCAGAAGCAGCTGCAGAGCAAGTCGTAAAAACTATTGGAGTTCGTCAAATAACAGATTATAAAAATTCACAGCTGCCACTACAAGGTGAAAATTGGAAAAAACTGGCTAAAATAGAGAAAGAGCAATGTAGGTTAAGAAATTCAGGAAAATGGAGCTTGGAGGAGTATAAGGTTCAACTTCAAAAAGAAAAAGATAACATCTGGAACAAACAAAGCCAGTACAAAATGACAAAAACAATGGAGCTCTTCATAGATTCTTTGTTGAGCGTTGATGACACTGAGCGAGTCTTCTTCCTGAAATGGCTGGGACTAAAGATGGACATGCGATCACGCAAAAACATGTCAAACCTTCGCCGCAAATACAAAGAATGTGAACGAAAGAAAGACAAAGATGGTATAGCTAGGTTAGACCAGGAGCTACTTGATTGCTCTCTTGGCATAGAGCACTACATGAGAGAAATGGGACAAATCTATGAGTCTGCTTCATTTGGTTCAAACAAAACATTTGATAAAATTAACAGTCTACCTAATTTGGCTGCTAAAATGCTTCTATCTGGGTTTCCACTTGAACTACTAGATGGAGACGCATCAAATATCCCAGAGAAATGGATTAGTGATGTTCTCATGGAGCTTCACAGGATGGTTGGGCAGAAGAGCCGTTTGCTGGTTGTGACCGTGTTAGGGGTCCAGAGTACTGGTAAATCAACACTGCTCAACACTATGTTTGGAGTTCAGTTTTCAGTGGGCAGTGGACGATGCACACGTGGCGCATTCATGATTTTCCTTCCAGTGGGTAAAGACTTTAAGGAGAAGTTACTCTGTGACTTTGTACTTCTGATTGATACAGAGGGTTTGAAATCACCAGCACTGGCACAGTTGGAAGACAGTTATGAGCATGACAATGAATTGGCCACATTTGTCATTGGTCTTAGTGATGTAACTATCATCAACATAGCAATGGAGAATTCCACAGAGATGAAGGACGTCTTGCAAATAGCAGTTCATGCATTTCTGCGGATGAAGGAAATTGGTAAAAGAAGAGTTTGTCATTTTGTCCACCAAAATGTGGCTGGTGTATCCGCATATAATAAAAACTTGACTGAACGAAAACAACTCCTCGACCAACTAAATGAGATGACAGTAATTGCAGCTGAGATGGAAAAGAAGCCAAAAATAAAACAATTCACTGATGTTTTGGATTATGATGTGAAAAAGAATAACTGGTATATCCCAGGTCTATGGCATGGCACACCACCAATGGCACCAGTTAATACAGGATACAGTGTGGCTGTTCTTGAGTTTAAGAAAACCTTATTGGGAATCCTTAAATCACGAAAAGACGAACAACCCTCTCAGATTCCAGAGTTCCTACAGTGGATGAGCAGCTTGTGGAGCGCCGTGAAGTATGAGAACTTCATATTTAGTTTCAGGAACAGTCTTGTGGCTCAAGCCTATGACAACCTGTGCAAAGAGTTTTCAGAATGGGAGTGGTCTTTCAGGAGACACGTTCAATCCTGGCTTACATCTGAAATAGTTCAAATATCTACAACTGAAAAACCTGGCAGTAATGAGGTTGTTGAGCCACTTAAACAGAAAGCACATATAGAGATTGCCTCTCAGAAAAAGATTATCGATGAAAAGCTAAATAACTACTACAAAAAGAAAGACAGAAATGTATACTTTGTTGAAAAGTACAAAGTTGATTTTGCTAGCAGCATTAAAGGTCTAGAGAATGAAATGAAAGATGAAGTGAAAAAAAGATTAGAAGCCGCTTTTCAGTTGAGAATTAATCAGAAAAAATTAGATGAGATTCAAACAAAGCAAAAAACAATGATTGAACGTCAAGTCCTTCAACTCCTGCAAAATTACAAACATCGTACAGATGAAGTGTCGGACAAGGAGCTCACTGCTGATTTCGAAAGCATGTGGAAAAGAGAAGTTGTAAAGAACAGTAGTGTAGAAGAAAAGGATGTTCCTGCTGATGTTTTGAGGCAACTGCGAGCAAGTTTAGTCAATCGCAATGTCATGGAGGATTTGCAGAAAGTTCAAGATCTGACACAGTATGGCCGAGAAGAATTCCAGGTCAAGGACAAACATATAAAATGGGAAAAGAAAATACAAAGTTTCTTTACACAACGTAGTGCAAAGAAAGATCTAGAGCTTGTTTCAAATAACATAACTGTATACTGTATTAAAATGATCCAACAATTTGCCCAGGAAAAAACGGACTACCAAAATATCTTTACAAAAGACGTGCTGGAGGAAATTGATGAACAGCTACAGAAAGAAGGTTCAAAAATCAATACAAAATTTGAGCTGGATCTTAAATTGCACATTTGTGGCATTGCCTCCCGAAAATTCCTTGAGATGCACAGGAGATTCCTCAGTTACCATGATCCCTTTAAACATGTTCAGAAACTGAAGATGAAGTATCTCTCTGATTTCATTGATTTGTACAGAGAGAAGGACCAGTGCCAAACAAAAGCACAAGACTTCACCCAACTCTGTCTCAAACCAGCAGTCACTGATTACATCAACCAGTCTATTGGACCTGACATTGTTGACGCTGTTCTGCTAAACAACCCAACTGAGTATAGTTCTCGAGTGCTGTTTCAGTACACAATTCTGAAGGAGCTACTGGAAAAATCCAATTTTAATGATTTTGAAAAGTACATTTTGCGATACAATGTTTATGTCAAAGATTGGATATACAATAATATTGTTGAATGCCTTTCCAAAGACACATCTCTGCAAAGTTTAAAAATGAAGAAACTGGAGATTATAATGAATACAATCATGAAAGCAATGGAAGACTCTAAGGTTGACAATGGCTCTCCTTTACCCAACACTGCAGAAGGTACAAAAAGGCTGATCCAGAACTTTTGCCAATCTATGAGTCGGGCCATCCCAATATCCACTAACACAGTGGAAGGGGTCTTCTTTCAGAATACAAGCTGTTGTTCTCCCTTCACCAAAAGCCTCTATGAATGTATAAATGACATGAAACGACAGCTAACAGAAGAGATTTTCATGTCGACTGATATCAAAGAGACACTGAGCAATGTGTATGTGAAGCCTCAAAATGAGCTCTTTAAAAGGATCTTTGGATGTGGAAGAAAGTGTCCCTTTTGCAAAACACCATGTGAGGCAGGAGGAAAGAGTCATACAGTACACTTTGCAGGTCTACATAGGCCAAAGGGCCTTGGTGGATTCGTATATTCTGGGAATAATACGCTCTGTGAAGAGATTTGTACATCTAGTGTACATTCGAAAGGAACATTTCGAAGCTATGAAACAAATTTCCAACCTCACCCCTTCACTGATTACAAGAAGTACTACCCAGACTGGCAGATTGCACCTGACAAGTCTGCAAGAACCTCAGATTACTGGAAGTATGTGCTGGTGACATTCAATGCCAAATTTGCTGAAAGGTTTGAAGCAGAACCAGCTGTGTATCCAGATGAATGGAACAAAATCACCAAAGCACAGGCACTAATTAGTCTGAAGCAAAACTTCAATATTAAATAATTAAATAAAAAACAAATCCTGGCAAAATGTTACAGCCATTGTAACAAATTGTCCAACTAAACCATACAAGTAAAAAAGCATTCACAATCCCATCACTCATGCTACAGTAGTACTGTATGTTAATCTATGGTTTATGTTTTTTATTTTTTGTATACTGATAATTGCTTCATCCTTTCACTAAATCATCTAAGATTTGCCTAAAATGAAGAAGAAACCCTGAGAGGAACAGATTGGACAGCGAACCCATCCTCATTTGGCTGATATCAGATGCGTTTATCAGATCAGTGCAACCTTATATTATATATGTGTGCTATTACTGTATGTTGAAAACTCAGTTATATGATAGGAAAGGCATCTGAGAGACTTAACATATATACCATTTAACATATAAACATATGTTAAGACTTACATAAAATACTGTTTGTTTAAAACATTCATTTGGTTGTCCTGCTCTGCCTCTTCTTAAAGCAGTTCATCTGGTTCATTTGATCAGTTTGTGCATATTTATGCAGATATTCCAGGTCTTCCCTTAATGGCAAAGCCAGGAATGTTTATCCTTTGCATTAAAACATATTAAAGCATTTATATTTGCTTGGATTTAAAATCCTTCTAAACATAGGCCAGTATGCTAGGTCATGTCATATTAGCCTATATATAATTAGCAGTGTGCTAAGTCATGTCTATGTAAGAATAATTGTGTGATTATGATTGGCTGGCATTCAATCCAGTGTGTTGCCTGGATCCATTATAACCCCGACCAGGCTAAACTGCTTAGTAGAGATGAATGAATACACAAACGTGAAAATATGAAACTCCCATTAAAGATTTACATTTTAGCAATGTCATGTATTTAAATGAAGTGAGACTTTCATATTTAAACGGTGCTTCTCAAACAAACAATTATTGTATGTTGTGTAGTCAAATCCACTGACAAGAAGTTAAGCCTGGAATATTTTTTTTCTTTCTTTTGGCAGCATTCTTATATTCACTCAAAAAAAAAAAAAGGAGAGAAAAAAAAGAGCCACTATTATAATATATTCGTTTTTGAACAATATGCATTCCACTTGTGTCAGTAATCAGAATTATTTTACCCGAACAACAATATAATATAAGTGTTTCTAGCATGAATAAATAATATTTAAAAATAATAATTCTGGACAGAGGCGGTACAGTGGATTAAGCTCATTATTCCCAATTTAGTCTAGTGTGTGAATGTGTGAGTGCCCTCTGATGTATTGACACCCTGTCGAAGGTGTACTCCAGGCAGCAGCAACCCTTGATACAGGATAATTCGTTATAGATGAGTAAGTGAGATTTTTGGACAGAGGAATGAAAATGAAACACTTTATACCATTTCTATTGTTGATGCCACAATGTGCTGAAAGGGTGATATAATCATGACATGTTATGAAATGGTGAAAAAAAAAATGCTAACAAAAAGTACAGAATGTGTTCTGAAAATATATATACAGTACTATCTTTTGTCAGGAACAGATGCAGAGACACCACTATGATATTGTAGTTTTACTTTCTTTTGGTCTTGTTTGAAGCTCAAATAAATAGAAATTAAATGAAACAATTTAATGTGGTATTTATAAGATGGTGCATTAATGCTTCGGAGAAACTGATGAATATCCACCCACATTCATAGGTTTAGCAGGAATAAAATGCTTTTTTTGTAGTACAAAGCACCTATATTATTGTCCAACATTAGTCAGATCACCATGCTCATTCATGCCGGTCTTGAAATAATATTTCACACATTGCCTTACTACATGTACATGTGGATATTTTTTTACAGGGGTGCTGGCAGGATTATATTTCAAATATTTCATGTAGTATGCACAAGGTATGCACAAAAACAGCACACCTGGTTGTACACTGCCTTTGATGTCTAGGTGCAATGCATATGCACACATGAATAATGTGGAAATGAGTGAGCGAGCAAGAGAGGTTTTTTAGCATGTTACCAACACATTATTTATTAAATAAATAATCTGACACCACTACCACCAACAACAAATAAATAAAAAGCAAAACATCAACTTTTTTTACTTCCAAAATGCAAAGTATTTATTTATTATTTTTTTAAGAACATAAACGCCTTGTAATTTAACAATAAAGCCTGTATGTGAATTGTATTCCATCCAATGTTGTACTGCCTGGATCTATCATAACCCAGACCATCATAAACGCTCAATAGAGACAAATGAATAAATAAATATGAGAATATGAACCTCCCATTAAACATTTTAGCTACAAAATATATTTGATAAATAGTGACTTGCAAGTTTTAAGGGTAATTCACAAACAAATAATCTTATTATAATATTGTGTAGGCAATTTCACTGACAAGAAGTTAAACCTGGAACGATGGCATTTTCCCCTTGCTACTAAAACAATAATATTCTTATTCTTAAAGCGAATAGCATTGTGATACACAGCCCATCCCGAGCACAGACTTGTTCACCACTTCCCTAAAGCCGGATGTACAAAAGTTCATTCAATTTCATTGTACACGGGGGAACAAGTTTCTTTACTGTGTATATGACAATAAAATGTAAAACTTGAAAGAAAGCAAAAACAGCATTTTTATATTCACTTAAAAATAAATATAAAAAGAAGAAAAGGAACTATAATAATACAGTATATTATATACTGTATATTTGAACTCTACTCATTGCACTCCAAAATCAGTAAGTTTCTAGCATGATTATGAGAAATATAAAAAAAATATCAATTCTGGACAGAGAAGTGAAAATGAAACATGCAAAATAAAACGAACAAACAAGAACATTTCTGTTGTTCACGCCACAATGTGATGATAAGGTGAACTAATCATGATACTGAAATAATCATGATGAAATGGTGAGGAAAATAATCACAAAATGAGCTTTGAAAATGAAGTCTGCACATGATGGTATCTGCACATGTTGAATTGATCAACATTTTTCTTTATATTTGATCAAGAACTCAGAGAGACAACATGATACAGTAGTTTTAATTTCTGATGGTTGTATTTGTCTTAATGTTGTGAAGAATTTCTCACACAAAATACATTGAAGCTCACACAAATCTTTTCATATTTACTCTATAAATAATTACAAGAACATGAAAGGGGATTATCGTAAAAACTTGGATTATGAGAATAATTTGTCTGGAAGCTTGCTCGTATACCATCGTAAATCACCATAAGACATAATGAAAACTCAGATTATTCGTTCCACAACCCTAATACTTGGTACGCGTAAACCAAGTATTCATTAATTATTAAATAATAATTATTATAAATTTTTATAGGAACTAACACCTTCTTTAGGACACAGTTAATGTTTCATTCATTTGTTCCTTTATCCATCTTTGTGATTCATCCTTGTCACAGTTGCAATGGCTTTTCATGTACCTGGGGTCTGTTCTTTGTACGTCGCTCGACACATCTAAGATGAGATCATCATGCTAATTACGATGCGGCTAATTTGGTTCTTCGAGCACACCTGTTGTTGATGTTTAGTATAGCTGCATTGAGTTGTCTGGGATTATTGCATGTTTGTGCGTTGGTCAAAAGGCGATATGCATGCATCGACAGTAGAAACACTGATCACAACCCCTTTGATTGGTTGACGAGATGGCAAAAGAGCAGCTAAATTTTTTCTCAAGCAATGCAAGAGCTTTTATTAGAGGGTTATGGAGAATTTCAAACTTTGATAAAGATAATTAAAAATAAAAATAATTATTAAATACGTGAGTCCTGCCCATGTTATGTGTGTGTGTATGTACGTATATCTCAAATCGTATTTGTATTAATTGCTTTTTTGTCATCTTTAATATCAGAGTCAGCAGTGGACCCATGCGAACATGGGAACAAGTACACTGTAAACCCTAATGCTCAAAGTAATTAAACACATTGAGTACTGTTAACTTAAATAATTGCAATTAGGTCAAATTAATAGAACTTTTGAGTATTCAGAACTTTTTGGTATTTATGAGTTTGTAGAAATGACACTTTTCAAGTTAGCTTTTTTTAAATATTTAAAGTAATCTTAAGTATTATGTCATGCACACTTCTTTTTTTCCCCCCTGATTTTCTCCATAATTTTAGTCGTGTCCAATTCCTCCCCGTCACTAGGGGGCTCCCACTTTAAGGCTACTACTACCACTCAGCCGGGAGGGCCGAAGACTATCACGTGTTTCCTCCGAACCACATGACGCCAGCCAACCGCATCTTTTCGAACTGCTCGCTCGCGCACCGTTGGGGGCAGCGTAACACACTCGCAGGACAGCGCTATCCGCTCCCTCCGTTGCGCAAGCTCACAGACGCCCCTGACTGGCTGTAGAGCCGTGATTAATGTGGGAGCACTGTACCTCTCATCCCTTGGCCAATCTTGGCCAGTCAGCTCTCTCTAGACCTCCGGCTGCGAGAGGTTACAGCACCACCGAACTAGTGATCTCCGGGATGATAGGGCGAGCGCAGTCATGCACACTCCTAACACGACCGACACGAGAACTTCCAGCTGTTGGAATGCCCCATCACCTTCCAAACCCAACCCATCACCATGAACATCGACCAACATCAGGAACAGCTCCACTTCTACCTCACCCCCATCTCCTCGCCTCCTCTTATTCTCGGACACCCCTGGTTACCTCGCCACGACCCGCTCATATCTTGGACACAAAGTCGGATCTTACAATGGGGGCCGACTTGTTCTGAACTCTGCCTATGGGCCCAGGCTGGGACGTGTTCTAGGGAGTCCAAGGCCCCCGAGGTGGACACAGACAACATCCCGAGTGCCTACCGGGACCTGGCTGAGGTGTTCTGTAAAAGACGGGCGACCCACCTACCTCCTCATCACCCCTACTACCTTGCCATCAAACTTCAGCCAGGTTCCATGCCACCCCGCGGCCACCTCTACTCATTATCTGCCACCGAGACGCAGGCGGAGGAATATGTTTCCAGTGGACTGTGCCAAGGTACCATCCGGCCTTCCTCCTCACCTGCCTTTGCAGGATTCTTCTTCGTGAAGAAACGTGATGGCAGCTTACGCCCATGTGGCGATTATCGGGGGCTCAACAATATCACCATCAAGAACCAACATCCATTGCCTCTTACCAATTCTGCTCTGGACGCCCTCTCTGGTGCCACCATTTTTACTAAGTTGAACCTCCGGAGCGCCTGCAACTTGGTGCGCATCAGGGAGGACGATGAGTGGTAGATGGCCTTCATCACTCCCACCGGCCATTATGAAAGTTTGGTAATACCATTTTCTCCAAGAAATTTGACCCCACTCAGCAGCGATACAGTGTAGGGGACCGCGAGCTGCTGGCCATAAAGTGGGCCTTGGAGGAATGGCGCCACTGGCTCCAGGGCACCAGAAAGCCATTCGTCGTCTGGACTGATCACGAGAACCTTATCACCATCCGTTCACTGAAACAGCTGAACCCCAGACAGGCGCGGTGGGCTCTATTTTTTGAAGACTACAACTTCCACCTGTCATACCTGTCATGACCCCGCATCTGTCCTACCACCTACCAAGATCATCGCACCGTTCCGTCGGGACATAGAGACGAGGGTTCGCCAGGCACAGGCTGCGGAGACCGAACCGGCAGGTGTGCCGCCTGAACGACTCTATGTGCCCAACATCATCAAGCCAGAGGTTCTTCAATGGGGGCACTCCTCCCTCCTCTCAGGTCACCCCGGAAGGCGTCGCACTCTACAATTCATCCAATGCACCTTCTTGTGGCCCAACATGAGGAGGGACATTGATAAGTTCGTGCAGGTGTGCCCAGTGTGCGCCCGGGCCAAAGACAGCAATCGACCATCTCCAGGAGAACTTCAACCACTCCCAGTTCCTCATCGGCCGTGGACGCACATTGCCGTCGACTTCATCACGGGCCTGCCGGTTTCCGAAGGAAAGAACGCCATCCTCATGATCGTTGACCGGTTCTCCAAAGCTGTCCACCTGTTGGCCCTCACCGGACTCCCGTCAGCCAAAAACACAGCCGAACTGATATTAGAACACGTAGTCTACCTGCATGGGTTCCCAAGGGACATCGTCTCGGACAGGCGGCCCCAGTTCACCTCACGGTTTGGGAAGGCCTTCTGCCGTCTGATCAATTCCACCTGTAGTCTGTCTTCTGGATACCACCCACAATGGTCAGACAGAACGGACCAACCAACAACTGGAGCGCTACCTGAGGTGCTTTGTCGCTGATCGTCAGTGCTCCTGGGCCCGCTACCTCATTTGGGCAGAATTATCACATAACCTCCACGTCTCCTCCGCCACCAATCTAAGCCCATTTGAGGCAAGCTACGGTTTCCAGCCTCCGATGTTCGACCATCAAGAACCGGAGGTTGAAGTACCGTCGGCCCAACAATTGGTCCGCTGGTGTCGACGGCTCTGGAACCAAGCAAACAACGCCATCCGACACTCCAACACCCGCTACACCTACCTACACCTAGGACCTGGAAGTAGTACAGTCGTTATTCAGGAAGCATAAAAGGAGACAAGATGGCTCCACACATCACTCAGTCATTGAGTTTGCCCATGCTATCGCCGACGCTCTGTCCATCTAATCGTGAGTACTCACTTTCTTGGGTTTCGCTTTCAATTGAGTGTGTGTTATTAGAATGCGGGTTTATTTGTGTAAACTCTTGCTCTCGCTTCGGGAGAGTTCTAAAAATAAACAGCGTGGTTATCCTGCCTGCTCGCACTACCTCCCCGTTTGGGTTTACCATCCACTCTACAGGGCTAACTGCTAGTCTTCTGGTCCGTCTCCGTTTGTTTGTGACAAAGTAACAGTAACGGTCACCTTAAAGTTCCACCAATTTAAAATCTATAGATTACTGGTGGTTCAGTGGTAGGTGTTTCGCCTGCCATGTGAAAGACCCGGGTTTAATTCCCAGACTGGTCTGCTGGGGTGACAGCAGCAACAATTTATTTGATTTGCAAGAAGTTCAACAAACTCAAAAATTTATAGTTCTTTTTACCTAAATTTGGAAACATCATTACTTAAAATTTTGATGCAACTGATTACCTCAAATATTTTGAGTTTTGCCAACTTAATTGGGGTTACAGTGTACATGAACAAGTATAGTAAGAAGAAGTATACTGTCATGCTGTGCTAAAGGATCCTGTCTATCACGCAACACACGAGGAATTTGACAAACTCTGCGAATAATCCTTACACCTTCAGTAACCGGTTGCTCTCTCATAAACGGACAAGACATGGCTGTGACAGATTTGAGAAAATTACTTCCACTTATATAGACGCAATCGGGGGATAGAATGTTACTTATTATTAGACACACGGAGATTAACACACGAATGATGACCACAGCCACACACATGGATTTAAACATATATACCGTATATGTATATCTATCTATCTATATATATAGTACAGACCAAAAGTTTGGACACACCTTCTCATTCAAAGAGGTTGAATTTGTATTATGGCAAGAAAAAAAATCAGCTAAGTGAAGAAAAACGAGTGGCCATCATTACTTTAAAAAATGAAGGTCAGTCAGTCTGAAAAATTGGGAAAGCTTTGAAAGTGTCCCCAAGTGCAGTCACAAAAACCATCAAGCGCTACAACAAAACTGTCTGACATGCGGACCGCCCCAGGAAAGGAAGACCGAGAGTCACCTCTGCTGCGGAGGATAAGTTCATCCGAGTCACCAGCCTCAGAAATCGCAGGTTAACAGCAGCTCAGATCAGAGAGCAGGTCAATGGCACACAGAGTTCTAGCAGCAGACACATCTCTAGAACAACTGTTAAGAGGAGACTGTGTGAATCAGGCCTTCATGCTAGAATATCTGCTAGGAAACCACTGCTAAGGACAGGCACCAAGCAGAAGAGACTTCTTTGGGCTAAAGAACACAATAAAGAATACAAGAAAGAAAACTCTTTGAATGAGAAGGGGTGTCCAAACTTTTGGTCTGTACTGTATATGCATAGATACTGTATATGTATATGCAAGATACTTTTCTTTTCCCACGTGAGTCATTCCACGTCAGTCATGCTCTTTAACCAATCAGATGTGACCTCGCCATTTCCACCAATCATAACTCGCCAGGAGCGCAGCCTAAATCCTGTTTAGATGAAATAAACCTGCTTCCAAGCAGGTTTAAGCTTACGGACATTTTGCTATGACAACAAGTGCGAGATGCGCATCGAAGAACGAAACAATCCAAGATCAGAACAAATACACAATCAAATCCAGCTAACTGTGTTAGCGACGTACGAAGAACAGACCCCAGATTGCATCTTATGTAAATATTTTTATTTTCTTAAATATTCTGTCAAAATGCATTTATACTTTTATGTTTCTAAAATCTGGCTTATGTATCACCTTCATTATTTTGAGTACCCTGTAATGGATAACCTGGCCTTTATCATAATATAACACACATGAATTTTGGCTAGTTCCAGGAAATCATAAACATAATGTTTGAGTGAATGTTTGATGTTTGAATGTTACAGTAATATCTGGGGAATCTAATCTGGGAAATCAATCTGCTAACCCAAATACATTTCTAAATAATTAACAATAAAAAGTAATAAAAATATGCATCAAATAAATTGTATTGAAATGACAAATACATTAACTAAACTTGAATCATTTTAATCATCTAATCTAGTTAATGAATAATTATAGATGGAATAGAAATTCTCATAAGCAGCTGTAAAAGACACACATCACAGCACATACATCACAAAGAGAATTTATCCTAACTCCTTTAAAAGATTGGTAAGAAGCTGAGAAGTCGTTATTTTCTCTACTAGTGTCACGGTTACTGCTTGCCGGACGAAAGAGAGGCATGATAGCAGAGGTGAAAGCAGATAAAGTCTTTAAATCAACACAGAACAGGGAACCAAAAGAACAGAACATGAGCTTAAACCACAGGACATACAAACTATAAACATAACAAACTAGACATTATAAACAGACTGAGAGACAGACAGGCTAGGTGACAGACAAACCAGGAGAATACAGAGCCAGGAGAACACAGAGCCAGGAAGAACACAGAGAACTAGAAGGACACACAGAACTAGACAACATACCATAACAAACAGTAACCCT
Organism: Clarias magur; assembly: GCA_013621035.1. Lineage (NCBI taxonomy): Eukaryota > Metazoa > Chordata > Actinopteri > Siluriformes > Clariidae > Clarias > Clarias magur. The sequence continues at coordinate 503,699 of QNUK01000381.1, forward strand.
AGACGAACAGAAGCAAGACCAAGACTGGTGAAACACAAGAACATTTATAATCACACACTAATTAGCAACCTCATTTCAGGTGAGCGCCACATCACCTGACCGAGGTGCATTCTGGGGATTTGAGTCCTTCACAGAAAAGAACACAAAGAAAACAGAAAAAACAAAGCAAGTCTCTGGGCGCTTTGGCGCCCTCTAGGGGTAATCCCTGACAACTAGAAAATAATTGTTGTTGTCCTCTGTATTTGTTCTTTAGAAGTTAAAACTTTACTGTTTCATTAGTAAGGCTTACCAGAAATACTTTAGAATTACATTTAAAGACTGAATAAAAAGGATTTATAACTGTGATGTGACCAGGAAAATAAAATAAATCAACATATGAGAATGCTGGAACTGATTGTTTGACAGTTATTACTCCATACACGATTTAACAGCATTTGTTATTATAAGTAAAACAGAGCATCTCAGAACAACAACCAATTGACGTCTTTGTAAATGTTAGTATACAAAATGTAAGCTGTTAGAACCAATGCATTAATATAAACTTGAGTCTTGCACCTGGAACTGTCAACTCTCAAAGCTGTTATCACAGAAAGTTAATCAACACCTATCCCCATCATGTTTAAACAGAATTTAACATTGTTTTTTGTATGTTTCAAGCCCATGTGAGAGTGTTTCCTTTTAGAGTCCTGAGATTTAATATGGCAGTTTTTTTTTGCCTTCAAATTGAAAAAGCATTTCTAATTAAAATCTGAATGAAAGGATAATACAGCTTTATGTTGTATGTGTCTATATTATCTTTATCCCTGTATTCATAAAGCCAACAAAGAAGTACAGGAAAGTACCCCTGAGTGGTGCAGTGCTAAAGTGCTTGCCTTTTATCATCTGTGATGCTGTAGTCTGGAGAGAGATAAGATAAGATAAAAATAAGTCTTTATTAATCATGAAGGAAATTTCTCCAATGGCTGCATATTCAAACATACAAATACAGTAGGGTAAGAAGAACATTAGAAAATAAAATACAAGTAAAATACAATGTACTATAATTTAAAAAAGAGATATAAATAGAATAAAAATATATAGGAAAACATATATAGGAAAACATATATATGTACAGAAAGGCGCAGAATTGTATATAGAGTAGTAATGATATTAAACACTAGTGTGCAATATCATGTGTGTGTATGTATGTATGTATGTATGTTTGCTGCTAAACTGCTTTTAGATCTTTGTTTCAGTTGTTTCTGTGATGTACTGAAATATAATTACAAGCACTTCATATGTTTCAAAGGCTTTTATCGACAATTACATGACATTTATGCAAAGAGTCAGTATTTGCAGTGTTGCCCTTCTTTTTCAGGACCTCTGCAATTCGACTGGGCTGCTCTCAATCAACTTCTGGGCCAAATCCTGACTGATAGCAACCCATTCTTTCATAATCACTCCTTGGAGTTTGTCAGAATTAGTGGGGTTTTTGTTTGTTCACCCACCTCTTGAGAATTGACCACAAATTCTCAATGGGATTAAGATCTGGGGAGTTTCCAGGCCATGGACCCAAAATTTCAACGTTTTGGTCCCCGAGCCACTTAGTTATCACTTTTGCCTTATGGCACGGTGCTCCATCGTGCTGGGAAATGCATTGTTCTTCACCAAACTGTTGTTGGATTGTTGGAAGAAGTTGCTGTTGGAGGGTGTTTTGGTACCATTCTTTATTCATGGCTGTGTTTTTGGGCAAAATTGTGAGTGAGCCCACTCCCTTGGATGAGAAGCAACCCCACACATGAAAGGTCTCAGGATACTTTTCTGTTGGCATGACACAGGACTGATGGTAGCGCTCACCTTTTCTTCTCCGGACAAGTCTTTTTCCAGATGCCCCAAACAATCGGAAAGAGGCTTCATGCGATGAATATGACTTTGCCCCAGTCCTCACCAGTCCATTCGCCATACTTTTTGCAGAAGATCAATCTGTCCCTGATGTTTTTTTTTGGAGAGAAGTGGCTTCTTTGCTGCGCTTCTTGACGCCAGGCCATCTTCCAAAAGTCTTGGCCTCACTGTGCGTGCAGATGCGCTCACACCTGCCTGCTGCCATTCCTGAGCAAGCTGCACTGGTGGCACTCCGATCCCGCAGCTGGATCCTCTTTAGGAGACGATCCTGGTGCTTCCTGGACTTTCTTGGACGCCCTGAAGCCTTCTTAACAAGAATTGAACCTCTTTCCTTGAAGTTCTTGATGATCCTATAAATTGTTGATTTAGGTGCAATCTTAGTAGCCACAATATCCTTGCCTGTGAAGCCATTTTCTTTGCAGGTCACCGTGGTTAACAATGAAAGAACAATGATTTCAAGCATCACCCTCCTTTTAACATGTCGAGTCTGCCATTCTAACCCAATCAGCCTGACAGAATGTCCAGCCTTGTGCTCTTCAACATTCTCACCTGAGTTAACAAGACGATTACTGAAATGATCTCTGCAGGTCCTTTGAAATGCAGTGGATTTTTTTTTTTTTCCGGGATTAAGTTCATTTTCATGGCAAAGAAGGACTATGCAATTCATGTGATCACTCTTCATAACATTCTGGAGTATATGCAAATTGCTATTATAAAACTTAAGCAGCAACTTTTCCAATTTCCAATATTTATGCAATTCTCAAAACTTTTGGCCACGACTGTATATAGCACATGGTTTACATAATATTTCATAATTAGTGGTTTTGCATGTGATACTGTTATTGTGATAATAATGTATCAGGGCATGATACGTTCTTTTGATTATGCTGTCATGATAGCTCCCGAGTGAAGGGGGAAGAGTTATAGAGTTTGATTGCCACTGGTATAAATGACGTCCTGTGGCGTTCATTTTTAGACTTTGGTAGTCTCACACCAGTTATCGATTTTGTTCACTGTTTACTGCTTTTTAAATTATTTCTTAAGACATCCTTGCTTTACAGCAGTTATTTGCATGTGCCGTTTACACAGTACTGTGTGTGTGTACATACAGTATATATATATATATAAGAGATTTTTTTTCATTCGATTTAAAAATATTCCAATGAAAGTAGAGGTTCCCCATTTATACATTTATATTTCTACTTATGTAAAAGTATAAATGTATTCACCTTCAAAATTAAGTATCAAAATAAAAATTATCATGATGGTGATTTTTTATGGGTCAAGTTTATATTGTTATTTGCATGATCAGACTCTTAATTAATCTAGTCATTGAGAAGGCTCTTATTACTCTTAATGAATAAAGTCATTAAATAATTCTGACACTGATAAACATTATCATGAGCAGTCAACATGTAGGTGAATCTTTTCTATTACAGAGATCTGAGTGTAAAATAACAGGATTTGATAACAGTCAAAGTTTTCTTTTAAATTTAACATTTCTGCCCATTGTCACTATGCTTTCTCCAGGCTAAAAGGAAAAAAATCCTAACCATTAAAAAACAAGTAGTACTGTGGAACCTCAGATTGCAAGTAACCCAGTTTGCGAGCGTTCCGCAAGACAAGCAAACTTTTTTATACATTTTGACTTGAAAAACATGCAAGTCTTGGTATCCTGTATACATGGAGTATCATGTAGCACGCATGGGCTTCTTGTTTTGACTTCGAGTGCCACGTGATCACAACTAAGCCAATGATTTTTCTCTCTCTTGTGCTGGGGAATTGTGGGTAATCGTCTTCCCTGCTTGGTCTTAGTGTGCATCTCTCAGTGATATAATCAACTATAACTGTTTACTATAACACTGTTACCACGTGTGTGCACATAAAACATTTTATTTTGTGTTTGTATGCATGTGTGTACAATGCGCCTGTACTGTTTATTATAACACATGTGTGCGAGGGTGTAAAGCCAAAGTAAGTCTTATTAGAGAGATTAAAGATCCGTTTTCTCTCTCTGTGTCACACACACACACACACACACACACACACACACACACACACACACACAAATTTGTTTTATTTTTATTTTATATTTTGTATTATTATTATTTTTATGTATTTATTTGTGGAACGAATAATCTGAGTTTTCATAATTTCTTATGGAGAAGTTTTCTTTGATTTATGAGTATTTTGATGTACACGCACACTCCCGGAACGATTTATGATCGCAATCCAAGGCTCTACTGTATCTAGATTTCTGTTTCAAATTTATTTTATTTTTTTATCAAAGCAAATACATGAATTAGCAAATTGCACGTTTCTGAAATAAAAAAAAAATTGGAACATGGATATAATAATAATAATAATAATAATAATAATAATAATAATAATATATGGAATCACAATTACTGTAGGTACTTTTGGATTTTCTTAGGCCAGTAGGTTTCAATTATTATGTTGTTAATCAACCACTTTACAAATATTAGTAAGATATATTTCCTTCATATAGGACTGATTTTAACCATGATATTAAAACAAAATCTCTTCTTTTAGATGATAATGATGATATGAGATGATGATATCAATGAGATGATACTCAGGTATCAACAGCTGTCTTTGTGTTCCTGGACAGTGTTGAAGAAATGGAGCAAAGGCTGTTTGTCTCTTTAAGAGGAAAAACTTCCAACATCTTTCTTGTAGTCAACTCTCAGGGGAAAATGAGCCAAAATGTGAAATCAGCTATTAAAACTGCTGCTGATACTCTGCAACTGCAAAAAGATCACATAATCTAAAAAAAAAGTAAATTTGGCTAATATCTCAATTATGATAATTTCTGCCATTAAAAAAAGACTAGGTGAGGGGAAGCAGACAACATGTGAAATCAATTCTATGAAGAGAATTGCTCAATAGTTGGGTCTTGGCACTGATGAAAATGAAAACAAAGCCTGTGGATCAGCAGAAAGAGCAGCAGAGGAAATCATAAAATGCATTGGAGTTCGTCTAATAGTGGAATATAAAAAGAAACAGCTGCCACTGCAAGGTGAAAACTGGAAAAGACTGGCTCAGATAGAAAAAGAGCAGTGCAGATTAAAGCATTCAGGGGAACTGAGTTTAGAGGAATATAAAGTTCAACTTCAAAACGAAAAAGATGAAATTCTGAAAAAACAAAGCCAGTACAAGATGACAAAAACAATGGATATCTTAATAAATGCATTGTCAGTATCTGATGACACTGAGCGAGCTGTTTTTCTTAAATGGATGGGACTAAAGTTGGACATGCGGTCCCGCAAACAGATGTCAATCTTACGGCACAAATATACCGAATGCGACCAAAGGAAAGAGACAGTATAGTGCGATTAGACCAAAAACTGGTTGATTGCTCTCTTGGCATAGAGCACTACATGAGAGAAATGGGACAAATCTATGAGTCTGCTTCATTCAGAGCAAACAAAATATCTGATAAAATTAGCTGCTAAAATGCTTCTGTCTGGGTTTCCACTTGAATTACTAGATGGAGATGCGTCAAATATCCCAGAGAAATGGATTAGTGATGTTCTCATGGAGCTTCACAGGATGGTTGGGCAGAAGAGCCGTTTGCTGGTTGTGACTGTGTTACGGGTCCAGAGTACTGGTAAATCAACACTGCTCAACACTATGTTTGGAGTTCAGTTTGCAGTGGGCAGTGGACGATGCACAAGTGGAGCATTCATGATTTTCCTACCAGTGGGGGAAGACTTGAAGGAGGAGTTACTCTGTGACTTTGTACTTCTTATTGATACAGAGGGTTTGAAATCACCAGCACTGGCACAACTGGAAGACAGTTATGAGCATGACAATGAATTGGCCACATTTGTCATTGGTCTTAGTGACATGACTATCATCAATGTAGCAATGGAGAATTCCACAGAGATGAAGGACATCCTGCAGATAGCAGTTCATGCTTTTTTACGGATGAAGGAAGTTGGCAAAAAAAACTCTCTGCCACTTTGTCCACCAAAATGTTGCTGGTGTATCTGCATATGACAAAAACATGGCAGACCGACAAAAGCTCCTGGACCAACTGAATAAAATGACAGAAGTTGCAGCTGAAATGGAAAAAAAGACTAATATCAAGAAATTCACTGATGTTTTGGATTATGATGTGAAAAAGAATAACTGGTATATCCCAGGCCTTTGGCATGGCACACCACCAATGGCACCAGTTAATACAGGCTACAGTGTGGCTGTGTTAGATTTTAAGGAAAAACTTTTGGAAATGCTTAAAGAATGAATGAATGAAGAACTCTCTCAGATACCAGAGTTCCTGCAAGATCAGGATGAGTAGCTTGTGGAAGACAGTAAAGTTTGAGAACTTCATCTTTAGTTTTAGAAACACTCTTGTGGCCCATGCCTATGACAACCTTTGCAAAGAGTTTTCAGAATGGAAGTGGTCTTTCAGGAGACATATTTTGTCTTTTCTTAGTACTGCAGAAGTTCAGATATCTAATGCTGAAATCATTTCCATTCATGAGACTGTTGATGCACTTAAAAAAAATCAAAGGAAAAGATTGTGCTTCAAATTAAAGAAATAACTCAGAAATTGAAAAAGTACTACAAAAGGAAAGACCGTAATGTGCATTTGGTGGAAAAGTACAAAACTGATTTTTGCAAAAACATTACATCTCTGGAGACTGACGTGAAAGCTGATGTGAAAAAAAGATTTGATCTTGCTCTTGAGATGAGGAGAAACAAAGCAAAAGTTGAAGAGATACACAGTATCTTTGCAAGCTGCAATGATTGAAGCCCAAGTCCTGAAATTACTTCAAAATTACAAACATCGTAAAGATAAGGTATCTGAGGAACATCTGAAAGCTGATTTTGAGGAAATGTGGAAAAGGGTGGAGGCAAACATTACTGGTCTAAAAGAAAGGGATGTTTCTGCTAATGTGTTGAAGCAGTTGCGAGCAAGTTTGGGAAACCGCCAAGTTAGTGAGGATTTGCATAATGTTAAGAATTTTACAAATTTTGGGCAACAAGATTTCAAGGTCAAAATGAAACATGTAAACAAGGGGAAAGGATTTGAAAAGTTGGTAGCTGTTTTTAAGCTGCAAAGTACAAAACATGATCTAGAGATTATTGCAGTTGATGTCATTACCAGTTGTACCAGGATGATCGAACAGTTTACACAATTGAAAAGTGATTATCAAAAAACACAGCTCTGTCTCAAGCCAGCAGTGACTGAGTACATTGAGCAGTCTCTCGGACCAGACATTGTTGACGCTGTTTTGGAGAACAATCTTACTGAGTATAGTACACGGACACTGTTTCAGTACACTATTCAGAAGGAACTACAGGAAAAATCAAACTTCAATGACTTTACATCATACATTTTGCATTACGAGGATTATATCAAAGACTGGATATATAATCACATTGTTAAATGTTTTTCCAACGAGATTTCTTTGGAAAAAATTAAAAAGAAGAAACTGAGTGGCATAATTAAAAATATCACTGAAGCAGTGGAAACTTGTAAGCTTAAATTTGGAACTGGACATTTCAAAATCACGATACAAATTTCCAACCTCATCCCTACAAAGACTACCGGAAATACTACCCAGACTGGCACATTCCACCTGACATGTCTATAGAGGCCTCGGAAATATGTGCTGGTGACATTCAATAAGCAATTTGCTGAAAGGTATGATGTGTATCCAGATGCATGGAAAGGAATCAACAAAGATCAAGCTTTAATTGGTCTGAAGCAGGTGTTTAATATTAAATAAAGGACAACAATTCATTCCCTCATAGTTTTTATTGCTCTGGTGAATCAGAAACTAGAGCTTCAGTCTAGTGAGGCGGTCATGAACTGGAAGCGACTTTGAAAAAGTTGTCAGAACAATTTCTTCCTATACATGTCCCATGCCCCCCATCTTATTTTGTTTGTGTAAAAGTGCACTTTTTGTTAGTATCTTGCAGTATATTATATACTGTAAATTTGTAAAAAGAAGTTTCTTTAGGTTTGTACAGTCATTGTAATTACAATTAAATCAAACACAAATGAAATCCAAACAGAAAGAACAGTGTGCTACAGCAGCAGAATTAAAACATCAAATAACAGAAAATCTTTTGGAAGACTGAAGAAGGTCTCTCCAGTTCTGCTCCAAACACCAAACATCATACTTCTGTTATTCTCAAACATTTTCACCAGCAGAACGCCTTACAGATGCCATACAGGGGTTTGTCCGTTAAATGAATTTGTGAGCTAAAATTCTTATGAAGTAAAAACATCACTAGTAGTGACTGTTCTTTAGTAAGTGTACTGCAACAACGGCCTCTGGGAAGAAAAAGAATAAAAAGGCTGTAGCAGTGAATGAGTGGTACAATGATTACAATGTCACATTTCTGCAAAATCCTCAAAAGGAGACAAAAACAAGTGTCATTAGAGAGGTTCCTTGTTAAAGATTTCAGTTTGCCAACAGAGGCTTTCTGTCAGAGAACAGTGATTATGTGTGTGTGTGTGTGTGTGTGTGCGTGTCTGTGAACATCGTCGTACACAGTAGATCCCCTCCTCCTCCTCTCTCTTCTTACTTCAGCCACAATTCTTTTTAAAAGTAAAGTGCAGGTTAATTTGTTTTATTTTTACTTTATATTTTGTATTAATTATTTTTATATGAATATTTTTGGGTTGTGGAATGAATCATCAAAGTTTCTATTATTTCTTATGGGGAAATTCGCTTTAATATAGGAGTGCATTTGATTACAAGCACACTTCTGGAATGAATTATGCTCGCAATAGAAGGTTTAACTGTATATGCAGCTAATTTAGCCAAATAAAGTACAATAAGCAACATAAGAGCCATTTGGTGTTTTTCCTTATGTTCCTCAATGAAAGTCAGAATCATTCCTTTTTGATTTTCATATGCAACTCTGGTTTTAATATGTAGTTTAGTTTTACCTAAAAAGGCAATCTCTATCGTCCATAACTGAACTTTAAATTTTTTGCTAACAGAGGTACAGTATACAGTAGAAAAGCGCCTGGCTTTGCAGTTTGTTGGCAGTATGACAGCAGCCTCATCCTAGTGGTTAGTCCTTATTTTTTACCCAGGGAGGCCAATTTCACCCTGGAATAGTTCTGGCAATTTACAGTCTGATTATTCTATGAAGATTGATACTATGAAACATTTTCTGGTTGATTAAACTTTTGATACTTTTAAGAAAGTGAAGCCACCTCTTCCTGGCTTCCCCGAGGATGCTAGTAAAAGTGCGATACTGTGTTTCGCCACATATTCACAACATAACATTGGGGCGCTGTTTCATGTGCTGTAAAATATTTAGAAAAACTGATAAAAGGAAAGGCAGTCAGCATTATGCATCATGTGACATTTCAGGGTGTTGTGAAATGGATCAATATTTCATGGAATTCTGTGACTACTGACACCGTTCTGTCGGGATTCAGGCAGTCTGCACTATTTGGAACGGATGCTGATGGTTAATCTGTTGTTTAACAGCGACATGGAAAATAAGGAGTGAATTTTTTTCTTTTTATTATATATTAATGTTGCTTGTTATTCCCAGCCTACACTTCTGTATTAACTAATTTAAACTTTACTACTTAACATTATTCAATGTGTGATTATTTAAAAAGCAATTGGCTGCTTTGAAATAAATAAAAGCAATAAAATAAATGAGACTTACACACCAAAGCAACTTAAATATGTTTTTTTTTTTAGTTCAACAATGATTTTGATAATAGCGACTAATATTCCAGTGTGATATATTGTTTAGAAAATACAGTATATTATGTACTTGGAATAAGTTTTTGTTCTGGTTTTCATTACATAGATAATGTGATCAGAAGTAGTCAAAAAAGGAATTGGGGTTTGATTTGGCTTGTATTTTTAATTAAGTATTGTAAAATATCTGTTTCTATGAGTGGTGTTCAAGTCAAACTGGGTCTTCTGATTGTGCAGATAACAGAAGTAAAAACTCCCTCTATTTCTCTATATAAGGGAAGATCACTTAAATTAGTTGTTATGAACCAGTAATCTAATCTGGAATGCTGAGCTCGTCCCACAGTGCTACTCCATGTGTATTGTTGTTGTTGTTTGTAACTGGATTAAACCTATGACAAACATCCAGTAGTTCAAGTGAGTTTAAAAATTCAGATATTAAAGATGTGAAAGAATCAGAGTTGAACTGATTTGGGAATCTGTCTTGCCATTTGTCTGGGACCATATTAAAGTCATCTGCAACAAAAACAATTGCTTTTTAAAAAAAAAAAACAACAACAACAACAACAATAGCTTATTCTTCTAAGCATCAATCATGGTACCTAAATTGTATATCAATCTATTGCCATTTAGAATGTAGTTACAATCATTAAGACCTATGGCAATTATAAGCCAATGGCAGAGGTGGAAAGTAACGAATGACATTTACTGGCGTTACTGTAATTGAGTAGTTTTTTGTGTACTTCTACTTTTTAAAGTAGTTTTTAAAATCTGTAATTTTACTTTTACTTAAGTATGTTTTGTTTGAAGTATTGTAATTCGCTACATTTTACATCATATTCGCTACTGAGTAAAACAAATGAATGAAAGTGCTAAAATAATTTAAATATTCTGCTTTGTATAAATGCTTCGTTGCGCGCGCGTGTGTGTCTCGTGTCCTGGTCGCGCGCCGCTCCAGACTCCACTCCAGGTTTTCTGACTGTTTCCCCACATCGGCATCTACCTGACCTTCCACACGGTCGCTTCCGCCCTGAGAGTGACGTCATCAACCAGCGCCACCATATATAAACCGGAGAGAGACGCGGGAAAGAGGAAAGAGATTGTGAATTTAGCGTTTTGGTATTTGTTTTTTTTTTGCCTCCCATTGACTTTGATTATTGGTTTGGTTGCTCTTTGTATATATTCGTAGATAATTTCACTGTATGTTTGTGCACTCACCAGTAGTAGGGGCGTGGCTGACATTTATTTTGGGAAGAGGGAATTTATTCACTGTTTTTGGTTTAGGGAGTCAGGGAAGGTACCTGTAATTTTTGTTTGTGATCTAGCTAGGTAATCTAGCTACTAAATATAAATACCATTTAGTTTATTATTTTGGCCTGGGTCCACCCTGAATCTGATCCTCCTCCTCCTCCTCCTCCTGTTGTGTGTGTGTGTGTGTGTGTGTGTATTTTTGTAAAGCAATACAAACCTCATTATGTCATCAGTTAATGACTGGATCTAGTTCTTTCTGCCATTTACCACCAATAGAACCCAGAACCATTCTTTGGCTGTTTGGCCCAACACTAGACTGGGACGTAACGACATATTTAAGTGACTACTTTGATTTTCAAGCACAAGAAAGACAACAGCTTTATTATGCAAAGGTGTTCCTTCAGTTAAAAACAACTAGTTTGAGATTTATATCTGCTCATCTTTTTTGAACTACACTAGAATGCCTCATCCCACCCCGCTGTTAAAAAACAAAATTACTCAGTAATGTTTACTCTGAGTAAATTTTTTTATGAGCTACTTTTTACTTTTACTTGAGTAGATTATAATGGTAACTTTACTTGTACTTCAGTAAAATTTCACTGAAGTAACAGTACTTTTACTTGAGTACAAAATTTTTGTACTCTTTCCACCTCTGGTCAATGGCCATCTATATCCTGCTTATAATTAGCCTGGCCTTCCAGTCGATTCAAGAAGATTGCAACACCGTCACCACTGCCCCATTGGGATTTACAAAAAACATAAAATCATTTCAATAGAATGTGTTTTCTGTAGAACAAAACAATTAACTCTAGGTTGCTCCTTACAAAAATAAATATTACTGTACCTTTTGTGTTATTCCTTAACCCTCTTACATTTAACGATAATAAAGAAAGCAACTGACCATATAATTTAGAGAGTGACTTGGTACTAGGAATGCAAAATTATGTTCCGCATTCAATGTTATTTTTGCTTTGATGCTTTTCATTTCTCCTAAATGTGTTAAGAAAATGGCTACATGTTTCTGCAGCACTGTTTCAAGTGTTTTCACATTGACTGATCTTATTTCTTTCCAGTTCAATTTGATCTGATGCAACCACCCTCTGTCATACAATGATGGTGTATAGTGTCACTGCACAACATATACAGTAATAGAAGAATAGCTCTCTCTGAAAAATATCCATTTTCACATGCACATCAATTATACAAGTTATCTAGCATAACATGGTATTTTGCCAACACTGTCAGATGTCAACACTGTCAGGAAATTCATGTGATGGTAACTTATTGTGTGACAGTGTTGACAAATACATCAAAGTAGGTTTTATTTCACTACTTAAAATACTTTTTACATTTTCTTCAACAAAACTAATCAGCTTATGTTCATTTCCAGTTTCTATTAATTTATTGTTTTGTTAAAAGCATTATTCATTATTTTAAAAAAGCACACACATACATGCTCATGCACACACTATAGACAATTTGGGAACACCAAAAATGTTACAAGTGGGAGCGTGTTCCAAAACAGGGTTTGATAACCTGGCCCTCACTGTTCAACAATATATATTAAGTCTTTAGAAATAATATACACTACTCACAAAAGGTTAGGGATATTGTTATTTACATGAGTGCTTTACCTATTTGCTCTGAATTTTAATGAAATAAGTAAAAGTTCCCTTTGATATTACTAATAATGTATGAGAAGAAACACCATTTTCATTAGTTTAATATTTATTACCCCAAAATTTAGACAATAACAAGGATCGCCCCAAATAACAAAAATTGACAATGTCAGTAGCAGGTGTTTCCACCATTTGCCGCAATGACAGCTTGACAGCAACGTCTCATGCTCATCACTAGCCTCATGACGTTGTTCTGAAACAATACGTTCCACTCTTCCACAAGTGCTACACGCAGTTCTGACAGGTCACGGGGGTGCGGTACAACCATCCAGTCTCTGCTTCAGCTGGTCCCAGACGTACTCTATGGGGTTCAGTTCAGGGGACATTGATGGCCAAACCATATGAGGCAGTCCAACTTCCTGAAGTCCTGGTCTTGTGCCCACTGCAAACGTTCACGTGGAGTCTAAACTCTTGACCCGGAGTTTGAGTCTCACATTGGGCCAGACCTATGTCTTTCACAAATATGTAATTTTACAATGCAACAATTGTGTGTTTATCAAAGGTGTAGAACTTGTTAGTGAGCTGTTAAATATTTAGGAGTTGTATTTAAAATAATTCTTTAATCTTTATGATGCTCACTCACTCTCCCACTCAATCTCCATAGCACTTTTTCTGTACAGGGTCGCAGGAAACCTGGAGCCAATCCTAGGGGACTTGGGGTACTAGGGGTATATACTCGCTTAAGCACTATGGGCAACTTGGAAACGCCAGTTAGCCTACTCTGAATGTCTGCGAGAAAAAAAAAAAACTGCACAGGAAGAATGTGTAAACTTTACACAATCAGACCTGAAGGCAGGATTTGAACACTGTTTGGATGTGAGAGGTGCTCATCACAGTGCTTATCACTATGCCACCACATAGACTCATTATTATGCGCACTTGCAAATTACCCAGAGTAACAGATCTAGCCCATCACATTGGTTTTCAGTTGAAAAAATCTGCTCTGTGAATTTGTTAATTTTGAATCTAAAATATTGATGACAAATCAGGGTGATGACATATTTTGAATATTGATGACATATTTTGAATCTAAAATATTGATGACATATCAGGGTGTAAAACAGTCTATGACTAGAAGTACCAAAAGAAATGGCATTTAATTGATTAAATCTGGTAAACAATGAAAAAAAAATTCATTCATTTTACATTGTCCTGTCCCCCTCTGGATAAAGGTGTCTGCCAAGAGCTGAATGAGTAAATGTATATGTGTGAATTGTTATGGATTTATTCATAGGACAGACTGTAAGATTAATAGTAAGCCATTGGCCAAATGCCCCTTAAGACATTCAGTTATTGTTATTTATTTATTACATTTTCTAATTTAATTCAAATAGTAAAACCTATATAGTGTAAATTCATTGCAAATAAAGTGAAGTATTTCACAGCTTTTCTGTTTTAATTTTAACGATTGATGCTTATAGCTCATGAAAAATCAAAAAGGGTTAAGTCCCTCAGTTGCACAGTTGTCATACTGGTGCACAGTGGCATTGAGTCGTACCCAGTTACATCTTTCAATTGCCCAGGCGAGTGTTGGGAGTCAGCAGAGTGTTGAGTACTCTCATGGGAACAAAATATTGACCACAGCCTTAAGAAAAAGCCAATTGAAGACCTTGGGAGTGCTAACTGGTTTGCTGACCATGATATTACTATGCTTGACTTGTCAGCCAACCCGCCTGGACTGTTGTCGAGAGGAAGAGGAGACCTGAGCCAACAATATAGACAAGCTGATACAATATGAGGTGACAATGTCTGATAGAGTGCATTTGAATCCTTTTGTGAGAACCATTACACACAATACTCTTTTCAGTTGAAACACAATTTTGCATTTTACTTGCTTCATGGAGATGCTGATTTCCTTTCCTTGCAGCACTCAACACCTGCCCACACTACGAAAACTACCACTCCACTGGTAGAGAATCTATGTACAGTACTATTGTCAAGAGGAAGTTGAGAAACACTTGATACATAAATATATAAATAACTGAAACTTGATTTGAAGTACTTTTAGTACTTTATAAACTTTAATTATGTCTTAACTTGACCATACAAATTCCTAGTACGTTGTCTAATCACAAACCATCGATGTTAAGTCAGCATTTCATACATACAGCAGGTGGCAGTAACGAGACGCCAGCTGTCATGAAACGCTAAAGAAACAGAAGAGCAAGACGCATCAAACTACACATGCGCAAACGTAATTGACTTTCTGCTTGCGTGCGTTAACCCCTGCAGTTTTGTCTGTTTTAAAAGAGGGATAAAAAAAAACGAATTAACTAATTTTTAGTTGGTATTAATGACAGGTTTGTGCATTTTCCTTTTTTCTTTCTTTTAAGATTTCTACAGTGAGAACCTCCCCTCCCCTATTTCTTTGTGGGCGACATGAGTTTTTTTTTTTCTTATGTAAAACATGTCCAGAAAGCAAAGTTGAGGATAACCAACTTATTAATATTGTTTTTTTTTTTTGTTGTTGTTGTTAACGCATATTTGATAAACTTAAATTAAATGTCTACACTTACGACTTGCCTGCATCGCATCCCATATTCCTGACATGTAATCATCAAAATCATAACAAAAAGTTTTGAAATCTTTTGCTTCATGTGTACCTACTCTAGGACATGAGTTTCACTGATGGAATTAAATTACGAAAAAAAAAAAAAAAAAAACATTTACCACATTTGAGGATGGATGAAATCCTCAAGCCTGGGTGGTGGAGCAGGATGCACTGGAAAGGGCACTTTTTCGAGATGCACTGTATATCTAGATTTTTGTTCCAGTAAAGCTGCTACTGTATGTGACAACATGTATTTCTAAAAGAATTATATGAATAAAAATTTTATTGAATTTAATTGGTAACCTATGTGAATTTATCATTCATGTGTAATATTTTTGTCACCCCATACTCATGCAGCAAAACACGGGTAGGTTTAGGTCTTTCACAAATGTGTACTCGGGGGAATACCATTTGTCTACTGAATACCATTCAGTATTTAGTATTTGTTGTTAAAATAATTGTTTAATCATTAGGATGCGTTCTTGCAACTTACCTAAAGTTACATGACCACATGATCAGGTCTTACCCCTGACTTTAGTTTTCACTTGCAAATAATGTATTGAAAGCACTGATGTCATTTTAGGGTGTAGAAAAGTCTACTGGTAAAAATACTGACTGAAAACAGCCATACTAACAGAACTAGCACCAACATCGGCATAAGAGCGAATACTTTAACTGATTAAATCTGGTAAGCTATGAGAAAAATTACCGTTTTCTATACTCCTTTTTACCCTCTCCCTTTACAAGATATAAAGGTTGTTTTAACAAATTAGGAAGGTGTATATGTGTGAATTGTTATTTACAGGACAGATTATAAGATTCTACCAGAAATCTAGCTACTACATTTGTGTTTTCACATAGTCTGTATAAAAAAAAAATCATTTAATCTGCATTACAAAATAGAAAACTTTAGAAATATATAGTAGTCTCTTGAACAAACAAATATTTTATTGACAGTAAATGCAAACAAGTATACTGTAACAACAATGTTGGCAGCAATGTCTTAGAAAAAGTGTCTGATGCGACATTGTAATGTGCCGTGTATCGGACCTATGTCTTTTATTCACCCAGTGAATGCTGGGAGTCGGAAGGGTGTTGAGAATTCTCATGGGAACAAAATGTTGCTAGTTTTTAGCTGGTGGCTATACCTTTTGAGAGAGGAAGGGTCATCCGTTATGCTGGTGGTTATTGTATGAAGTTACAATGGCTGATAGAGTGCATTGGGATTCTTTCCTGAAAATCATTACACAAAGTCTCTTTAGTAGTTGAAACTACATTTTGCATTTCATTTGCTTTATGGAGATGACAATTTCCTTTCCCAGCAGCACGTGTGCCCACAGTGCCATCACTCACTACCATTCACAAGCAGTCAGAAATACAAACAAGCTCAAATCCCACTATGAGAGATTTACATGAGTTGTGTCATTTACACTCAACAATGAATATATGAGGGTTCACTCAGAATACAGTGGATTTTGGAAGATAACAAACCTTTTACATATAGGGAGTCATGACTTTTTGAAACTGTGAGGACTGATTTTCAACAGCCACAAGAAGAACTGAAATGTTAGCATAGGATGAGCAGTCACAACTTGATCCTGCTACTCAGACTAGCTCTTTATTTTTTTCCTGTTTGAGCCAAAGAAACTTAAAGCACACAAGAGATCAGTGTTTAACATGAGATATCTTTAGTTAATTAAAGACAAAACGATATGGTGTTCCTGATTTTTTGCTTTCATTTTGATTGACTGCTCATTAATCTTAAGTAGAAAACAAATATTTAAATATTTCCATTAAAGTTGTTAATGTTAAAAGGATATTTTTTTTAAATTTTGAGATGAAAGTATTTTGCACTTGTCCTCCTTCATAGATTTATCATACATTGTCACTGTGTGAATTTAATAATTTTGTACCTAACCAAACTGAAGGACTGAACAGAGCAGCATTAAAATCCATGTTGTGACAATTACTTACGTCTACTTATTATTATGAGAAGATACGTTTATTCATATGAGAATATGTATTTTACTCAGTAAAAACATCATCTACTTAGATTTTTTTTTGTCTGGCAAAAAGCATAACAAATTTAAATTATGTTTTTTACTTTTGCCCCACAGGTCTTAAAAAAATAATAATTGTATGGGCAATTTATTGATGAAGAATGATGGCTTCTACGCAAGATTTGACTAAAAGTAGGAATTATTTTTTAACATTTATTGCAACATTATATATCCTTTCAGATATTAATGCATATCTATAGATATGCTGTATGCATGTCTGCCATTACATTAGCAGTTTGTTAATTTCACTACTAATAAAGTGCAAATCTCTTAAGTGTTTTTAATTTTACATTACTTTTTTTATGCATAGCAAAGGACAGTGGATCAGGATCAAGTTTAACACAGGGGGACTCAAGGCAGCTTAGAGGTTAGTTGAAGTTGATAACACCTTGTGTACTTGTGAGTCTGTCCTGGCAATTATTCCTATGCTTGCTATCAGACCTCTTAATCTGATTCACAATGTAAGTATACAGTATAATTTAGATTTTTCTCAACATTTCCTGTATTACCTGTTGATGCAGACACCTGGTTTCCTGTAGGTGCTCACATAAGATTTAAACAACTAATGCTTTCCCATAAAGCCAAAGTACACTGGCCTTCAGCTAATTGTAGGAAGTAAGCTTCATACAAGGGGTTTGATGTTTTGCTGTTCATAAGAAAATTAAAGAGACCTTTGCAGTGCTTCCAAAGTTTTGATGCCAAATTAAAATAGCTGTAAATTCTTATGAAATAAATAAAATAGCAACAGTTAAGGTTAACCTAACTAGAAAGCACATGACTGAAATAGTTATGTCAGGTTTTTACAATTTTAAAAAATGTTTTACATCACTATAGAAAACATAAACCTTTTTCATGTAATTAATTTATGGTTCACCTAATTTACATACATTTGTACATGTACATTTGTCTTTAAATTAGAATTTTTACCATTTTTTTTTACGACAGATTTTACATTTTTAAATCTATAAATACAAAATATAAAAGGCTCAAACATTTTTCAAAGCAAAGAAAAAAATTAACATATAAAAAAACGAATAAACAACAAACAACAACAACAACACATAATAATAATAATAATAATATAATAATAATAATAATAATTATTATTATTATATTATATTATTATTATTATTATTATTTAGATACATTGTCAGTTTCCAAGCTCGGTATGTTTACTGTAAATTACTATTCAATTTTAATAAGACAGAAATGTTCATGGTAAGAAGTTTACACAATAGTTTGGCTTTTTTCTTTTTTTTATATCTGATTTTAACATTGATGTTGATGAGAAAAATCCTACCTTTCAGATGATCTTCTTTCATTTTTGAAAACACTGGGACTTGAAGAGTACTACCCAAACAAGCTGACTCTGAAGTCTTTGCTGGAGATCAACAGAGCCAGTGTATCTGATGAAGAGGTTCACTCACTGCAGGCAATGCCATGGGCTTTCTTACAAAAGTTACTGATGGCTGATTCAAATTCAAGATCTTTACAGTGCGCAGCTGAAGAAAATAATAAAACACAAGATTTGTTTGCTGAGCAAGACTGTGATGGTAGTCCAAATCTTCTAGATCTCACCACTGCCCTCTTTCTCTGTGCAGATAGTTTTCTCCAGCAGGAAATGGCACTTAAAATGTCAATGTGCCAGTTTGCAGTACCATTTCTGCTACCTCACGGAATACATAATCAGTGCACTCTTATGTTATGGGCACTTCGAAGTATCCTGAAAGAATGGCGTCCACATTCAATGTCAGAATCTAAAGGCTTCGTTGAAGACAGTGTTGTTAATGCTAAAATTCCATTGATATCGTTTGTGAGGCTGAACAACTGCAGCTTGTCCAAGTCACAGGTTTTGAACCAAGTGCTTAACAAGTCACAGCAGCACCATGACTTCTTTTCGCATCGAGAAATGATTGGAGGATCTGCTTCAAGAATAATTTCTGATGGCCTGGTGGAAATATGCTGGAGTCTTCCATCTGGAAACAACAGCATTGATGTCTTTGCTGAGCCAGTTGTGATTGCTAATTTAAGAGGAGATGTTTGCAGATTTGAAACACAATTCAGTTTCCTTACTCAGGTGTCAACAGCTGTCTTTATATTCCTGGACAGTGTTGAAGAAAAGGAGCGAAAGCTGTTTGTCTCTTTACAAGGAAATAGATCCAATATCTTTCTTGTAGTTAACTGTCAGAGGATTATGAACCAACATATAAAGTCATCCATTGAAGCAGTAGTCGATACTCTGCAACTGCAAGGAGATAACATCATTTTTAAAAGCCAAAAAGTTAATCTGGCTAAATTCTCAAATATGATCATTTCTGCCATAAAAAAAATCCTCGGTGAGGACAAGCAGACAACATATGAAATCAATTCTATGAAGAGCATTGCTCAAGAGTTAGGTCTCGGCACTGATGAAAATGAAAACAGAGCCTGTGGATCCGCTGAAGAAACAGCAGAGGAAATCATGAAACGTATCGGAGTTCGCCGCATAGTGGAATATAAAAAGGCACGGTTGCCACTGCAAGGTGAAAACTGGAAAAGACTGGCTCAGATAGAAAAAGAGCAGTGCAGATTAAAGCATTCTGGGGAACTGAGTTTAGAGGAATATAAAGTTCAACTTCAAAAGGAAAAAGATGAAATTCAGAAAAAACAAAGCCAGCACAAGATGACAGAAACAATGGACATCTTAATAAATGCATTGTCAGTATCTGATGACACTGAGCGAGCCTTTTTCCTTAAATGGTTGGGAATAAAGTTGGATATGCGATCACGCAAACAGATGTCAGACCTAAGGCACAAATATATCGAATGTGAGCAAAAGAAAGACAGAGATGGTATAGCTCGATTAGACCAGGAGCTGGTTGATAGCTCTCTTGGCATAGAGCACTACATGAGAGAAATGGGACAAATCTATGAGGCTGCATCATTTGGTTCAAATGAAATGTCAGACAGAATTCTCAATCTCCCTAATCTGGCTGCCCAAATGCTTCTATCTGGGTTTCCACTTGAATTACTAGATGGAGACGCGTCAAATATCCCAGAGAAATGGGTTAATGATGTTCTCATGGAGCTTCACAGGATGGTTGGGCAGAAGAGCCGTTTGCTGGTTGTGACTGTGTTAGGGGTCCAGAGTACTGGTAAATCAACACTGCTCAACACTATGTTTGGAGTTCAGTTCGCAGTGGGCAGTGGACGATGCACACGTGGAGCATTCATGATTTTCCTACCAGTGGGTAAAGACTTGAAGGAGGAGTTACATTGTGATTTTGTCCTTCTTATTGATACTGAGGGTTTGAAATCACCAGCACTGGCACAACTGGAAGACAGTTATGAGCATGACAACGAATTGGCCACGTTTGTCATTGGTCTTAGTGATGTAACTATCATAAATGTAGCAATGGAGAATTCCACAGAGATGAAGGACATCCTGCAGATAGCAGTTCATGCTTTTTTACGGATGAAGGAAGTTGGCAAAAAAACAGTCTGTCACTTTGTCCACCAAAATGTTGCTGGTGTATCTGCATATGACAAAAACATGACCGACCGACAAAAGCTCCTGCACCAACTAAATGAGATGGCAGAAATTGCAGCTGAAATGGAGAAGAAGCCTGATGTGAAGAAATTCACTGATGTTTTGGATTATGATGTGAAAAAGAATAACTGGTATATCCCAGGCCTTTGGCATGGCACACCACCAATGGCACCAGTTAATACAGGCTACAGTGTGGCTGTGTTAGATTTTAAGGAAAAACTTTTGGAAATGCTTAAAGAAAGAAAGGATGAACAATGGTCTCAGATACCAGAGTTCCTTCAATGGATGAGTAGTTTGTGGAGGACAGTGAAGTATGAGAACTTCATCTTTAGTTTTAGAAACACTCTTGTGGCCCATGCCTATGACAACCTTTGCAAAGAGTTTTCAGACTGGGAGTGGTTTTTTAGGAGACATATTTTCTCTTACCTTAGTTCTGCAGAAATTCAGATATCTAATGCTCAAAGCAGTTGCGTTCATAAGGTTGTTGATGCACTTAAAGAAACTTCAGATAAAGAGATCCAGCTTCAAACAACAGAAATTACTCAGAAATTAAAAGACTACTATAAAAGGAAAGGCCGTAATGTGCATTTGGTGGAAAGGTACAAAACTGATTTTGTCAAAAACATTAAATCCCTGGAGAGTGAAATGAAAGAATATGTGAAAAAAAGATTTGATTCTGCTCTTGACATGAGGAGAAACAAGGAAAAAGTAGAAGAGATACACGGGAAGCAATCTGCAATGATTGAAGAACAAGTCTTGCAATTACTGCAAAATTACAAACATCGTAAAGATAAGGTATCTGAAGAGCAGCTGAAAGCTGATTTTGAGAAAATGTGGACAAGGGTGGTGGCAAACATTACTACTCTAAAAGAAAGGGATGTTCCTGCTGATGTGTTAAAGCAACTGCGAGCAAGTTTAGGAAATCGACAAGTCAGTGAGGATTTCCAGAATGTTACGAATTTGACAAATTATAGCCCAAAGGATTTCAAGGCCAAAAAATCCCATGTAAACAAGGGGAAAGGATTGGAAAAGTTATCAGCCGTTTTTAAGCTGGCAAGTGCAAAACATGATCTAGAGATTATTGCAGTTGATGTCATTACCAGTTGCACTAGGATGATCAAACAGTTAACACAACTGAAAAGTGATTACCAAGAAACATTTACAAAAGATGTGCTTGATGAAATTGATGCTCACCTCAAAAAAGCAGGCAAGAAATTCAATACCAAATTTGAGTTTGACATTAAATTGCACATTTTGAGCATGGCTTCTCGTAAATTCACAGAGATGCACAGGAAGTACCTCACTCAGCAAGATCCATTAGAACATCTACAGAAATTTAAGAGTCAATATCTCTCTGATTTCATTGATTTGTACAGAGAGAGAGACCAGTGCCAGAGGAAAGCACAAGACTTCACTCAGCTCTGTCTCAAGCCAGCAGTGACTGAGTACATTGAGCAGTCTCTCGGACCAGACATTGTTGACGCTGTTTTGGAGAACAATCCCACTGAGTATAGTACACGGACACTGTTTCAGTACACTATTCTGAAGGAACTACTGGAAAAATCAAACTTCAATGACTTTGCAGGGTATATTTTGCATTATGAGAATTATGTCAAAGAATGGATAAACTATCACATTGGTAAATCCTTTTCCAAAGACAAATCCTTGGTAAAATTAAAAAAGAAAAAGCTGAACACCATAATCAAAAAGATCACTGAAGAAGTAGAAACTTGTAAGCTTGAACCTGATGGATCTCCTTTGGCCAATAATGCAGAAGGTACCGCAATTTTGATCCACAATCTTTGCAAAGCTATGAGTGATGTCCTCTCAATATCCATGAGCACAGTCGACAGGGTCCTGTTTCAGAACACAAGCTGTTGCGAGTCATTCGCTAAAAGTCTTCAAGAATGTCTTAATGATCTGAAACGACACATAGAAAAGGAGATCTCAGAGTCAACTGATGCCATTGAAGCAATAAATTTGTCAGTAAAACCCCAAGATGAGCTTTTCAAGAGGGTGTTTGGTTGTGGAGTGCAGTGTCCATTTTGCAAAATACCATGTGACGCAGGAGGGAAGGAACATCAGCTACACCATGCAACTGTACACAGACCACAAGGACTTGCCACCTGCAGAAATTTGGAGACTAATGTCCTTTCTGAGGAAATTTGTACATCTAGTGTTCATGGGAATGGGTCATTTCAAAACCATGAAACAAATTTCGAACTCCATCCCTACAAGGACTACCAGAAATATTACCCAGACTGGCACATTGCACCTGACAGGTCTATAGAAGCCTCGGATTACTGGAAGTATGTGCTGGTGACATTCAATCAACAGTTTGCTGAAGGTTATAGTACATTGCCAGCTGTGTATCCAGATGCATGGAATGAAATCACAAAAGAGCAGGCTTTTATTAGTCTGAAGCAAAACTTTAATATTAAATAACAGGACAAAGGACAGACTATAGTTGAAAAAAATATTATCATTAGTGAAGTGAACAAATGCATCACTCATATTAATGTTATTCCTCAGGGTAATCAGGAAATGGAGTGCTAATTAGGTCTGGGCCGTCTTCTTACTTTAAATTTCAAAATATAGAATGATTCTAATTCATTCTCAGGGATTTAAATGGTTTTTGATTGCTTGTAAACATTATTCTGGTATCTTTACTATGATAATTATGTGTAGGGTTTGGTGTAGTGTTGTGTAGGATGACATAATGTGAACTTTCCCATCTCTCTATCCCTTACATCTCTTCCTATTGGTTCTGATATTAATGTATTAACTCTCCCATGCACTCTTTCTCATTCAGGCTTTTTATTTTGAACTTTCCCCCTCGCTTAACCTAACACTTCCTGGTTTGTTCCCAGATGGGCTTCTCTACCCCCATGTTCTGTTACCATGTTAAAATGGTTTATGTAGTTTGATGAAACAAATGTACGTGACACCAGTTGTTTGGCCAAACATATGAAAACTTTGCTGACAATACACAGAGACAGATCATCAGGCAATTTCGTCTATGCCGTGTTTATCTGTGTGTGTGTGTGTGCGTGTGTGTGTGTTTGTGTCTCGCTCCTGGCTGAGAAGCATGTCAAAGTCGGTCAGTTAGCATATCTGAGGTGGACATTTCAAATAATTCTGGCAACATTTAAAAACCTAACAGAGGTACTGTAGCATGGTAGTGTAGTCCTGTGTATGTGTAGAGTGGAGAGAGTAGATTTTTAAGATTTTGATGATTTCATTATTTATGTGTGATTTCATTTATGTTATTATTATGTTTATGAATTATTTGGTTACAGTTGTTACAACTGGATAACTCCGTGGCCATGCCTTAAATTGGCCCTCACCCACAATGAGATTGACGCAGTGCACAAAGCCTACAAAACAGGTTATGCAGTTTGCAGAAATAATCCATTCTAGGGTTTGTTCTGGCATTGGCAGTATTAATTTTATTCGCCTAAATGACTGTAAACAATCAAGATTATTAAATCCCAAACTGTCATAATACTATAATATAAAAATATCCAATTTAGGAAAGATATAGTTGAGCATTTCCTGTTTGTATTTTGCGTTAAGGAGTAAATGATTTTACAGTATCATAAAAATCATCTCCACAAAACTTAACACAATCTCTTATTTTAGTTAAAATGTGCCTGCTTTTATAGCCTCCTGATTGTGTTTCCTCCCTGCAATCTGTGACCATCACCCTGAATTGTATTGAGGTTCAACCTTCATTAGCTTGACTGAGTTTCCCACATCCTAATAGGTGTTCTTATGTTTCAGTATTTTATTATTATTTAATGCCCTCATTCGGGCATAACAGTGACAGGCAATGTTATTAAAAAATTACATAAAAAAAATCTCTTTAACAATTTGGTGGAATATTGTCTGGTCGCCATAATGAACAAACTATCCATGCAGCACTGTCATGTTCTTTACCTCTACTACATGTTTAATGCGTGTTTGTTGTTTTGAAATGTAACAATTACTTGGAAAATTGGAGAAATATAAAAAAAAAAAATAGAAGAAAGAAATTCTTGTTTAGCGATCAGAGCTGTTTATGGCCCTTTGAAGGAACCTATAACGAACTTTGAATTAACACATAAATGATCATTTGTTCATAATAATTGTGTTTATTCTAAATAAACAATAAGTAAATCTAAAACCATTAACTAAAATATTTAAGTAATTCTTTTTATGTTTCTTGATGTTTATGTTTAAAAAACAATTCATAATTAAAACCAAACCAAATATAAATGAAAAAAAAAACTTTTTTTTGGGACAATCTGCCCCAGCAGCATCATTACAATTCCAAATGAAGGTAAATTCTTTTAAGGACTGCTGTGCTATCTCTCCATTTAATTTCCAGATGCCCATTATACTACTATTATATTTCAAAAACAGTTTTAATCATTCTAATGTTGTGTGAAATTTGTATTTATAACTAAACATATTTAAATAATTTTATTATTTAATTTCAGTTTGTGAAATCTGGTAGACCTGCAGTATTTGGCAGAATTTGATGGTTAAGGGGACAAGCAGTGTTAGAGCTCACATCCTTCAGATGTTTAATCTAATACTTTTATGTGACACTGATATTTCTATCAGTTACAGAGTCTTATAAACTCACTGCAACTGCCATATATTTGCCATATATATATATATATATATATATGGCATGCCGTTTAGGAAAATATTCATGAGAGAACTTAATGAAAACTCTGAATATATTGAATGAAACGTGAGAATATTGAATGGATTCCGAATATATTGATTGAAAATATATATATATTGAATGAATTCTGAATATATGGATTGAAACTCTATATATATTGAATGAAGATTCTGAATATATTGAATGAACTGTGAGAATATTGAATGGATTCCGAATATATTGATTGAAAAATATATATATTGAATGAATTCTGAATATATGGATTGAAAACTAATATATGGAATGAAAAGTCTGAATATATGGAATGAAAAGTCTGAATATATTGAATGAAACATGACGTCATCGAAACACAGCGCCATCTTTAGGAAGGACGAGTGAGTCGGCGAGAAACTTGGTTGCTGCAATTGTGAGAAATGAAGAGATGGTGAACACATTGATGAGGCGTGTCCGGCCCAAAGTGGTGGCACAAGCAGCACTCGGTATCAGACTACGGATGAAGAAATATAGTCGCTATTTCACCGTGGAAGACCGGTGTTATGCGCTAAAATGCCCCCCTGCCACAGATTGCACCCCACCCCTATTTAATCTCCGTCGAATATTATATTAGACAAGAAATTTCTAGGTTTATGATTTAGAAATTACAAATTAGACCAAATGGATTTGATTATAAAATAAGCATTATAAAAAATTACATGTAGTATAGGGAAAAATATAAATTATTATATTTTTATATACAAGATATATTTTTGATATTGCTTATTTAATAATGAAAATCATTTCGTTAAATTTTTCATCATAAATATTTATTTAGTGCAAGCATTTTTGTATTTCATGACAAATCAGGGCAGGGGGGCATTTTAGCGCATAACACCGGTCTTCCACGGTGAAATAGCGACTATATTTCTTCATCCGTAGTCTGATACCGAGTGCTGCTTGTGCCACCACTTTGGGCCGGACACGCCCTCATCAATGTGTTCACCATCTCTTCATTTCTCACAATTGCAGCAACCAAGTTTCTCGCCGACTCACTCGTCCTTCCTAAAGATGGCGCTGTGTTTCGATGACGTCATGTTTCATTCCATATATTCAGACTTTTCATTCCATATATTCAGACTTTTCATTCAATATATCAGTTTTCAATCCATATATTCAGAATTCATCCAATATATATATTTTTCAATCAATATATTCGGAATCCATTCAATATTCTCACAGTTCATTCAATATATTCAGAATCTTCATTCAATATATATAGAGTTTCAATCCATATATTCAGAATTCATTCAATATATATATATTTTCAATCAATATATTCGGAATCCATTCAATATTCTCACGTTTCATTCAATATATGAGTTTTCATTAAGTTCTCTCATGAATATTTTCCTAAACGGCATGCCATAATATATATATATATATATATATATATATATATATATATATATATATATATATTCATAAAGTTTCTTCATAAAGTGAGGGTTGGCCACAGCTCAAATGAATCAGCTTTCTAGGCTTAGGGTCTTGCTCAAGGGCCCAGCATTTGCAACCCGATCAACAACCCAGTGTCTCAACCGCCTGATCAAACATTCTTAAAAAGAAAAGCCGTCTGTCCACATACAGTACGTGTGCTACCTCTTGTGGCCGCCAGATGGAGACAAAACACGGCGATTAGCTCTCGGGCATGCTGATGACGTCAGTGGGACGGATGTGTGACGCTCAGGAAAATCGCGGGAAATGAAAACCTGACACTTTAGAATACGCCGGAAGACAGCAGGCCCGTTTGTATCCCCGGATCCAGGCGGTGGCTAAATCTGTAATTACTGTTTTCGTTTTTCCAGCTTTAGTCAACAAAGCAGATTGAAACACAGGTATAGAGGTAAGGAGCGGGCAGGTTTATAAGCACATGTGTAATAAATATGTGGAGGAAAATAAAATAAGGTGTGATATCGATTTAAAAAAAAATGAACTAATGCAGATATTTTCTATGACAAGTATAGTGATCGGCATCATGAGCTTTATGAGGCTTTTTTAAAAGGTTTATGAGACTTTTTATTTTTGCTCTATGCACTGGGGAAATTAACAGTCTTAATGCAACTTTATTTACGAATCATCCTCATCACAACTGACATATTTTACTAAACAACTTCGCTCGCGTAGAATTTAACTTTACACTCATAAGCGCATTTTTAAAAATGTACAATGCCATCTGTTGAATTTTGGAATAAACAAATAAAAAAATTACGCGTAACAGTGAAGGTGTAAAATCACATTTATTAAGTAGATTTCAATTGCACACTCAAAAGCATGTCTTAAAAAATTTACAGTGTCATCTGTTGACTTTTGAGATGAACTAATGATTTTTTCTATGTCAATTTTTTTTTTTGCCATTTAAAGGCATTTTCCATTTAAATTTCCAATTAGCATATATTCTCTTCCCATAGGCTAATTGCGATGAAACAGAGTCTATATGTTACCTCAAGTTTGGCTAAATACACCTGTGAAAACCCCATTAAAATTCAATCAGTAGTTGTTTTTACATGGTGCGGAGACAAACAAACAGATAAAGAGACAGACAAAAAATCTAAAAATCGCCTTGATGTGTTCTATTACTCATTTATGGCACACCTAGTCAGCTATTCTAATCCCCCCCCCCCCACACACACACACACAACTGAATTTTGTGTGGCGCATTTGCACCGGATAAGCGAAGCTCGAAATTTTGCTTACATTTCCTGACTTATCTCCCAGATATGATTTCAAGATAAAAACACTTGTCATTATCGGTCTAGCTGTATGATATAAAAGGAAGAGTGTTCCTTACCGCATGCTGCTATGCATGTCATCCATCTCCATCTAATAATAATTTTTGGTTTCACTCTTCTGAGGGTTTTCAGCTTTCTTTTTCTGCACATCATATTGCTGTATGGTGTATAGCGATATGACCCGGCACGCAAAATACTTTCAAAGCACCCGAACGCAACCTCCAGTCTTTGTGGAAGATGGATAAAAAGCGCACAGGAAACAAATACCTTGAATAAATGATCTACGACCCCTCCAAATCCTGGCCAAATTACAGAAATGCTGATTCGCACAGGATTAATATTATCACAGGACTTTGGTGATCAGCGAAATACGGTAGGTCGTTCGCGGGGGAATTTTTACTTTACAAATGACAGACATGGCCGATTTGCACGGGATTAAGATCACAGACAACCTCCGCAATTATTACAAATGATTAGAGGTCCCCAGGTAGTACTAATCCCGTGCAAATATATATATATAATAGATCTTAAGATGAAAACATTCAGGCTCATCGTCTCCCAGCCTTACAACTGGAGTCCCCCATGGAATGGTACTTGGTTCACTTTACTTTCTCCGAGATCAGTGATTGGATCTGCCATTAAAGTGTAGAAGACACAGTTGTTTAAAGTACTTTCTCCACTGCTAGAGGAAGTAGTGGCTACTTTATATATTCAGTAAGTCATTTCACCTTCTCCAAAGGTACAGCAATGCCTCGACTATTACTATAGTATTTTACAATATTTGTAAAAGGCTATTGGGCACATTGTTGATGATTTTGATGCATTATAATGCACAGCTGAATTTTCTATTATCAGAAGATCTCCTCCCCTCCTTCACAATGTCTCCTCACCTCTATTTAGAAATCAGTTCAAATAAATATGCCCACATGCCATACTTGGTATCTGTGTATTCGTGTGTTGTGTGGTGTGTGGTGTGTGGGAGAGGATATGATTAGTGTGTGTGTGTAAAGCTAGTAGTTAGTCATGAATGCAGGTATGTCACCCTGAGGTGAGAAAGACTGACTGTTGGCTTGGAACACCTTGACCTGCTTTTGAACTTCCAGGGAAGTTTTCTAAGCCACACCGTGCTGCGTCTGACACACGGAGCGCTTAGTAAAACATCGATGTCAGTTATGGAGAATATAATTTGATAATTGTGCTGTAGCTGTGCACACGAATCAGGGAGTGGGGTAATTAAGACAAGTGAATGTGCTCTGTTTTTATTAAAGAGTGCCAGTCAGCATAGCACTGAACCCTGAAACGTTCTCATCATCTTCTGGATTTGTGTCAGTCAGATGAGAAACGTCATCAAAATATGCATTTGACCTCAGGCAATGCTGAGACACTCTCTCTGATGTTTCTCATGGTTCATTTATGAAGGTGTCTATAACTTATAAAGCGTAACATACTTTCAGAAATAAGGATTGCAAATTGTATTTTCTTAGTGACATCAATGTTTAAGCATGTGGTGTATATATTTACATCGAAAACGTGAATGTAAAAAATGATTAAAGGTGCATAGTTGAACCTCAAAGACTGGTGAAAGTTAACACTACGTGTCCAGGTAAAAGTTTATCTTACTTTTTGAGTGTCCAATGCTTGATGCAGGTCAATTACAATGTCCAGGTGTAAGGATACTATGCGATGGTAAGTTGGGCAACGTCAGTAAAGTAATAAATTACTTATACAAATTCTAAAATAAATAAATAAATAAAATGACTAATACTAAACACAGTCAATCTACTGATGTGTGCACACTTGCCTGGGTTATATTCATAATAAAAGAATGCAAAAGATAATCTTCATGTGTCACATACTTGTAGGTCTGTTGCTACAAGTCATGCTTCTTGGAAATTTCACTGTGTTTCCTTCATGAAATGGGTTTTCTCCCAAAAAAAAAGAAGCTGGTTTCCTCTCAAAAAAGTCAGTAACGAAAGGTCAGGAGGAGTGTGTTTGCATAGCTCACACACCCTGCTCTGAAGCAACGTTCCAGCATCCCACCTACACCTCGTCTCCACCCCCATTCCGGTAAATTCATCTCTGCGCTTTGTTTATCAGGTCAGGTACGGAATTTACCTCCAAGGCATAATCACCTTATGATCTCCCTGCATACGATTAAGTAATCGGAAGAATACGACGATCTATGAGAGCTCTATGAGGCATGCCATTGCTGGTTGGTGTTTTCGCCATTCATTGCCGAGCATGACAGAGACAGGCTGTTGCTGCTATTAAAGCTGTGGTGTATAGGATGCAGAGGTGTGTTTTTGAGTTTGTGTGGTTTAACACCTCACATGATGTAAATCTATGGAAATTAACGCTAAAATTCGAATATTTTTCTCATGTTTCTCTTTTCTCGCCTTGCACTTCCAGGGTCCAAGTTTGTTTCCCGGTCTGGTTCACTTCCTGTGTCTGTGTGCATGGAGATTGTATGATTTCCGTGCTTGGTGGGTTTCCTCCAGATACTCTGGTTTCCTCTCCTAGTCCAAAGACCTGCAGATTAGGCTAATTGGCATTCCCAGATTGCCCGTAGTGTGTACGTGAGTGTGTGTATGTTTGTGTCCGGCAATGGATTGGCACCCTGTCCAGGTTGTACCCTGCCTTATGCCCGAAGTCTCCAGGCTTCTTGGAAATCGTGACCCTGAATACCGGATAAAGCGGTATAGACAATGCGTGGCCTTTCTGCTCCACTTTACCTACTAGAGCAAACCAGTGGTTGCAGTGGCAAGGAAAAACTCACACAGAAGATATGAGGAAGAAACCTTAAAGGGACCTGAAAGGGAACATTCATCCAATTGATAATGACACTGATATTGCATCATTTGATCCACAGGTTATTGGCACCAGTTTTTATCCCAGATGCTTTTTCCAATGGCCCAAAAGTGAAAACCTGGCTGGGATAGGGCTCGAACTCCTGACCTCCCAATTAACAACCCAGAGCCTCGGCTGTCTGAGCCACCACTGCCCCCTGACTGATACAGGATTGTATACTGTTAATTCATACGTTGCAAAGTGTGTTGCATTGAGGTTCAAATATATGCAGTTTATAAATAAGTGTTCTGAAATGGCATTCTTATTAATTAGCAGTATTTTTTAGATACTTATAAAAGAATATGAAATTTTCATGTTTCATTGTCATGTGCACACTATAAAAGGAGTCTGGAATGCAGTTACGGTAATTTCCTTTTCAGAAGCTAGTAGAATTTCAGGTTCCTTAAAATGACTTTGGCTTCATTTGATCATGTTATTATTTCAAGAATGTTAAAGCAAGAACATGCAAACATACCGGTAACTCTTCTGAAATAGTCTCGCACCCTTACTTCAAGTTTATTCTATCATGTGTTGGATAATGCAGGTCAATGTAGTCCTATTTCTATGCTTTCTTTTGTAGTGTCAATAAAAAAAAATATGAACTACATCCCCTGCTATATGTGGGAACGATGGTAAAGGTTACATGCTGTTAAGGCTGAAACAGTCTGAAATAAAGACTTCACAGAGATATTTCATTTTTGTGATGGGTTCGAGCCTCTGATTTACATAGAGACAGCAGGATATATAGAAAACACAATTGGATGCGCTGGGGACTTGCAGGTAGCGCACACATACAAGGGTGTTTTTTCAAGCTTGTGTGTATGTGTGTGGTGTTTTTGGTCACTGGAAGCGGACCGTTTGTAAACTCTTTTTAGCGTGAAGATATTCAGAAACCCATTTTTTCAATGCTGACATGTAGACAGGGTAAACTGAGTTTTCACAATATAAACAGGCTACGTGAATGTGCTATGTGTCTTTTGCTTGACCTTAGGTCATAATGTATGTGATATACTTTTTTACCCCAGGCTTCTGATTAGCCAATGTGGCTTTACATTTAGGGTTATACCAATGCTATATGTTCATTTGGCATGCTCTTGACGCCATGTTTTTGTGTTTTCTTGTGGGTAAAATGTTTTTTTGATTTTTTTGAAATCCCCCCCTTTAAGAAAAAAAATTCCTTTGTTACATATATGCATGCATACATACATACATACATACATGCATACATACATACATGCATACATACATGCATACATGCATGCATACATACATACATACATACATGCATACATACATACATACATACATACATGCATACATACATACATGCATACATACATGCATACATACATACATGCATGCATACATACATACATACATACATACATGCATACATACATACATACATACATGCATACATACATACATACATGCATACATGCATACATGCATACATGCATACATGCATACATACATGCATGCATACATGCATACATACATGCATACATGCATACATACATACATACATACATACATACATACATACATACATACATACATACCTGTGTACATGTAGTCTAAGCCAAAGAACTTGACCTGCTTTTAGGAAACCATGACCCTTCATGGTGATCTCAGAACACTTCATGTACCCTTTTTTTTTTTTTTTGCATTCATTTCCATCCTTTAATGCCAGAAATTTGATGCCTCACATATCTCTGCTTCAAGATAAAGTAGTATCATGAACTTTAGTTATGATTTCTTATCAATAAGAATGATTTTTATTACTATTATTAATAGTATTATCACACTACTTTATTACTGTATTTCTAAAGAATGCACTGCAGTGCACACTGTACAGGACAAAACCCTACTTCTAATGTAATAAACTGGCATTGTATATGCAACAAACTAGCAGTTACTTATATGCACTTAATTTGCTAGCAGTCAGGCTAGACATAACTGTCCTACATAGTTTTGTGGGGTTTTAACGTCTCCTATAGGTGCTCATCCACAAATTATGTTCCTATGGTTTTTTCTCTCTGTCTAAACACAGTCTTGCTATTTTTACTTTTAGTATATTAACATCTGAACAGTTTAACAACAAAATCTAAACTTCATTTTTATCTATAACGCTATAACGCCACCTGCCCCAGTCTTATCCCAATGGACAAATTAGCCAGCAGGTGTGTTTGACAGTGTCAATATGCAGTTTAATGTCAATAATAATATTAAGTTTTAATAAATAAATAAATAGTACTTTGTAGTGCTATGTAATTACGTTGCTACTTATTCGTAATTACCGAATAATTTCTATTCGTAATTATCATATTATATGGATGTTAGTAGTAGACCTTTGGAGGTTACCATAACAAGTAAAATGGCACTGCAGAGGTTACATTAGCTGGGACAGTATAAGCAACATGGCAATTGGAAAGACACCACAGTGACACCAGGTTTTGGGATCAAATTTAGTACAATGATTCCATACTACTGTATATAAATATTACCATTATGGCATATGAACATGTATCGTATGACATATGTTGACAGTATCCTTGTATGTGTTTCATAATAATCATACTATGGTACATGGTAATGTAATGGTAAAGTTAGAGTGGTACATGTCAGCAAGTACGTGGTAATGTCAAAATACTGTGGTACCTATACCATGGTAATATGTTTTTGATATGATTTTATCTTATCTTATTTTATAAGATAAAACTTTATTAAAACTGGAGCACATTTTTGTTCCAGAGACTTCTCCAAGAGCAAGAGAGTAATAAAATATAAGAAGCAATGAACTGAAGTAATAAATAAAGTGAAAATGTACGTTTCACAAAATAGGCATAAGATAAACAAAAAGTAAAAATGTGTCAATGCAGCAAAACCATGTTGTGTGTGCGCGTGTGTGTGAGTGTGTGAGTGAGAGAGAGCAACTGAGCTTAAGAGTGCCATCAACTTTGCCCTCAATTCTTGAACCTTACCCGTGTGTGTGTGTGTGTGTGTGTGTGTGTGTGTGTGTTTAGAACAGGAAGCATTGGTGCGAGGTTATAATTACAGTTCAGACACCAGCTGCTGTTTCTGCATTCCTACACACATACACACACACACTGATACCACCAACAAAGGTCATGACTTACCTTAGACACGCACACACTCTATCCGATCTCTAAGATCAGAGTCAGCGCAGAGAATTTACTTTGTTTAAGATTTGCATTAAATCTCTCTATTGTGTAATATCCTGTCTTTATTACCAGATTATCATTTCAATTTACTCATTTTGCAGACACTTTTATGCAAAGGGATTCGCAAGAAGTGCACAGAAGAGCACTACACCCGCAAGTCATAAAGCTGTCCGAGAATCATGAGTGACGCAGTCTTGCAAACAAAAGTAACACAGCAACAAGAGCCATAATAGAATAATACTGTACATAAAAACAAACAGCTACAGTATGTTCCCTCATTCTTCATTCATCTTCAGTAAGCACTTGTATCCTGTTCAGGGTCATGGTGCATCTAAGGCAGGATTGCAGGGTTGATGGGACTCCAGCCTATCACGAGGTACCTTTTAAAGTGCCTTTAAGAGGCACTTTCCTGTAAAGTCATTAGTCCACCTAGTGGTATTTTTTGGAAAGCAGCGTACCTAAATAACCTGGGGATAATGTAAAAAATTATACAGCAATGGACAAAGCCTTACGATTGTAAAGTCATAACGTAATGGGCAAGCCCAAAGATATTTAAGTGTTATTAAACAAAAACAGTTTTGTCTTGGTAATAAAATAATCCAAAGTCAAAAAATTCAAGTATTTTTCTAAACATTTTCTTTTTCATTTTTGTCATTTTTTTAAATACAATTACAATACAAATTAACTAAGCAATATTTAATATCTACAGAACTTGTAGTAGTACTGGGGCACCAACCAATGGTGCACCACCCCGTTTTGCTCTTACCATGCCACGCAAAGGAGGAGGTGTACAGCATAAAGCCTCGCACACTGGAGGACTTGGAGGCACAGATTAAGGAAGGTCTCAGCAATATCCCAAACGACTTCTTTCAGAAGACTGTGCATTGCATCCCTGGCCGTTGGATCAAATTGGTTGAGGCCAGTAGTGCCTATGTTCAAATTTAAAAAATTAGAATTAAAATGTCATTTTCCTATGTAATAAAGAACATATACTTATTATATATATATATATATATATATATATATATATATATATATATATATAAATTGTACTTATTAGATAGATATTTATTTATTATTTAGGTAGATATTTATTTATTTATTTATTTATTTATATTTATATATATATGATACGGGTTCTCAAATGTAGTTCTTTGCTTGATTAAGGGTTAAGTTCAACTTTTGTTACATTTTTATATTTAATTCACTCACTCACCACCTATACAGCTTTATTGTGTATACAGGTAGTCCCCGACTTATAAATAAGTTCAATTCCAGGAGCACATTCGTAAGTCAGACGAAGTGAGTCTTATACGCCTTTGACACAAATATACGATGTAAAGCAGACCAATCCATGTGACTAAATCTGTGTAGTTTTAAGTCAAAGTTTTTGTACTTTCCTTACACTGCCATCATGTCGCCAAAAGGCCAAAAACTGTAACAGCGCCTCGGGAACTTTATCTCACACATGTCAAATGTAACAATGTCGTCGTTGCGCCTTTAAATCCCGGTCGCAGAGCCGTTTTCCACTGTGACCTCGGAATGATGAGAATTCCCCGAAATTATTGAGGACACGACAGTCATTTTCTATCATTGTGCTTCCAGACTGATTCCTTGAAACTGGCGAGCCTGACTCATTTCCCTTGATCCGCCACACGCACACACATACAGTACGATATACCGGTCTTCAGAAATTTTCTACATTCACTTACACACTGAAAATAGTGTATATAATTGTAAACATTGGTATCTTGTGCATTGCAGTGTTTTTTTGTTTTGTTTTTTTCATACAAAACACATGAGCTACTTCTGTGTTTTTTTTCATATCTAGGAATGTTCATAGAACCTCTGTCTGGTTGTATCTGCAGAAATTTGTTACTTAATGTTCCTAAGTCTGGGACTACCTGTACAGGGTCACGGAGGGGGGTCTGGAGCCAGGAGGCTTGAGGCACAAATCTGGATGGTGTGCCAATCCATCATAGGGCACACACACACACACACACACACACACACACACACACACACACACACACTCATTTATACACTACGGGCAATTCGGGAATGCCAATTAGCCTGATCAGCATGTCTTTGGATTGTGGGAGGAAACTGGACCATCCGGAATAAACCCAGCAAGCACTGGGGGAACATGAAAACTCCACGCACACAGACCAGAGGCAGGAATCGAAGCCGGAGCATGGAAGTGCAAGGCGACCATGCTAACCACTAAACCACCGAGCCATCTGGATATTAAACATTACATAATGTTTAATGTTTCCACCTTTGTCACTCCATATAGCATCGTAATTCTTGGCAAAAGCCATATGCTGTTTTTATTGAATAAAAGGATGAAAAGAAGAGAAATCTAGCTACACACTAGACTGAGAACTGGCCCTAGACTGAGTTTCACATCTTAGTGCAGGAGAGGAAGCTGTACCTTGGTTGCTTTCAGACCTATTTCTGGATGTCCGTGGGACAGTTTGAGGACAGTTTGTTGGTGCTGTTGACAGTGCATTGAAGCAGAGGAGGGATTTCTGGCAGAAGAGAATCTGGCTGAGGTAACATATTATCTGAACGCTACTTTGATAAATGGATGAAACAATTTCACAATGTCCCTTTTATGCATGAACTAAAAAGTACGGTATAAACAGCATTGTCATAATAAAGCTCTTCAGCTATACGCCTCCACACACTGTCCTTTTACTCAGTGTCTCGTTCGTCACTTTTTAGTGTCTTTTCTTGCTCTGTCCCCTTCCTTTACCCATTCTGTCTCCCATTTATCCTTTACATTTTCACTCTATACGTTTACTCCTTTTTTAATTAACCTCTGATCAAACCTCCAAGTCTTTTCCATCTTATTTTCCCTTTACTGTTTTTTTTTTTACGCCTTGCATTATTTCAGATTTTTCTTTTACCTTTCCTTCCCTCCCATACAGTTCTAATAGATGTCTCTGTGCCCTCAAGCTGTGTTCTTCCAATGTGTGCACAAGAAGGACGTTGTCTGACGGATTCTTTTTGCAGTTTTATGTCTGTACATGTGTGCATCAGTGCGGTGACCCACTTTCTTGCTTTCGGCAAGTCTCGCAAAACATATCTGTAGCTTCACTAGAGTCTGGTACATTTTGTTTTAGTCAGTGTGGCCAAGACCTGCCTACTTTAGTAGTACTTTAAACCGATATTTTATATATATTCTTATTCTTATACAAATATATTCACCGTTGTGTTTAAAAACTTTTAAAAACAAAATTAAATTAACTTTGTTTTGAAATACTATATTCCGCTCCAAAAATTAGTTGTGTTCAAAAGTTTGCTTTCTAGGTGCAAGCTAGTGCTCACAAATGTGTACGCACAGAAGTCAACTAA
Organism: Clarias magur; assembly: GCA_013621035.1. NCBI lineage: Eukaryota > Metazoa > Chordata > Actinopteri > Siluriformes > Clariidae > Clarias > Clarias magur. Next base: position 541,191 of record QNUK01000381.1, read on the forward strand.
ATTGCAGCTTGTAATATTCTGAAAGTTAGGGCCAGAAACTACTGTATCATCCTTAGAGGTTGTGTTTTGCATGTCAACTGATTTTTTTTTTTCAAAATGCAAAAAAACAAAACAAAACAACAACAACAAAATAAAACAAGAAGGTTATAATTTTAAGAAGCAAGAACACTTTATTTAAATATTACTCATTTGTGATTTATGCAGCCACAGTAAATGAACAGTGTTTATAATGATAATGCCCAAAATAAGTGGTGAGTCCATCTATTTTATGCATGCTGAATAATTGAATATTGGAATAATGGAGCATAAATAAACCCAACATTTTTTTCATTAAAAGTCTTACTTAGTGGGAGAAACACTAATTTCCAATCAGCTGTAGGTTAAAGGGATAGTTCAGGTTTTTCAAGTCTCTTAAATCAATATTGAGGTGAATGTAAGTTCATTACAATAGGTCATGCTCGTTTTCCGGCTCTACACACCGACCAAGTTTGTCACATGGAATGTAAGAACAGTGAATGTAATTGAGGCCAAATTCTGCAACCCTTATTCTATGCATAAATGCATTCCAAAGTTAAGCTGAGAGTCATATGAAGCTTCTGCAGTGTGTCTTTTAACAATTCTCAAACTAACCACCTGAAACTAGGGAAAAAACGGTAAGGAACAAGTTGTACTAAATACAAACACATAAATAACAATGAAACATACCACCTCTGTTTGGATTAGAGTGACTGCAGAAGCTTCACATCAGTCTCGGCTGAACTTTGGAATGCATTTTTGCACGGAACAATTGTTGTGGAATTTGGCCTTGATTACTTACATTGTATTCACAGTGAGGGTGACAAACTTCACAGTTTGTGTGTAGAGCAAGAAAATTTATAACTACCAAGACCTACTGTAATATTTTTACACGCATCTCAATTTTGATTTAAGAGGGGTTTGGGGGCGGGGTGACATATCCCTTTAATTTAGAGACTGATATAGCAGATAATAAAGAATACTGAGTAAGTGTCTATAGGGACATGCACAAACATTAGGAAAAAACATACATTACAGATATACAAAAAAAAAAAAAAAACTTGTAAAAGTGCTGCTGATTTCTCCTTCCCTGTTTTAGAACGATCCTTCTACAAGGACCCTTATTCACAGTTTGCAATTAGAATATACATAATTAACAATGCAGCATTTGTGCATAGGCTAACTCAATGAGAAATTATTCCATGCATCAATGTCTTATCATACACATCTGGAATAAATGCAGTTAATTAATAGCATGCTAACAGAGTGTGAAATAATACCACATTCCTACGCACTACCGTAAACATCTGGAAGCCAAAAAAGACAGACAGCTATTCCATGTTAGTGTAGTAAGCCTAGTAGCTACAGATTCTTTTTGTTCTTTTTAATTTTTCTACTTTAAAAAAATTATCATAAATAGAGCTTATTTAAATTGCTACTTCATTTACCAAACAAAATAAAAATACATTTTGTTTGAACATCACCTACGCAAAAGAGTAAAAACTATATGTGTAACGAGAAGAGTGGTTAGTTTTTCTCCAACAAGCGCCTGGTTAATAATAACAAAAAAAATTAAAAGTACCTTTAAAGTATAATTTGGACTGGATTAGTTTTACATAGGGAGGTGGGGTAATATCAATATCACTACTGTGTCTGTGGAATTCTAGTAAAACATGAAGCCATCATGTTGTTAAATTGTGTGTGCATCTAAAAAGGTAACTCACTCTTTTACATTCTGGAGAATTACCTGTAAAATATACATAAATTATACTGTATTTAAAGAATTATTTCAGAGAAGTTGTGGTTTTAGGCAACAGATTGAGCCCAACATATTAACAAATTATAGTATAAAATTCAAGCCCTCAACAAGTGGTTATAATAAAGTTCAGAATAATCTCTCTCTCTCTCTGTCTCTGTATATAAAGAGCAATTATTTAATTTATGCTATATATTGAAGTCATTTGGGTTTGATATTAAAAGATATGAATGATCTATAAATTCACAAAGAAATACAGAGACCAGCCAATAAAGTGTGGAGAGGGAAAAGATCTGGTCATGATCCAAAACATGATCTCATCACTAAAGCACGGTAGATGTATTGTCATGGCTTGGGCTTGGCTCGTTTTTAAAACACTTCTCACTAATCTTTCTTGAAGATGAAATTCATGATAGTAGCAGCAGAATTAAATCAGAGGTCTACAATATCCTGCCTGCCAAGTTAAGGACGGATTTATCCAATCTATTTGGGAAGGACGTCTTCATGCAGCAAGACAACAATCCAAAACACACTGCCAACACAACGAAGGACTTCATCGGGGAAAATGTGTAGCATTTATCAGACCGTAACCCAATTTTCATAATTCCTGACGAGGATAATGAAAGGAAATAAATCTAAAACAAACAGCAATTAAAAAACAAAAGTATTAATGTGGGTGACGGGCTTGATGCAGTTATTGCACATGCCACTAAATACTGGAATATATAACCAAATATTAAATGTTAAATATTAAATGTTTGGTTAGTTTAATTTGCCTAAGGACAATCTATTTCAATTATTTTGCTCATCAAAAAAAATTGTTTCACAAATCTACATATAAATATCAAAGAATGAAAGATACAATTTAACATGCTTTGATTGATCAAAACAAAAACCAAGTAATTGTATATATACAAAAAAAAATCTGGATCATTTATACTCTACAAATTAATCATAATTATTACATCCTCCTTCAAGATTTCTTTAGAAGAGTGTTTGGAACTCTTGTCCAACATAGTAGTGAAGGCCGTCTAACCAAAAGACCATGCATTCTCAACAAACTGCATGTAAAATTAAAGCAGTAACAAATAAGCACCCAGAGAAATGCAGTTCACCATGACGACAGTCTTTGCATGTTCCAGGGCCCTTATATAGCTCAAAGTATACCGAAGCATTGTCTCTTATTACAACATCCATGTGTATGGGTTGCTTTTCTCCCACAATTATCATGACTCTGAATATCATAAATACGCATCTGTCCATGTTCTCTATTCAATGGTTCATCTTTTTTTTTTTTTCCAGAACACAAAACCGAGCCAGACAGGTTAGATATTTAGTGATTTGCTAGCAGTAAGCATCCTCCATGTTACTGCGTAGACTTTATAGTTATGCTATTATGATCAATTCTTTCTGAACTGTACTTCAGTCATTCCTTGTGTTCTGATTTTGTTAATAGACTGGTGAAAAATACTCCAGGACAGTTTAAAAATCATTAAGTGGACTGTTGCTGCTGAGGATATTTTTTATATGTGTTTGGACTCCCTGCGGTTTCTGCCATTCGGATAATTCCTGTAGTTAAAGTGGACATGGAGTCCGTTGACTGGGTGGACAATGGGAACTGTTTGCATGCTGGGATACGTCTCTGTGGCTAGCTTCCACTCGGCCGTAGCCAACAGCTCCACGCTAAGTGCCTTGAGCACAAGCAAGGCAAACTTGCGGCCGATGCACCTCCGAACACCACCACCGAATGGAACATAGCTGAACCGACTGTTTTTGGTCTCGTTACGATTGGTGGCAAAACGGTCAGGATCAAACAGCTCTGGATTTGTGTAGGCAGCGGAAGTCTCATGCGTGTCACGGATGCTGTACATGACGCTCCAGCCTTTTGGGATCTGATATCCCTGTAGATAGGGACAGGCAAAATTGGATTTAACATTATTAAACAAATATTACAGGGCTACATTTATTCAACATTTGCTCTCTGTGAAGTCGGCATTTAAGAAAATGATAAATACTGTAGCTGTTTGATGTGAAAGTTTCAACCTTCAGGATTCTTTAAATGTAGACTTTAAAATCATTTTAAACATGTTTTTTGTTTAAAAGTGAAACGTTAAAGAAATCTTAATAGACATCATATGTCATTTGACATCATCAAAATCATGTACATTGTTTATGCCACATAAGGTGTATCATGTCAGAAATAAACTATTTTAGCTATAATATATATTTGTCTTTCTTTTCTTTGCAACAGTTTAAATATAGTTTCGGAGAATAATGCCAAAAATCATTGTCATGGCCACAACTAAAATCGGCACTGCATTAAAATCAGCTCAAGACAACAGACTTTAACATAACTCTAAACGTGAAATAAACAACTCTTTATTTGAGCTTGGTGCATAATTTATATTAACTCAACTATTTTTGATTAGTTTATAAAATTGAAAATGTTTCTTACAGAATTATATTAGTTTTTTTTTTTCTCTATTTAATCTTTTTTTCAGTTTTGTCTACTCACGTTCAGCTCAAACGTCTTCAGCACTGTTCTGTACCCTCCAGACACTGGTGGTAGAAATCTAAGCAGCTCCTTCACCACACAGTCCAAGTAGCACAACTGACTGAGTTTCTCCAAACTCAAATATGGAACGTTGATCCAAGATCGATGGGATTCTGGTCTGTCAAGGCAGGTGGTTTTATTGAGCAGAGATTTGGATTTCAGACGGGACCGCGTCATGTCATTTGTGGAATCTTCAGCCTGACTGTTTGAGCATGTGTTGCTGTTTTCATTACAGCATAAGCAACAAGTGCTGGGAACGTCCACCATTAAACCTTCAGCCTCCAGTTCGGCCCTTGCACGCTCTGTGACTTCAGGATGGCGCATCAGCTGAAGTATGAGTGATGTGGATGCGCTCGCTATAGTGGAGTGTGCTGCGAAGATCAATTCCACTGCAGTTTCCTGCAATATAAAAAAATGTAATCAGATTAATTCAGGAAAAACTATTCACTGCGAATTAGCCTGTAAAAATAAAACCAAAAATAGTATTTTCAGCATTTTTTGTCCTGCATAAACCAAAGATGATATTAGTGGCTATCCTATTCACGCCATCTATTATTTATCCTACTGTGCATAAAGGCCTTTGGGTTGCGTTAAGGTTTGTGTGTTAAGGTTAAGATTAACAGAGATATTAGTACTAAAATAATGCACTGTATTGTATGACTATAATGATTAATCTACACAGATACATTAAAGAGGACTTTTGATTGTGCAGAATAACAGAACACAGTTATGAGAGTAAAAACTCCCTTTATTTCCCTATATAATCCAATGCAACACTGAAGCACTTATCTCAGCGGTTCACTAGTGCTTGGATACCATCAAAGTTTTCATAGTTCGCTCAGAGCCTTGATCAGACTGCCTGCTTCATGCAGGGCCTCCAACGAACTCCTTTAGTGGTCCAAACATGTTGGAATGTAAATATGAGGAGTTTTTCAGCTTCACTGTTTGGATATATTGCGTACAATGCTACACTGAAGTGATTGCAGTGTTGCTTCTACTGTTCCTTAAGGCCATGAAGTGCTTTTCACTGTTATTACAAATATGAGTGATTAAGTCATTGCAATTATCATATTCTCTGATTATTTAAAAAAAATGGATAAACCATATTATGTAGTGCAATGCATTTCCCTTCATGCATTTCGTCTTCATTTCTTTTAAAAAAAATTTTTTTACATTATTTTTCTCAGATTTTCTCCCTAATTTAGTCGTGTCCAATTCCTCCCCGTCACTAGGGGGCGCCCATATTAAGGCTACTATTACCACTCCGCCGGGAGGGCCGAAGACTATCACGTGTTTACTCTGAACCACGTTACGCCAGCCGACCGCATCTTTTCGAACTGCTCGCTCGCGCACCGTTGCGGGCGGCGTAACACATCTCTTGCAAAACGCATTTGGTTGCAGCTTAGTAGTGTCAGCTGGACATTGCTGGGTTTTAAACTCACAACCTTTAAACCTTTAAACTCCAAAACCTTTAATTCTGGCACAGAACTTTAATTGATGGTGACAATGAGGAGTCAGATAAAACAGGCCCTTATTTCCTTCCAAAACCATTATAGCAATGTGCTTTTAAATGAATGCTGTACCTTAAGCTCCTGCATGGTCAAGTTGTACTCATGTTCCTTTGCACCACTCAGCATGTAGTCAAATGCATCACAGTACTCATCCATGTCCTGCTTCTTCAGTTTCTCCTTGATGATGTTCTCCATCTCCGCATGCAGAATGTCTCGTGCTTTTTTCCCCTAAGATGAAAGTGGGAAAGTTGTACAAAAATGTTACTAAAGTGCATGTTTTTATCATGTTGTTTTAGTTCTTTAGTTTTAGTGACTCATAAAAATGCATTTTCTCACTTTGCGCAGGCCACTAAGAGGTGCGTCCACAGGAAGTGAGAACAGGTTGTTCATGAGCTCCTCAAAGGTCTTGGAGAGGTTAGTAATGCGCTGTTCATCAAGCTTCAGGCCGAGAAGGACGCGCACAGCGATACGGAAAGTGAGTGACCTAGAAGCACTGTAAACTTCCACAGGGCCAGCCTCAGCACACCACTTACTGATTTCACCCTTCACCACGTCCTGAAGGCGTGTCAGATAGGTCTCCAGTGCTTCACATTTAAATACTCTTGCCAGGATCTAAGAAGGAGACAGGGATTAAATAAAAAAAAAATGCAACTCAGTTAAAAATTTATGTTGCAGTTGTTTAAATGGTTCTTTATTTCTAAAACGTTTTATTCACAGTAACACAACTAAATGTGATATCTATTGAAAAACACTTCACGTTTCCAAACCTTTGCCCATATAGTGTACTTTGGAGGCTTGAAAGGCAACCAAATGAATTGTCATTGATACATGTACCATGCATCAAGAATAGAAAAATTATTTGTATATTTCCTTACATAATAAAGTTAAGAGAGGAAATGTCTGCTTCAAAATTTGTTGAGAAGTGAACAAAAGGTTTACAGAGCAGTAATAGGTGCTGCAACTTTTTAATAAATAAACAAATACAGGTATAGAGTAAATTGGTTAAAGTCTCCTTCCATGTAAACATTTTGACCTCATCATCAACTCAGATTGAACAAAGACCTTATTTTAGGCCAATTTAGAATTATACACCAGTTTAATATTGTTTCTTTTTCTTTTTCTTTTTCTCCTTCTTCTTCTACGTACTATAATTGTTGTTATAATAATTTCAATATACCCAAATATAATAGAAATCACAACCACTCCTTAAAGTAAATATATTTATATATCATTTATGCGTTATAATTTTTACAGGTTATCCGGAGCCTTGAAGTATTCAATCCAAACATCTATAAACTGCAAACATCTTATTTTTTTTTACAGTTTTTTCAAGTTATTGCTTACTTTTCTTTTCTTCTTGTGTAGTTCACCAACTGAGTTGACGAGCGTGTTTGGTCCAAGGATGATGCGTGTACTCTGTGGCCACTGCGTGCTCACCAGTGTGTGTTCACCGAGCAGGATCTTGCGAATGTTTTCAGCGCCGGTTACACGAATCACAGGTTTCCCCAGGAGGTGGGTCTTAAAGACATTGCCGTGTTTCTCTCTCCTGGAGATGTGGAAGCTTGAACCCTGTGGAATGATGAACAGAGGTGAGAGAAAGAGTTGGAAAGAGATACAGATATGTTTATTAGAAGGAAATATGGGGAATTTTTTATTTCTATAGCGCTTTTAACAAAGAATTATTCAAATGTTTTTCGAATACATTTTTATTTTTATATTTTCACATATATAACTTATTCCCATCCCCAATTATATATTTATATCAGGGTTCGTAGGGTTTTTTCTGTCTGTGCTTTGGTTGAATCTCATCAGACAGACTCAAGCTAAAGCTCAAAGAACACCCTCCTTCCTAACTCCTTCCCAGTTATGCTCTATATTTCAAAAACAGGAGTCTTTTGAAATTGAGCGACGGATTTGCCTTGGCAGGGTACTGTGCCTGGAACCGAGGGGAATTTTGTATTTTACTTTCAGGTCTGCGCATGCAGGGAAATAATTTCATACGTGTATTAACAAAGCAGTAGACTGAAGTTTTTTTTTGCCAGAACTTTAAATGTTAGAATAAAATTGAATGACCTCATACAGTAGAATACAATTTAAAGTAAACTTGTAAAACACTGAGTTTTTTTTTCAATAGTATTGAACTAAAGCACTATGGATGAATGTTAAATGAGACATTAATAGTGAGAATTGGACAGTTGGCATAAAGCAGTGTGATGTCCAATGATTTCAGCAAAATACTAGAGAGCTAAAACAATAATCTCTCTCTCTCTCTCTCTCTCTCTCTCTCTCCCTCTCTCTTTCTCTGGATGTTCACCCATTGACAATTATCCAAACATCAGGGAGATAGGTTTATGACCATGGCATGAAGGTTCTCATAGCTGGAAACATATGTAGTATTTAAACACACAATTAATCTTTTAGCCTTGCCCTAATAGACTTGATCAGTATTGTCCCGTCCTTTATTTTTCAGCAAATAAAATGAATAATTTGAAGTGCAAAAGTGGTAATTCTGTAATGGCAATAGTACCCTATTTACTATGTGTTGTACATTTTATTATTATTATTATTATTATTATTATTATTATTATGTTTAATGCATTGTGTGAATTATTACTTTAGAGCACAAAAATCCAGCAGTAGGTTAAGGTTAACTTATGCCAGGCTATTCTTCAAATATGCCTTATGTGTACATCATTATACCCGTATTATAGGGGTATAATGATGTCATAAAAAACAAAATCCTCTATCTAGACCGACAGCAGCAATTAAAGCATTAACATTATAACCACCTAGGTTTTAGGCTCGCCTTGTGCCAACAGGACAGCTTTGGCCTCTCTGTCTCCGCACTGCCCCAGGGGGGTGGTGGTATTGTGGTGTCTGGTTGTAGGGGTCTCTGGATTGGACATGTTTGCCCAGTGAGTGCTCGATCTGAGGAACTTAGAGACCAAGATGGCAGCCTTGGGCTCTTTGTGTGCTGAGCCAAATATGCAGCAGTCTGTGATGTACTGAGTGTTATGGTGTCGCTCTATTGTGGCCAGTCACTTTTTCAGTAACTTGTGCTGCATTAGCGTTTCTGTGGGATAAGACCTGACAGGTTGGCCTTTGGTCTCTCAAGGCATCAGTCAGCTTTGAGTGCCCATGATCCTGTCACCAGTTTACTAGTATATAATTGATAATCAGTGTTAATGCTATGGCTGATTGGTGTACACTGTCATTATCTGCTTGCTTGTTTTCTATTCAGTAACAAAAATTGTTAAAGACTTAGCAGTTGTACTTGGGTTAATCATTTTTAGTTTGACTGATTTCATATTTGTAACCCCCTAGTAGTACTTAATGACAACTTAACAAAAGACACTTTTTTATCACAATTTTTATCTTAATATATTCTATCCCTGTCTTTAATGCTGGTGTATCTGCAGTGGGTAATTCTGGTTAATAATTTCAAAGTGTTTTAGGTAAGAGACTGCTGCTAAGCCCATACTCATATGTGCTTTATGGTACTCAAAATAAAAGATTCCTTAGTGGGTAATGGGTGGTATATTAGGAAATGTACAACAAGTCTGTTGAATTTTCAAACCTGATTGGTCAGAGCATGTGCCAACTGAAATCAAATGATTGTGTGGGTAAAAAAAAAGAAAACTAATAGGCTATTTAAGACTGCAATATAAGAATGTTGTAATGCTCAGTAAGTTCTTGTTGCTGGGGGTGGCTTCAGGACAGATGGGCTTGTGTTCAGCAGTTTCTCTGTAAAATGATAAGCTGGGTTTTACCTTTTTATTTTCAATCAACAAGAAAAAAATAAGGCTGGTGGAGAAATTACTATAGTTGTTACAACACAAATGGTAACTTGCATTACAGATATTCTACTGTATATTAAATGCAACTCTAAGGGATGTTAAATATTATTATTATAATATTATTTAATTATTATTATTATTGTTGGTAATACTGTTAAGGTGGTAGCACAACAGTAACAGAAACGTAACAGTAACAATTAGGTGCATCACACCACCGCATCCTCCACTATTTTCCTATAACAGCACAGTCCAATTGTATCATTGTATTGAATCCACATATTAAGGGGTTTAATGCTGCCTATTAATAAATGAATTGGGAACAACGTGATCTCGTGGGAAATTCTTAGAAATTGAAACAAGTATGGGCCATGTCCTTCGAACATGTTCATTTTTTTCCGGATGTAGTCATCAGAAAATGGGCAAACGCTAATCTTATCACAACCACAGTCCTAACCTTTGTAACATTTCAGACAAACAGAGTTGTGTAAAAATGTACAAATTTGCAAAAGTGAGACTAAGACATAATGTGCTCTCAGAAAGAAAGAGAGGGAAAAGAAACAAGGAAGGTTATGATCACTTGTATAATTTGGGTTCTGTCCAAAAAAAAAAAAAAGTTTTGTCCTGGAATAAAGCCAGCATCATACAGTGCACACAGCAAAATCCCCAGCATTGAATAAACACTTAATATCAGTGCATCTGCATAGTATAATAGATCATTTTGACACTTCAGGTGGTAATGTGAGACTTTGTATTTTTGTATGTTTAAATATGCGACTATTATATAGCATATTATAAAGAAACATTTTAGGAAATGTGTAGATTAGAGTCTCAGACCACAAGTGTCAAGAGATTCTAATACCAATACTGAGATTCATGCTCTTTTAATAAAAACTCACTAGGGTTAAATCCGGCATAAACACAAGAAAGGTCTTGCTCTATTTTGTGCATAAAGAACGATCCAGAGCATCCGGCATTTGGATTATGTCCAAAACCACAGAAAAGTGTGCGCTACGATCACACAGGTAGTGCAAAATTGAAATAAAAGTGTTGAAATAAAAGTTCACACGAGTTCATCTGCACGTTATAATACAGTGTTCTTCATGAACAAGTTCATCATGATCTGTAGAGGCAACTAAGTTTACTTACAAAGAAATGACGAGGTGTGATGTAAATAAAATTGTATTCTGCTATATCATGTTAATGTCACCTACTGTATGTTGGGAGACTTTTGGATACTCTTTAGCACAAGGCTTTAATTCAGCACTGGGTAGGACTCATATTGTGCGCCACATTGACGTTTTTTATGTGATCATCTTAAACTAAACTTAATCTTACCTGAAAGAGCCAGTGGAAGCTCTCTCCGATCAGCGGCCACCCCATGGAGCCCTCAGGTAGCGGGAGCGCGCATGTCTTGTCCCGGGCTGCGCGCCACCTGAGCGCCCATAGCCGCCGCGACAGCGCGAGCAGCAGCAGCGCCGGAACCACGGAGCGGAAGAGCGCGATGAGCGCTGACACCACGCCACTTTCACTCCCAAACATCATCATCAAGCATAAGAACCGAGCAAAAAAAAAAAAAAATCACGTCTTCCTTGTCAGGAGTGTAAAAACAACAACCAAGCGTCCAAGCTGTTTATAGGAGGTGGATTCGTTCCATCAGTTTGCTAGGATGTATAAAAAGTTGTGTTAGTTTTCAGAAAGAGAGAGAGAAAAAAGAAACATGCCTGGCACTTTCTGTCTGCTCCAAATGCGCAAGACGAAACTGACAGGTATGCCAAATAGTTTTACAAGTTACATGCGCTAGCATGTCTTTCATCCGACTTTATAGAGTAGCCTGTGTACAGTCGGAACATTAGGATATTGAACATGCTCAACATCTTCTCTGCGACCTCATTGCATGGACAATCATATTCACTAGCTATGTATACATACGCATGCGTAATGCCGTTGGCGTAAACCTTTTCAACTTTCTAAATCACCTCCTTATGCTTGATCATTTGTTCTGTTTATTAAAATGCATTTTATAGCATGACTGGATGATAGTGGACTTTAACAAAACAAAGTGGGCAATTAATTAAATGTAATTCATGCAGCTTAATTAACTTGAGTTTATTTGTAAATGTATGGTGTTATGAATAATCATAGACATGTTGTTGCAAACAAAACGATACTGCATTACCACTGTAGGCATGTTTTGCATTTAATAGCTTTATAGATCATATAGCAATATTACGTTCTAGCAAATTGAAAGAATATCGTAGAAAATGCTTTGGTTACTACTTACTTTATATCTGGCTAATTTCGAGCTTGTCAAATGTCAACTTTTTTGAGCTTGAAAAGAAAGTTGAGATTTGAGAGAAAAGAACAGCGATGTGTTTTATACCGTGAATTTGATTTTAAGCTCCAGATCTTGTGTAATAAGATTTATATAGACTTTGCAGATCGAGTGCAGAACTAAACTTAAACAGTAAAAAAGTAGCATATTACTGAATTACAAGGGTTATACTACTTACCTAAATGTTGCCATAAAAAGTAAGGCAAATAATTTCTGCAATTCACTTGCAAGATAACAAGAAAATTAATGATGATATAAAAAGTAAGCACTCTGGGCGTGTTATCCTCCTGCAGGAAGGTGTGCACTGTTCCGTCTTCTCATCCTTTACTAAATACTAACTGAGGGAGAAAGGTTTTTCCTACTAAATCATGAAGAGCTCATTGATAAATCATTGGGGATGAGAATAAGTTATAGAGCAGAACGAGGTAGAGAGAGAGAGGGAGAGAGAGAGAATCAGCAGAGGTAGCCAATCAGAAGCGCTCTCTCTCTCTCTCTCTCTCTCTCTCTCTCTCTCTGTGTGTGTGTGTGTGTGTGAGAGAGAGAGAGAGAGAGAGAGAGAGTGAGAGGAGTGTGGGAGAGAGAAAGAGTAACACAACCAAAAAAAAAAAAAATCCCAGGCATTTTTTTCCTCCGAACCATCTAATCAGTTGGAAGGAATGAATAAATGAAAACAAACAAGCAAACAAACTTATTTTTAGTTTAGGTTATTTGCATTATGAAATTTATTCAGAAACCTAATATAGTTATTTGCCTTTTGATTATAGATGTGCATTATGCGTTGCAGCTGTACAGGTATTTTATTTATTAATTTATTTACGCATTAATGTATTTGCTTACTTTTTCTTTACACAATTAAGTTTGGTGCTGCCTTTGCCAGTTTTATTTATGCCCGTTTAATTTTATTTTCTTCGCAAGGAGCTGTGAAACGGTTGCTATTTTTTCTATAATATTCAGACGCTTGAAATAAACAAGCTACAAATACACAACGTTAATATACAACATATACAGCGTAAATCAAACGTCGGACTCATATTTTAGCATATTTAAGCATAACATTATCTCAGAATTTAGGCTCGCTACATGAAATTCTCACATATTATCAATATTTTAAGTATTATATCATAATGAATTTTATCATTCAAAAAAGGTGTAAAGCTGGCAGTGACTTTAAATATTTGACATTTTTATTCATGTAATAGAATAAACTAATATTTCCCTCAGTCCTCAGCTAACGTTACTTACTGTCATCTCACAAACATTTTAACCGGCAGGCCAAAATTTCCCTCTTTCCCCGCCTGTTTGTTTGTTTGTTCACTAAACATTTTAATGGAAGTGCATTTTATCCATTATTTATTATTAAAAGCTGTTTTTTTTTGTTAATTTGATCAGGATTTTCTTATTAGCCAATTATGCTAAATAACGTCTACACAGTATTTAAAACACGCGTCTCGAGCTTGTTAAATTATGCGTCTCGCGCTGCATGAGCTTTTTAAAAGGTAGGTGTAACGGCTGCTTCAGGTCCACCATGATGGCGCATGCACTACAGGTATTTCTCACATTAATGATTATAATATCTTCACAGTTTAATTAGCCTTTTAGAGACAATAAAACATTACTAAGATAATTAATATTAATATTAATTTTTAAGTGAATTCTGGTTGAAATGGTATGAACCTGTTTGTAACTTCTTGCTATTATTAGGCTAGGGTAATGCGTAACGATATTTAATATGCTAGACATGCTATAAGTCTATAAAACGTATATAAAATATACAAAAACATGTTTGTTTCTGTCAGCATTTTTTGTTTTTATTGTAAACGTCATAAAAATGAAAGAATGTACATGTACAGTATATAGTGGGATATGGGCTAATAAGTCTCACCTTACAGTTCTCTAATTCTAACATCATGTTACACTACCAAGCTGTTTTGTTACCTAAATAGCTGTACACATGCTATTTTCTCATTACTGTGCAAATCTTTGCATTATGAAGTGACGGTTCTTATTTCCAGACTTTATAACTAGCAATTTACAACTATGTACAAGATAATTGGTATGGAAAACGGATGGATGGATGGATGGATCATTTTCCCCAATTATAATAACTAATATCACGTTATGAGCTTATGAAAAAAATAACAAGTCTTTAAGATGATGTGGTGAACTCCAGTAAGACAATAAGACTGAATGCACAATCAAATGAATGGAGATAAAAGAAAAAAAAACATAGGCTAGTCCAGAGTGTAGAGCGGTTCGGCCATTCTCAATATTTTTGCTTTGTATATATACATTTCTCTCTCTCTCTCTCTCTCTCTCTCTCTCTCTCTCTCTCTGTCTCTCAGCACATGTATTAGACCACCAGCATCACATAACCTTCTTGACATACCTCAGTACCTCAAACAGCCATGAACATTCATTCAACAATACAGGAGCTGACAAACCAAATAACAGCCTAAAATCCTGTAATTTCGTAAAAGAAAAACTTGATTGCACATTAGACAGTCAGATCCTGGTTAGAACCACACCAGTCAACAGTTAAAAATTGATCAATTTAATATTTTTCTAAATGCCACTTTTAGACATTGGTCAGGTTTTCTGGTCAGTTTATGTGTTTTTATTGTTAAAGTCATAAAAAGGTAATTTAAGTTTCACTTCTAAATATTCCTGATACGTTGTTCCAAGATTTTCAGTTGTCGAAACGTTAATTTTTTCCTGGATAAATTATTTTTGTTTGTAATGTAACAGACTAATTATCCTAGAACTTGATAATATGTCTGTATAATGTTAGGCAGTATCTAATTATACTCCTATACTGATAGAAAATAAGTTTTCAAATGATAGAATGATTTTTTAAAATTTTTTTTACAAATAATGCTTGAAGAGATAATCCATGGACTTTAAAGACCCAGAACAGATCTAGGTTTTATTTCTTTTCTTTTAGTGTTATCTTGGATCAGCTTGGAAACACAGCCTCTTGGCCGTGTGTATATGTTGCTCCTTTGAAAGCACTTGTTCAGAGGAAAGAATAAGATGTCCGTAGTGTAAACAGAGGCTTAGGATGGCTAGTTTGAATCCTGGATTAGTGGTCTTGACTAATCCATTAGGATGACCTTTTGACCTTTTGCCTTCTCTTTTCCTCTTCCTATCTCCTCACCTCGTCTCAGTTTTATTCTCAGTTTCCTTCTCCTCTTCACATCACCTTCTTCTCTCTTGCCCTGTTGAAAAAAAGTTCACTAGTGAAGTGAGAACACTAGATTAAAAGAACGAGGAAAATGATCGAGACAGTTATGAAAGAGAAAGTTCTGGAAAAAAAAGAAGAGTGTGACAATTCAAAGAGGTATTCCCCATCTAAGGTGTTTGGCAAATCCCGTTATTAATTTTAATAGCTGAGAGACTCAGGATACCAGAGGAAGCTTCCACCTCTGTCTGCATGTGTGGGCATGTTGCTCTGCCACACACTTACCTCCCCCAAACACACACACACACACCTCAAGAGTTGCAGACACAATTTTAGCAATTGATTTGTAAACATAAATCAAGTTTCTTATTTTTCTACTTTTCTACTCAAGTTTTTTTTTTTATACCTTGGTGGTTATTCTGTATCTGTATAGACTTGACAATTTTCTAATTAAACAACCATACCTTTTTTTTAAACCACTGTCTTAGAGTTGACAGACCTCAGCCCACATCATAGGGGAAAAAAAGAAGGAAAAAACAGTGTCTAAAATGTATTTTAATTAAGCAGCACCATCAAAGCAGTCACACGTTCCATAGACTCTTCTACACCAATTCGCTGCAGGGGGTAACGTTGTGTTTCTGATGCTTAGAGCTGCATCAGAGTCACTTTGATCAGTGTGTGAAATCACATGCACCTGAAGGATCATTTTACTTCAGCAGACTTGGAATATCCCGAAAATGCCTGCCGAAAGTGTTCAGACCTGTTTTTGTAGACAATTAATCACTCCATGCTTTGGTGCATTTGCAGATCCTAAAGTTTCCTTTAGATCCTTTACTTTAATGAGAAAACTCTCACCTAAATCTCAGACTCTTTTATTAAGTACGGGATAAAACACTTTAGGCCATTGAGAAAATAAGCCATGTGAGATGTCTGGTTTTACCATTCACAAGTTTATAATTTATCATATTATTTAATTTGCCATTGGTTACAACTTTGTAGCTACATAGTTTTAGTGATTAGCCCAATCGACTCACACCTCCAGGGTCAAAGGTGCGAGTCCCACCTTCTGGTCTGTGTGCGTGGAGTTTGCATGCTCTCCCTGTGTTTGGCGCGTTCTCACGGTTACTCCTGTTTCCCCCAACAGTCAGATTAGGCTAATTGTCATTTATAAATTGCAAGTAGTTTGCGAGTGTGTATGTGTGTGCCCTGAGATGAATTGGCACCCCATCCAGGGTATACCCTGCCTAGTGCCTTCATGCCTCCCATGACCCTGTTCAGGATAATAGGTATAGAAAATGAGTGTGAGAAAGAGTGAGTTGGTCCTCTTACCACTTAGCAGGTAAACCTGCCAGTCTATCGGAGCTGAATTAGCTGTTACTATGGAAACAGCATTGATGTAAATGTCTCATTTGAATTACAGTCGCAAATATTGTTATATTTATAAACACCTTCCGACAAATCAGGTTTGAACATTCGACATGACTCGTCCATTAAAATATTGATGTAAAGATTGGAGAAAACCAATTGTGGTTTTGTGGGTTTGTGAACACACACACACACACACACACACACACACACACACACACACACACACACACACACACACAGTTGTAAGCAGTCATCCCATCCCTTTCTGCCTCTCTAACCCCTCGTCACTCATCGTTTGCAGATCACAGCTCGTAGAAGCAGCAGCGAGGTCAGAGCGAAAGTGTTCACCTGGCTGAAAGAAAAGAGGGACACACACATCCATCAGCACAGCAATATTCACTTCCTGTTTGAGGTGAAGACAAGGTTGAGGTCCGGTTAGTTCTTTAGACTCTAGCTTTAAGCCGAATAGTTCTTATCAAAAAACAATGACGAACTGTTTGGAATGATGAATGCTTTACTTTAAAAAAGGTACACACAATTACAAAAACGTAAAACAATTAAAATTGAAATTTAGAAATAAATAAGTGGTTGGTCAGATTTCAGAGAACGTATCTGATGTATAGTTTACATGAAATAAAAATAAGATGTTCATCATCAAAATATGATTTAAATGCTTATCCAAAATGGGATTTAAAGATGTATTTAATTAGTAGATTTAATTACTTAGAGTAAGTCCAATCAATTCATATACTGTCTGCAATCTCCCTTGGGATTAATAAAGATTTATCTTATCTCATATCTTATTATTGCAAAACAAATAAGTTAAAATTTGTGTAATTCAA
The DNA here is from genome assembly GCA_013621035.1 of Clarias magur. NCBI lineage: Eukaryota > Metazoa > Chordata > Actinopteri > Siluriformes > Clariidae > Clarias > Clarias magur. The sequence continues at coordinate 558,544 of QNUK01000381.1, forward strand.
TTCAATTCAATTACATGGAACCAATGTACACAACCAGATTAACCACATTCTTTCAGTGTATTTTTTTTTCTTTCAGTGTATTTTACACTGTTTTACTTACACAATTTTAAAATTGTTGGATTTTTGGCCACATCGTATTGATGGTTAAAATTAATAACTAAAGAGAATTTGTGATGGTGTAATTCGTACACATTTTTACATTTGGGATGAGGCTTACATTCGAGTAAGTCTGTTATCTATTCATGTAGAATGTATTTAGCCACTAAGGATAGTTCCATAAGCACTGACTAAAGGATAATATGGAAAAGATTACAGGGGAAGTCCTCACTGACCTGGAAGCAAGACTCACTTCAGACAATCTCTCATCATCTCTGGACCACCACTCCAACATACACACATACACACACTCACACACTCGTCTCATGGACGTGCTGCTTTGATAATACTGGTCTTACCCTCCTCCTAAGCACTGCCTATCATCACTCTGTGTGTGTGTGTGTGTGTGTGTGTGTGTGTGTGTGTGTGTGTGTGTGTGTGTGTGTGTGTGTGTGTTTGTGCACGCTCTGGGGTAGAGCTGAGGGGTAACTAAGATGAGAGAAGGACATAGCATTTTGAGGGAGAACATATTGACCCCCTTGGGGTATTGTATAGGTTCTTAGGTGTGTGCATATGTGAGTCTGTGTAGGTGTGTGTGTTACAAAAGGCTTTAGCAGCGGCCAGTCACCCATCTCATTTCCTTATCTGTCAGAGGGCCCTGTCACCCAACGGGTATCAGGTTTTGTTCAGGTGACGCCTCATGACCTCAGACGCTGACCCCTGAGGCCTTTGCTTCCTCTAAGGAGAATAGAAAAAAAAAAAAAACAGAAAACAATAAAGCAATTCAACAGGTTTAAAATTATTAAAAATATTATATTACATGCAAGCTATATTATGCATAATAATAGCTTGATTCCTAGCAATTACAGCAATGTGTAACATCATGCTTGGATGATTGTCCAGTTTTCAACAATACATTAGGATTGAAATTTATGACTCATCTTTTTATTTTATTTGAAATAAATATGAATGTTGCCAAATTGTGATTCTCAGGATTTGCTATCACTGTAGGTTTTGGCAGGAAACTGTTGCAATTTTTTTTTCTTTTTTTAAATACATAGTTTACTACTAAAAAGTTTACTATTATATATGCAATAAAACACTAGTGTTCTTGGAACGTATACAAATCATTTACAGTTAGCACTTTTTAATTTTTGAACTGTTTTAACATCTCTGCAATTTGTCAATGTTTACGATTATTTATTTTACTTACAAAGCATCATATTTTTTATCCATTTATGGAACGTCCATGAAACATTGCAGTGCTGAAGCAGCTATGAAAAGTAATTTTCATAACTAAAAGTTTAACTCTTTTAGTTAACTCTAACTTATTTTTCTCTTGAAGATAACCGCTAAGTCAACTTAAATTATTAAAAACTTGCTTATAAAATAAACAAAATGCTTATAATGCACTGACACTAGAGATTCCTTCCACAAATCCTACGTTATATCTACTCTCACAAAACTCCATATCTGAAATGATGTAAGTTTTAAACCTCTATTATAAAAACAACACATTAGAATTAAGATGAGCAACTCCTCATCAAACATATAAACATGGTTGATGAAGAGTTGTTCAGCTTCTTAGATGTTTTAAATAAATAAAGGTGTTAAACTAAACAGCAATATATTATGTGAAATTAATTACATCATTTCAATGGTAATATGAATAACAATTACATAAATAACTATTTTAAAAACACAATAACTATCCATTACTCATTAAAGAAATAATTTTTTTTTACTAATCTAAATTTAAAAACAGAGTGTGGTGCAATAAAAACAAATAAATCCTAGTGTATCATATAGTCACATATTATTCATATAATTCTTTGCTGTTAACAAACATTTTCAGTAATTACAAAAAAAGCTGTAAGAAAGGGCTGTAGATATAAGAGAAACTTAAGGAGTTACCATTGTGAGTTTCATGTATATATTACTATTTAAATGCAATATGTGGTATCACAGGAATGTCACAAAACAAAACCGATCATCTATTAAACTTACACATTTTACGAGTTTGCTGAAAGCAAATTCTGGAAACATAAAAAAAAATAGACCACGTGCACCTACAAAGGACCACATCACTTCAGTTCTCACATAAAAGATGAAGTACATCAAGATTCTAATTTATAGTTGTGCAATTCTAGCATGTTCAGTACAGAATAGCAATCCAGTCTGCAGTTCACATGAAATAATAGCATGAGAGATGTGTTAAATGGAGGAAGGTCTCTTGCTTTTTTATGTGGATGTGTAGGTTTTAAAGCACTACCACTAATTTTTAAACCATGCCATCAATGTTAATATTATGCGGTATGTAATGTTTTGATCTCTTAAAAGCTTGTTACAATGGGATGTGTGTGCACGTGTGTGTTTACGCGCTTCATGACAGCAGCTTAATCCATTCGCTCACACCACAATGGCATCCTGAAGAAGCTCCCTGTTTACTTACACACATCAACAAACTGTGTGTTTGTGTGTAAGCGATCCATTAGTGGCGTGTGGAGCACACCTCAGGCAGTGACTAAGGGGTCAAATGCACCTTGAGACAAAAAGCAGAGGGGAAAAAGAGGGACAGAGGAGAGGAAAGAGGAAGACAAAAGCCTTAAAAAGGCCCTTAAAAGTGTACTTTCAAAAGGTGTCTCATCCCCAAAGCCTAAATCCATCTCTCTGTCTCTCAGCCTTAGGGTGAAAGAGCTATTAAATAACAGGAAAAAAAACAGAAACAGATTCAATGAAGGTGTGTACTTCCTGCTTGCGCCAACTATTCGAATATGTTCACACCTGGATCCTCTTCACTGTGGTTCCTCTTCAGTGTGTGTGAATAAGTGAGTGTGAAAGGGCGTTGACCAGAAACAGGTGAGTGCCTGGAACACATACCACAGTCTGACTGGAGAGTGACACACACACACACACACACAACTGAACATGGGCATGTGTAGCTGTTAATCACATGTAGTCGGAAGTGAGACTCTAAAAGACTGTCTGAAACATTTACCCTAAGCTACAAGGGGAGGAAACCAAGAATATATCATTTTGTAGGATTACACACACACACATACACACACCTTCTCTTTCTGTCTGGAATGTGTTTCGGGCGGTTGTAAATTAAAAGGAAATCCAGAAATAATATGAATATGAATCTCTCTCTCTCCCCTTCTCCCTCCCTCTATGTTTCCATCACTATTTTATTACTTCTCTTAAGCCTATTTGGAACTTTACTAATTCAAATTCAAATTAAAATTTTATTTGTCACATACACAATCATACACAGTACGATATGCAGTGAAACCTTGAATACTAAACCTTGAGTGTGCAATAATTTTTCTATACCTATATTTTCTATGCCTTTTTAACATCAATAAAACTATACTCTTGGCATATTCACTAAAAACATGAGATGCAGTTGCATAATTTGCTATCAACAAATATGATGGGCAGCAAATCATGTGTTTGTGTAATTGTGTAAATACATGCAACACCGGTAGGTAGGATGAGGTGAACTATCCATTCAAGGAAGTCATCAGAATAACACTCTGGACATCAATCACTCATCGTCTCTGACAGACATTTCCTGCTGAGGATGATGATGATGATGATGATGATGATGTTTGGTTGTGATGAGTGCTGAAACACACCTTTAACACCACGATTGGGTTTAACAGAGCATCTGGTAAAATGTAAGTGATCACAAGATGGTTCATTGCTCACACTTATTTCATGGATGTTCCACAACTTTAAAGTTTTGAAGTTATGAATGAAAGAAATGTATGAGATTCCATTCTGTAATTTGTTATTCAGATTTGTTAGTAGTGGCAAATTGTTTTGGTATAAGAAGAATAAAGCACTATATGACATGCTATTATTGGAAAGCAATCAACATTGGGGTGGTAAAAGTAACTAGCATTTTGTACTGTATTGTGTCTTTGTGCCCAGGACTTTTGTCTAGTATGCTCTGCACCTCACGGAAACTGTGTTTCTAACTGTATTCACTTGTACTTTTCAATGTTTGATTAGTTTCTCTATGTAAAATCTATGCTTTAGTTTGTGCTTGGTCTTGCAATTGTTTTAATTTTGTTGTTTATTCTTTGGTTTTTGTTAGGTTATGCTACACGTAATAGCACTTAATGTCTACTTGATAGATATTGCTGCAAAGCAGCTTGAAATAGTTTGAACAATTTGCCCCTAATGAGCAAGCCAGATGCATAATATTAGGGTAGAATATACAAAAATATTAACATTATTAATACATAATTATTCATATATAATTTAATATTTAATTGCACAATAAAAGTACAAGCACTTCATAATTAAAATAAAAATGAAAATTATATGCAGGTGAAACAAAAACTAGAGCAAACAAAACTTCGCAAACAATGTGAATGACAACATCTGAGCAAGTCAGTCTGTTATAATGCTGTCATAATGCTTGCCATTCATGGTTGAAATACTGTGCGAGGCATTCACTATCATGTAAATATCTAGAGCATTGTTTCTAAGTCTTTTTTCTGGTGTACCTACAGTACATACGTCTTGTTGTTTTACATCCTCTAACTCACCTAGTGACCTTGACTTAATTAAAGCTGGGAATTTGATAGCACTGAAATGTGATGGTATTCCAGAGCCAGGATCGCAAATGCTCAAAACAACAGCGATGTTAATGTAGTAAATGTGGCCTTCCCAATGGAGAATTCTTGGGGGAAAAAATAAAAATAAAGCTACAGATATAAACAGATAGTAAGACAACCCCCCCCCCCCCCACCCCAAAAAAAAATGCACTCATATGGTCCCTGCCCCCTTTCCCACAAGCATCCCCCCCTTTTGGGAGCACTATCAATATGAAAGAGGAGAGGAAGGAAGTTTTTGGAGTCAGTGAATGGACCGAGGCCATTTCATTTAGAACCCCAACTCTCAGGATCTCCCTCTCTCTCTGTCAGACCTCTAGCTGATCCCATTCATCCTGCCCTACTGTAATCTAATCAAAGCCTAAATGGATTTATCGGCCGTCATTTCACATTCAAACACACATTACACACACCTGCCCCCTGCCACTGAGATGGATGGCTGCTGCAGAGCGGCATTCAACCAAAAAGCCACAACAGAGTCACGCTTCCTTCACTACCCTTTATTTATTAATTAACACTCTAAGAACAGCATAAATATAATCAATTACTGGAACTTGCTAATTTACATATTTTGTGTTCATTGATTTAGATTATTTTAAGTCATAGATTAATTAAATAGTCAGTGCAGGTACATTTCATTAACATTTAAGCAAGCATGAATTAATACAGGTCACTATTTCGACATTGCTTAATGTGTATTAATGTAAATTGATATTCATTAATGCAGAAAAAAAGTGTTTGTTACTTAGTTTGTTAGCTGGAAATAATCAGCAACAGGATTTTGTGATGCTGCCTGATGTGAAGCGAAGTTACTCTTACCACCCTGACGTTAATTATTTATTTATTCAGTAACATTGTACACTGTTGTGTAATTTTGGTAATGATAATTTTTTATTTATTTATGAATGAATGAAATGAATGAAATCAGTTTACAGCTATGTTTAATGTTGTGGAATGTCTACAAGGCATGTTAGCTCTTGTTCTTACCAGCCTCTCTTTTTGTTCTCTTTGTTGAACTTAATAAAACATAAAAACACATGCCATGTTGCCATGTTACAGTCAAACCACAAAGGGAAAACTCCTCTTTCCTGTGATGATAAACTTACACAAACAGATTTACCTTTTATTATTACAAAGTCAGGACACTTTCTGAATGTTAAACAAATGTTACAGAAAAAGAAAAATTAACGTAATGTTTAAATGTTTATTATTATTATTATCATCATTATTTTGTTATGCTGAACAGCTGGACTAGATGTTTATATGAATAATCCGCTAATATAGTCATTAGCACATATTAGAACAGGGACATTAATATAAACCTATTATTTCTACCTGAACTCTTGTCAAAGCTGTTGTGGTTTAAAATAACTTCAACAATTTCTGATCACTCAGAATTGATAATTCAACAGTTCTATCAAATATAATAAGTACCAGAATAAATATTAGAATTTAAATATCTGACTCCACTTTAAAAATTTTTTAGCTTCCATTGGTTTTTACTTTTCATTTCTGTTTAAAATTAATGATTTTATTTACAAAGCAATAATTCAACATTACTTTTTTTTAGTTACTTTACTATTTTAGCTACATATGTAAATATATTTTTTCCAATGAAGCCAAAACCATATATTAAAGCAATATGCCATGATAGAGTATAGATTACAGTCACTATTAGTTTTATTAATGTATTAAATTATTAACCTGGAGATTTAATACATAATCTTACATTATTTCTGCGTGTGAATTAAATTAAAATAAATAGTAACATATGGATCTGCCTAAAATATACAGATGTTTCTTAATCATTAACCTTTTGTTTAAATGTAATTGAATCGAAATTGTATTTTGTTCACATAAAACATTTTTTGATGGCGTCAGAAATCTAAATTCATGAATTCAACCACTATTTCCTGGTAAGAAATCCAAACCATAGAGAAACTACAGAGAAATAATCTAAAAATGTCCTTTAATAGAATTTGCTGAGGGAACTGCTTAGTCATCGATCAGTTTCAGCGAAGCATGTTATGATGTCTTTAACCGTGTGTGCACAAATTGCTCACATTCAGATGATTGGACAAGGCAACAAGCACTGACAAATGACTCCCTCCTCTTCTTTTGTGATTAAAGTGATTTTCCTGCTCACTTCCTAGTGAATGATTGGAGTATTCTGTGTAAGGCATGAACCAACAACTTTGTTCAAGTTTAATGGGATTGGATATTCCTTATGAGCCAAATGCATGGCTGAGCACAGTATGCGATTCAATTGAAAATCAATTGAAAGTCCTTTATAGTTAAAAACAAGGCTTATTTTAATCCATTAGTCTTAATCATGCCGGTCAGATGGTGGCTAAAACTTATCCGCTCAATAGAATGTTCTGATCGGAAACTGTTGGTTTGAAGATGAACAGTTGGTATAAGTTGAGATCTTGCGAACTGTTCGTATTTGGATTGCTGCATGTCAATAATTAAAAACCGCTGTGAAAAGGTTCTCTTCCATCTTCAGGGACGTCTTGGGAGCCTCAGAGCGGCAGCCTTCAAAAAGTCTGCTGACTCCATCGGTCCTTTCAGAGATCTGCTCAAAGGCCCAGAGAACAATCAGCAAGGCGAGACATTCCAGACTCAAAGAGAAAACACCCAAGGGGCCGAGGGAGTCCTGCTGTACACATACTCATTCAACACGTCTCATGCTTTTCCTCCATCTGTCTCCTTTTCTGTGAGCAGACAGAAAAAGAGAGAGAACCTTACCGTTTGGCGTGTGGCAGGTTCGGTTTTCATGCTCATGTCAGCATCAGTCTGTATGATTTATGGCGAAACATGACCACCGGTGGTTAATAAGCTTAGCGTTATCCGCTGGGAGCCAAGCACAGCGCCAGGGCAAGACCAGGCCAAGACCGAGCCAGGGGAGGAGGGAGGTTTCCCAGAGCGCCATCCATTCTCACAGTCAAGCTGTCAATCACACTCAGCAGGGAACACACAGGGGGCGGAGTCTTATAAATTGGAGGTGGAGTAAAGGAAACACTGAAGGAGTGCAGACCCTGGGTGTTACAATTCAGAATGATTGACAGCTTCACCACAGGGCCTGAGCAGGGTGTGTTTGGTTCAAGTGGTTTGTGTTTGTGTGTGTGTGTCTGCCTTACTGACTGTGTTAACATGCTGTGATACACACCTGTCAATCATTCAAACAAACAATGACCAGCAGGGGTCTTTTTCTTTCTCTCACACACAGGCCAGGAAAATTCACTTCCACCTCATTCTTGACAATTAGTTGAATTAGTAAATGAATCTGTCTGGTGTGTGTGTGTGTTTGTGCAGACCCAAATATTTAATATTATAAAATGCATTCTGGTATTGTCTAGCCTATATATTTTCAAATATTGACTACTATTTTTTTTTACAAAAAGGTTAATAATGTGAAACAACTTAAATCACAAAAGCCTATTATCCACTGTAAAAAAAAAAATATATATATATATATATATATTTTTTTTTTCTTATTTGACATTTAATATTTTTCTTGATTGTTTTCCCCATTTTAATATCCAGAAATTGTAATAATTAGAGTAGCTGAATATTCTTATAAAAAAGAATGACATAAATGTTCATAAAAAAATAATAAAATCTAAATTAAGTATGTGTATAATGTATCTTAATAAATTAGATTATGAAAATGATTTTTTTTTTGTAATTTAATTCAAAAAGTGAAACTCATATATTGTAGATTAATTAGCAATAAAGTGAAATAAGTCCTTTTGTTTTCATTTCAATGATTATGGCTCATGAAAATCAAATATCCAGTATCTCAAAATATTAGAATATTTTATTTTGAGTTTCAATAAATTACTATTCATACAGTATACATACCCCTTTGTCAAGAGCAGCACGTGAAACCACACGTCTAGGGAAGACTGTTGACATTGTCCAGAAGCTGATCATTTACACCCTCCACAAGGACTGTAAGCCACAGAAGGTGCTGTGTCAAAGCATATTAATGGACAGTTGACTGGAAGGGAAAAGTATGGGAGGAAAAGCCATTTCAAGAACTCGGGAGAACTTCATTAAGTTCTCCCAAGTTCTTGTTTTCCACAGTCGGATGAATTGGGGTGCAATGTCATCTGCTGGGGTTGGTCCCCTTTGGCTTGTCAAGTCCAAAGTCAAAACAGCCAGGAGATTTTTAAAGCACTTCATACTTCTTTATACTGACAAGCTTTATAGAGATTCCAGTTTCGTTTTCCAGCAGGACTTAGCACCTGCCCATAGTGCCAAAACTATCACAAAGTTGCTGACCATGATATTACTGCGCTTGATTGGCCAGCCAACTTCCCTGACATGTATCCCATGGAGAACCCCCTTGAATTCAGTAATGCCACAGGTTGATGAACTCCATGCTGCATTGATGCAGTAATTTGTGCTAAAAAAGTGTATTGAGTACAAAAATTAACATACTTTTTAAAAGTTTCACATTTCTGTATGGAACAACAAGTTTGATTATTCTGATTTTTTTCCCCCTGAGCTGTAATCTGTAGCGAAATACAAATATATCACTTACATGTAATGAATGTAAGAGTTTCACTTTTTAAATCAAATTCTAAAAATCTTTTCCATGATATTTAGATTTATTGAGATGCACAGGGTTAGCTATGTATAGCTATGAATATAGTTTAAACTGGCAGCCCATTGCTCTTTCTTTCACCTCTTGATAATTCACACATAAATCTCAACATTATAATTTTGTCAATGACTCACTGTGAAAAAGTCTGATTAGCGGGTGTCGTCTATATACCTAACATACCACAGTGAGAACTCACAGTAAGGGGTGTGTGCGGATGTGTTGGGCTAAAGAGAGGAGAAACTGAGCACACCCATATAAGACATGTAACAAGTGTTTGTCCTTGCATGTGAGAACAATTGTGCCTAAAATCCTGTGTTTGTGTACTGTATGTCGGCAGACAGCCAGCATTTCTGAATAAGATCAAAGCATGGTTGATTTATTGGATGGCATGTCTGAGACACACAAATGACTTATTTAAGTCAGCAGAATTTTTTGCTCAAACACTGTTAATGTGAATGTGACTGAATCATTGTTATGGTTCTTGTTTTGTCTCAAGCCCTTGTTTAAAATCCTCGAGACAAATGAATGTGTTTAGTCCCTTAGTCAAATCTTGTTGTAGTCAGCACAATCACCTCATCAATCTTGAGTCTTAATACGTTCACAATGTCACTTTTAACCCCATAACCTCTGACCACTGATTCATGCCAAGACTTAACAACAGGTATCCCAAAGTCATCAAAATTGTGGATTCCTGCAACAGCATGTATTATGTGATTCAGATGCCGGGACACCCGGCTTTGAGAAACATCATTGTTTAAGTCAGCACTTTTTGTCAAAAGAAGAATGTTTCATTCTTAAAATTAAAAGGCTTTGGGTGGTGCACCTGCAGCTGACTGTTGGGCATTAGTGGTTCAGAGGCATTCCATGTGGGAAGCCTGGGTTTAGTGACCAGTCAACGCCTCACACCTAGCCACTGGGGTTGCACAAGTTGCAATTAGTATTGTTCGCAGGCCTGAATAAAACAGAGGTTGCTTGCGTCAAAAATATCAAGGTATGCGATGTAAAATCTTTGCCGATTCAAATATGCAGAAATAAAAGTAGAAAGAGCATGACCTGCAGTTGACTATTGAATTGAATATTGAATATTGAGACCCATGAATTAGCAGTCACTTATCTCATTTTGAAGCACAGCCCAGACCCGTCCAAAGAAGTAATCACCATTCCATTAAAAGTCTACTTTAACTATTAAGTCAATCAGTTGTTAAGTAGATGACAGATACAACCTTATTTTAATTAAGCTGGTAAACATACAGGTACTTAGCAACAATGCACTTTAGCATTTATCAGATCTGCAAATGGTAGTTTATATACTTTATTATAAATATTGGCATTGAATATACAACAGTATTGGATTATCCATGTAAGTGCACAATGTGCTTTATTATTTTGTATATTTAGAATGATATATGTAATATACAGAACTTTATTATTCTGTATTCCGCATTATCTATTTAAAATTGTACATTTATAATATATAATTGTTTATAGATAATACAGAATATACAGAATAATAAAGTTTATAGATTTGAAATGATTATAAGCAGTAATACTTCTAATCAATTAGCAGTGTAACAGTGTAGTGTAACATTCAGTATAGTAATGACTCTCATAAAGAAGTCTTGTGACTTGGATGGAAGGAGTCTCTGATGATGCTGCAGTCATCTACTGTAATGAAGTTTTTCAAGCTGGGCACTGACGATGTTTTGCATGGAATTCATCACCATTTGCAGGAGTTTTTTTCCCCCGACACTGTGCTATACCACACTGTGACAGAGTTGTTCAAGATGTTCTCAATGGTGCAGTGATAGAAGCTTGTTAGGATCTTGGAAGACCACGGCAATATATTTAGGATATATTGTTTCTCAGTATGTAAAGGTTCATCAGGATGTAAAGGTGCTGTTGCTCCTTGTGTGTTATGAAGCCAGGACATATCCTCATAGATGTGGACACCTAAGAACGTGGAGCTTGTTCCCCTTCATTCCCATTGATGTAGACCATAGTCCATAGTGTCTGCTGCTTTTTGATTTTTGGAAGTCTATCCGACTTGCATAAACAGTAATATGCCCAAACATGTTATAACCCATCAAAGCATTGGGGTCTTGGTACCCTAAATGATATCGTTGCACTAAATGTGGCCCATGTTTAATATCATCCTACAATTGTTTCTCCCAAATTGATCACATTTCTTTCCCCCTGCAAATCATTCACCAAATAATCACGAGTCTGAATGATGGGCCTGATCCTCTGACTCTGCTTATGTCTACAACTGTCTTTACCTTCCCCTGGATCTTTACATGTGCTTCACCTGTGTTTCACCTCTACTGCACCTCTGTATTTAGCTTCACCTGTGTTTTACCTGTATTGTACCACTGTCTTTACCTGGATCTGCTTCTGTCTCTATGTGCATCTATAATTATTCATGCATTATTTTATTTCCAATTCTCCACCTATACCACCTGCTATCTGAACCTGTCTCTTCATTTCCATAGATTCATTTGTCTATATCACCTATAACTCAATTCAATATTACGAGTATACTAATCATCGGCCAAATCATTTATCATCATCTGCACCTGTTTCTCATTGATTCATGCCTTAAGTTAGATGGTTTTATTATTTAATGATTCATAGGTCACAAACAGATCATATTCCTCTGAAAATGGTCAGGTACAGGGGCTGGACTAAAAAAAAAGACAAAAACGTCCCTCAGAAGGGCTAGGAAACAAGTTTTTTTCAAGGCTACATTAAAAATACAAGAAAGAAAGAAATGTGGGCTGACTCAGGACTTTTGCACAGTACTGTATGTGTCTATTTGTTCCTGCACTTTTACCTCTGTCTACGTGTCTCACCCCTCAGCTCACAGACTTTAATTATGCTAATTACAAGCAATTATGCCACACTTTTCCCTGCCTAAAGGCATTTCTTTACGTTTTGTCTCTTCCTGCTATGACTGATTTAATAGCCATTAGTGGAAAATTCGTATATATAATTGTTTATGTAAAAAAAAAAAAAAAACCTTCAGAAACGTTTTGTGAAAGATATGAAAAGGAGTGAACAAAAGATCCAGAGGTTTTTTTTTTTTTTTTTAGCTTCTTATTTACAAGGGATGAGATTGCTATATTGACATAGAGTATCTCTTGCTTAGTTTAAATTTCACTTTGCTAAAAGACAGATTGGAAAACAAATCTCTGATTAACTTTTATCCCAGGTTTATCTTTATCTCTAATGCCACCATGTTTCTGTATATCTAATTATACAGTACTTGTCTTAAGTACACGGTGCACAGCAAGGCTGTTTACTTGCTAACACACTCATTCTCATTTTAATCCCTGAGGACCTTCCACAGACCTAATGATTAATGCATCTAAATAATGCTATGCTAAACCTAATCTAAACATTTACCTCAGCTACCAAATGGAAATAATTTAACTGTTTAGTTTCAAATAATGCTGTAAACACTGTTATTTAAATATTTATTTATTTATTGCCCCCTAAAGGTGAATAGATTTTTGTGTTCAAACTATTTATTTTGACAAGTGAGAGGAGCTAATAATCTAGATTAGATAAACATTTACTCAGGTTAATTTGGCTTGTCCTAGCTACTGTAGGATGCTTGCATGCTAATGGATAACGTATATGATTTGTATATTTGGGTGTGGATGTGAAGGTTCTTTTCCCTAATGGCCTATTTCATCTCACCCCAATGATTTTCAATGGAATTGAGATCAGGACTCATTGCCCCCATCCCCCCCCCCCTTTTCTGCCATTCCTGCATGCTTTTTGGTGTGTGCTTCGGGCCTTGTCTTGCTGAGGAACCCATGTTCTTAAAGCTCCATTTTGGTTTCATCTGTCTACAGAACATTTTATCAGGTTTGTGGCTTGTCCAGGTACTCTTTGGAAAAGAACAGTCATTCTATTCTACAGTATGTCTTTTCTTCAGCAATGTTGTCTTCCTTGGCCTTCAGCCATTAAGCCCCCTGGTTTAGTTTCCGGCATATAATAGTTGTTTAAACCATGACCCCAGACTGGTCCAGGCTGGCCTTCAGATCTTTGAATGTTAAAGATCTTCTGGATTTTTCCCCCCCCATTTACACCAATCTTCCAAGAGTTCTCTGGTCATTTTTTCTCTTTCCCCCACATCCGGGGAGGCTCTTGAAAGTTAGTGGCTAATTAAATCTCTTCATTGGCTACTTGTTTCATACTTATGACATTGGGACTGATTATTTATTATAGGTGATTCTCAAACATGTACATTTACATTTACATTCTGATTTATAGTAAAGGTCCCAATACCAGTTTTACAGCAACCTTTCAGTTTTTCTATCTTTTCTCCCAATGTTTTTTGTTTTAAATTGTTGTTTACCATTAGCATTTTTTTGTATCAAACACCAGTTCTCTTATAGTTTTCTCATAGAAAAAAAAAGCTGTTTCACTTGATTAATTTTTTTCAGGAGATATTCCACATTGTGTACTTAAACTTTATGGGTGCAAATAATGTTGAGCAGGACTTGGCAAAAGAATCATACCTAACTGTAGCTGAGTGAAAGTTTCATGTCTTCATATGAAGACATTCTGATCTTGAAAGGATACATGTTAGACTGTGTGTTTCTTCATGTCCAAGTGGTTGTCCTGTTAGTTAGCTCATCTGGTTTCCTCCCACCTATCAAAACCATAGCAATAGGTACAGTAGAGAAAGATTAATTTGCACGATGTGTGAAAAGGAATGTGTAAAAGTGTGCATGGTGCACATAGTGTAATGAACTGGCATCACATCCAGTGTGTATTTCTGACTCATGCCCAGTACACCATGAACCTCACCAGGATAAAGTGGCTACTGAAAATAAATGAAGGAAAGAGAGATATTATATTAGTGCTGCTTATGTTTCTAATTCTCATGCAAAAGCTACTTTCTGTTATCTTTCACCGTGCGGAACGGTTCGGAACTGACATTGTTTTATAAACCAGCCCTGCTGAGTTCTCAAGTCTTGTGGTTTTGGTATTAAATTATTAAAGCTCTGGAAGCAAGACAGATTTTACAGGCTTATCTTATGGTATTGTACTGGTTGTACTACGTTATTGTTCCTCCATTGACTTGTACAATGTATTGGTGCTGCACATTAACATATGCTTAGCATTTATGAAAGGAGTCTCCAGTGTCATCACTAAAAATGGATTAAATATATAATGCTATTTCTTTTGACATTTTGCTGTTGTATACAGTAAGAGCAGTAAAACAAGCCATCTTGGGGATTACTTTCTGCACATATCTATTAAATCAGGGGTGTTCAATCTTATCAGCAAAGAGCCAGCTTGGCTGTAAGTTTTCTAGCCGAGAAGGAGCCTCACTTGATACAACTTATCAAAATAGACTGAGCCCAATTGATTAAACAAGTGGAAGTGGCTCCATCAACCACACTCTGGCACTTTGTGGATAAGACCACTTACTGAACTTCCTTTCAGAGTCGAGGCGTTTTCATTTTTGCTAATAGCTAGACAATTATAGGTAATGAGTTTGTGTATGTTTGTATGGGTAAGCGGTCAGGGAGATGCTAAATCGCTACCAGTGGTGTTCCTCAGGGTTCAGTGCTCGGCCCAATTTTGTTTATATTGTATATGCTTCCTCTGGGCTGTGTCATCAGCCGGCATGAAATTGTAATTCATTGCTATGTAGATGATACTCAGCTTTACCTCAGGATAAAATCAACCTCCTCATCTACTCCGCCATGATCTACTTTGACCACCTGTTTGGAGGAGATAAAGTCATGGATGAAGTAAAAATTCCTGCAGCCGAACAGCACTTAAGACTAAAGTTATTTTAGTAGTCACCCTACAACAGGTTAGGATATCTAACATCACTAGTATCACTTTTTCTGGTCAGGATATCCCGTTGTCAACATTTGTTATAATGATCTCATTTGATCTATATCAAACATCTGTGTAAAACATCTTTCCTTCACCTCAGGAACATTGCTAAACTGCGTCCAGCACTCACTTTTGCAGATGCAGAAAAGTTAGTCCATGAGTTTGTCTCCACCAGGCGGGACTTCTGGAAAAAGACTTCAAAAGCTGCAGTATATTCAAAACTGTGCTGCTAGGACCCTGGTGCGAGCGCATAAACATGACCATATTATGTCCATCCTTAAATCTCTTCATTGGGTACTTGTTTCATTCAAAATTGAATACAAAGTTGCCATTAATACCCACCAGTGCATCTATGTGGCTGCCCCTCCCTATCTCAAAGAACTTATTACTTTACATACATCTACACGCAACCTCTGCTCTGTCTCAGTACATCTGAAACCTCTGAAGACTAAGCTTCATACTATGGGAGATCAGGCTTTTTGCTCAGCAGAATGTAGGCGGTGCAATGCTCTTCCAGAGTATCTGAGGATGCCACAGACTATTGATGATTTTACATCTGGTCTTTTTATCAGAGCTTTTGGGTTGAAATCATTGAATTTTGAGATTTGCTTCAAATATAAAGTGCATTATAAATAAAATGTTTTATTATTAGGGCTTATTGGCAGTTGGGGTATTTGTCCCCATGGAGTAAATAGCAAAACATTCCATATTATATGACACTCAGTAATGTCACTATAAAAAGTAATAATTAACATTCTTGCCTTACATCCAATTCAGTTCAATTTTATTTATATAGCGCTTTTTACAATAGTCATTGTCTCAAAGCAGCTTCAAAAAAATGAAAAGAAAATTTATGGCAGTGTGTAGGAGTGGGAAAAAACACATCCACATTCATCCACATCCTTTGCCCTAAATTTAAACATCTTTCATTGGTTTATGACATTACATTGAAACGCATGCATTAACAATGTCTGTTAATTAGCTGATCCATTATAATTAATGTATGGGTTTTAAAGGAATGTCATTATCCAATGAAATCCTTGTTTTAATTTTAAAATGTGCAGAAAACTCAATTGTGAACAAGTCCCAAAGTTTCCAAACCTTTATTTTGCTACAGTATATCTTTTTTCTCTCTCCTCCAAATGTTTAACCTAATGCAACATCCATGCATTGAATCATTGGTTCTCTTGATTAATCTAACAGAATACTTTAAAAGATATGTTAAACATTTGTGCTCACTTATTTTTAGCAGCCTAAAAAAAAAACTAAAAATTTTTGATAAGTTGGACATCATCAAAAGTTGGTATTTTGATGACTTTTAATGAAGAGATCCATCTGGTTGATACACATCACATGATTTTACAGAACCTCAGGTCACCACAATCAGAGAAGTCCTTCTGGGATTCTCTCGTTTCAGCAGAAAACAAGAGAAAGCTTTATACCTTTTTTTCTGATGTCCATTGACAGCCTGTCTGAGAGCAGGTGAGGAATGTGTGCATTGCAGTTATCTTGACTCACGTCCATCTGTTCTTTACTACTCTGGGAATACAGAGTTGCTTTAAGTCTCAGTTTCTCCATGCAGCATTTATTTGAACCTTAAATAAAATTCACCTTTTTTATAAAATTTACTGGATTGAACCAAATTCCTAGAAAGAAAAGCATAGAGAAATTTATTTCTGGTCTTATTAATTAACTGACAGCTTGACAATAAGGCAATGTTTAAACATGACTGGACTAAAAGAATGTGTTTATGTTCCTCACATCAATTTCAAAATAGACATGTCTCATCTGATAATTTCCATCGCATTAGTCAAGTGGTAAAGTGAAATGCCAGTGCAAAAAAAAAAGAAAAAAAGTTTTATTTGTAGCCTACAGCTTGAGACAGCACCGATCCAATAGACAGAATTTGAAAATGGCTGACAGCAGGACATCTAATGTAAACTGATTTTAAAGTAAATATATTCGATATTGAATCTAGTAAAATTGGCAAGGATTGCAGTTGGTGCAAAATAGAAATTTATAAATTTAAAAGTTTACATTTAAGGACACTTTGTACTGCATTTTGTTAAGATTGATCTGGAAATAATTCTACTTCGTATTTCATATTCACAATATTTAAATGTGGCGGCAGAGTGGCAAAGTGGTTAGCACTGTCACCTTGCACCTCCAGGGTCCAGGTTCGACAGGTTGCAACTCCTCAGGGTTTGTGTGCATGGAGTTTGCATGTTCTCCCCGTGCTTGGTGTGTTTCCTACACGTACTTCAGTTTAACCCACAAAGAGTCCAAAGACATTCAGATTAGACTAATTGGCGTCTCCAAATTGCCTGAATTTTGACCAGAGGTCCTACCATGGTTGTAAAATGGGAATAAATACAATTGTCACCATTGGCCTCCATGGTCCCTAGTTGGACTACAGAGGTTCCTAGATGAATGATGGATGGATATTTAAAGGTGTCATATATTACTATTTCTTCAAGAAGTTAACACAGGTTTCAGAGTGCCACCCCCCCAAACTATGTGTGTTAATGTTCCAGCTGACATACCCCTCAGATAATGCATATTTTCACACATCAACCCATTTAATTGTCTATGTAAAGAGATCCTGCTATGCTACTGATAAGCCCCCCCTCTCTGCTTGAGAACGGCAGAGCTGAGCAACAAGCCACATTAGGAGGCTCCTCTTATATGAGGTCACATTAGAGGGGAAATCTAATTGGGTTGTTTAAGCCCTGGTCAATACAAAGGTTGAAAAAGGATAAAAAGGCTGGGAATGTTTTGTTTTGCGTATACATACAGTACATACTGGGGAGAATAGTGAATTTTGCACAATATGTCCCTTTTAAAATGTAAGTGATTTTTATGTCTTTTTTTAAAGCCTTTTTTAAAACTGCAGTTTAAATGATATAGTTTTTTTTTAAATGGTAGTTTTTAAAGAAAACAATATGGGATAAATATTGGCTGATAATCTGGGTATCAGTATTGGGAAAGAAAAACTGGTGTCACGCCATCTCTATTTATAAGCCAATGCTTATTCATTAAATTCATTGAAAGATGCTTCCTAATGTCCCAGGACAGAAACTACGCACGGTACACTTTATCACCTTAAATAACCTCTTTCCCTCTTCTAACCTTTTATATAACCTTTTGTGTTGTATCATTTTCTCAACCTACAATTAAAATACTTGACAGAAGTGTGTCATTACCGTGTCAGATTCAGGTGATGCCGCAGGGTGGAGAAATCAGGCAAGTCTTCCTGAAGTAATCTGTTGTTTCATGCTATCAGTATGTTTCTCTCCCGAGGCACACATCAATGGGCTGCCGTACAGCACGTACACTTTATGGCACAATTACCCACAGTGAACTTTTCATCCGTAACACATCTCTGCAAAGGACTTGATTAACATCTTTTTCCTCATAATTTATCTTCTTCTTCTATATGAAATTATTATTTTATTATTTATTTATTTATTGTTATGATTTTTTTTTTTTTTTGGCAAATGTTGCCATTCATGTCGTCCTGCTGTACAGAAAATGCTATCATGACTAGCACACAGAATATGCCAGTAAAGCACTTGCATGACTGGGATGAGGACTTAACAGTAAGGTGAAGCCTGCAAGCCTTAATTTAGGTTCTAAGAATATGAACAATACAGACTTAACATTTAGATACAATTCTCAGATCATTTTGATCAAGATATTAATTTTAGATCAAAAAGATTTTTTTTTTTAAATTTGTGAATCATTAGCACACATGAAGGTGGTATGATGGTGCACTGGTTAGCGCTATTGCCTTGCATTTCTTGGGTCCAGGTTCGATTCCCACCTCAAGTCTGTGTGTGTGTGTGTGTGTGTGTGTGTGTGTGTGTGTGTGTGTGTGTGTGTGTGTGGAGTTTACAGCCTTTCATCGGGGTCCTATGGTTTCCTCCCACAATCCAAAGACATGCAGACTGTTTCAGAGGCTGCATCTCCACTGTCACTAAAATGTACAGTATCAGTCACCTGTGGAGACGGCATATGGAATGTTCATTATTGGATCAGTTAAACACTGTACGCCATGTTTGATGAATGCGAAAAAAAATGCATGCATTTCTGCCTGAACGCCATTTCCTCATGACTCGTAAACAGTTAGGACACCTCCAGAGCTCTCGTACATGTTGGTGGCGATGGGAGTCATTTTCAATTATAAGAATTTTAATAAATAGCTCTTAATCCTACTCCTGAAATTAGCGATTACCTACTCTGAAATACTTAGTAAATATGGGCCCAGGTCTTCCACGACCCTGTATACGGGATAAAGCGGTATAGACTATAATGATGATGAGCAAGCATGCGTAATTGATCAACTCTCTAAAATTTACTTTCTGATCCAGAGAAAATTTTGGCTTAAAACATCATTATGGCATAATTAACCCAGAACTAAAGATCTCCATTTGGGTACATTTCATCAACTTCTTTCTCTGGCACTGTAGATTGCAGAGGCTGGTGTTGCTACTACTACATCTGTCATTACTACCTACTGAGAAGCTAATTCTAGGCTGTTTTTACACTACACATGATTGCTTGTTCAGTTTTCACATTACCATTTGTATTCCATACCTGAGTAACCGTGTGTATTCACACACTCCGACACTGTAGGTGGCAGTATTCACTAAATTGATGCGATTCACCAAAAATGACCAAGAAGAAAGCCGGTTGAACAGAGTTGACCTTTGTTCTATGCCTGATATTGATATTTGATTTCTCACATGTTTTCCTAATTTATCAGCTAGGCCATGCAGTTTAGAGGATGAGATTGACTCATGTTGTGCAGCTTCACATTTCAAATAAGACAGGCCGCGTTAGTGACGTCACATTATGAATAGCGGCACTTCAATTTTTGGTACAGTTAAGAGATTTTATACCGGATTCAAATCATACCTGAGTACAATGCACGTGTGTGTCTGGGCGCGGTACAAAATGTTCCGGCTAAACCATATAAGGCTTTGGGGATCAAAGTTCCTAGTCTGAAACCAGCCTCAGTGGTTAAGAAGATGTTTCACATCCTCTCAACAAGTCTACAGTATGTGTCCAGCATGACTCTTTGGTTTGCACAACTTGGGACCTCTGGTGATTAAACAGTGCAACTGCATTAAATGCATAATTAACAGAAGGTAAATTTCATATTTCCAAAATGCAGATTATCACATTTTTAATGTATTGTTACACCCTTGCATTCTAGTAATGATTTCTACAGATATGTGGTTCATGGTTACCTAATTCCAAAGCTATATCATAATAATAAGAATTATAATAATAATAATAATAATAATAATAATAATAATAATAATAACAACAACAATAATAATAATTTTATTATACAGGAGTGGAAATAAGAGACGCAGATCTATTGTATTACGATTATACTATATTTGATTCTTAACAGCAGCTGTTAGTTCTGCTTGATCTGTGCATAATCTATAGTTTATTATTGATAATTAAGCAAAACTTAACTCTTTAAGCTTAGCCTGAACAGCATCTTAAAAATGGATAACAACAAACAGAAAAAGTAGGTTGTGTAAAAGTCACCCACTCAAAGCTGGTAAAGGTGAGCGTAGCACACGGCAACACCCCCAACACACACACACACACACACGTTTATTCTGCTTCATTAAATTGGCATTAAATGCCATGTTACCCCAACAAGCAGCGCTGTTTTAACGTCTGCCTAAATACAATGAAGTTAATTCATACTTCTGTTGTGTGTGCTCAGCAAAGAGAGGAATGATGCAAAACAATATATTTGTGGTGAAACACAATAAAGTTGTGCCCAAAGCAGATGGGAAGATCCACCCTGGGGTATTAAAAGTGTTCAGGAATCCTCTTGAAGACATGAGCAAGCATGCTGGGGCTCATTTAAACACACACATACACATTCACCCAAACAACATTATTGGAAAATGATATAAACGTTGTATATAGAGGCTGCCCCCTACACACACACGCATGCAAAGTGAATACCCTCATGCAGATGTTTGTGGATGATCAAGGTTTCTACAAAACACTGACTCTGTTGTGTAAGACAAAATGATTATGCCATTTTAAAAAGCAAATTCAAACGTTTCTCACAGAGTCTGTGTGTGCATGCATGTGGGTGTACCCGAATCCAGGTCTCTTTGGCAAGTCGAGTCAGTAAACAGATTTATGAAGCATCTGTAATTGTGAAATAATGACTAACCATACTTAATTTAACTGAAACAACTTTTAAAAGCTTTCTGTGTTGATTTAAATACTATTTTCTAATGCTGTGTATTGCAGATGCAGACAAAACAAGTATTTTCTACAATATCCTGAAAGTGAAATTTAAGCTCAGGCAGAATTAAGAAATAAATTCGTGGTCACAGGTGCCTTGGATGGGTGTTGCTGTAGTTTATTCTGAAAAGGCTTTTATTCCAAAGGATTTGAGTAAAAACGTAGCACAGAGCTGTTGTATGCTTTTCCCACCGCTGGTTTCCAAAGCAGGTTAGAACATAATCAGATACGGGAGTTCATTTCAAATAACAGTACATCATTTATTCCTTAGATCATTGAATCATGGATTTTTTTATGATGTCATATAAAACAACTCGGTGATGGAAGCAGCGTTACTGTTGCTAGCCTACATTTTATTTTTGTTTGTTTATGACAAAACATTCCGAACCGTTTATTAAATCTCAGCAACATGTCCAGCATTTTTGTTCATTAAGGAATATTTCAAACTTTTCATCGATTCATATTTTATCCATTCATTAACAAGTTAAAATTATGTTATATCAGCTGTAAACAGACTTTTACTACCCAGCATTCCCAGACGAAAATAACCGAAAAAATTTTTTTTTTTAGAAAAGATGAACTGTGGAAAAACTTTTAAAAGGTACCTATAATGTAAACATCACAATTTAGTCATCTTTTAGATGGGAATCATTCATATGGATGTCCAGAGGGCATGTGAGGTCATTAGGGGAGGGGTGGAGCTCAACAGTAGCTCATTTACACTACATGGCTACAGAAGGGATCAATTTCTTGTCAAAATGTGAATGGGTTCCCTTTTCAGTCTGGTTCCTCTCAAAATTTCTTCTCATGACATCTCAGAGAGTTTTTCATTCACTTCCATCTTACTCATTGGGGAAAAACATTTTTAAAAATAGATATAGAATTTTTATTCCTGAAAGCAGCTTTACGAGAA
This sequence comes from Clarias magur, assembly GCA_013621035.1. Lineage (NCBI taxonomy): Eukaryota > Metazoa > Chordata > Actinopteri > Siluriformes > Clariidae > Clarias > Clarias magur. Next base: position 580,940 of record QNUK01000381.1, read on the forward strand.
TATATATTGTAAAGATGCTATAGAAATCAATTAGAATTGAATAATATATATATATATATATATATATATATATTTTTTTTTTTTAAACAGCATAAGCTGTTAAAAGAGCTCCAATAGCTGTTAAATAAGCATGTGTAACTTCAGGTAAACTACGGATTCCTTTAAAGTTATTTATTATTAAGCTCACTTTTTCACTCATCATACACATCTTTATCCTGTATACAGGGTCACCAGGGGGCCTAAAGCCTATCTCAGGCACGAGGCAGGGTACACACTGGAAGGGGTGCCAAGCCGCTGCAGGGCACACACACATACACACATCAAATTCACACACAATTTGGGAATATCAATTAGGCAAATCTGCATGTCTGTAGACAGAAGGAAACTGGAGTACCCAGAGGAAACCCATCAAGCAGGCAAACTCCATTCACACAGAACCGAGGCAGGAACCGAACACGGACTCTGAAGGTGGAATATGAACTTGATAATAACATAATTTGAAATCAAGATTTGTTATAATATGCCATTAGGTTTGTTTTGGATAAATGAAACAATATACGCTTCTAATTTCATTTCCTGATCTCAGGTTCAGCCAAGTGCAAGTTTTAACTTCAACAACTCTGTTTTATCTTTAACATCTGTGTCGTTGAATTAGTCTGATGTGCTGACGTTACATCCTGTGACCCGACTAAAGTGTTCAGTTGAAGTGCGCATTTCCTTCGGGCGGCATCTGGAACGAGAGCCGAGAGACGTTCACTTCTGGATGTGTGCCATCATCGCTATCTTAGTTGTATGTAATTAAGAAGGGGTCAGAGGTCACAAGGGTTGGATGACCTGGTCTAATCAGAACGTGTTGAGTTTGAGAAAGATGATGATCAGCTGTTCTAACCTGTGAAGCTCCATATAAGAGAAAGAGAGAGAGAGAGAGAGAGAGAGATTGACAAATCTGTGAACTTTTTCCCTTTAAAAAAAAAAAAAAGAATGCTTACATAATATTGGTGAGAAGAACAAACAAGAATGAATGCAAAGCACAGCTTTATTTTCAGTTACAGTTAATTCTGCTGTTTGTTGAGTGCTTTTGTAGTTTTTTCATGAGCATAAGACTAATGAGGTTGGGTTGAGTTAGAGGACTGAGTGGTGTGTTTAAGGGATTCAGTCCGTTTAAGGGAGGGACTCCTCACACAGGAGAGACAGACAGACTCAGAGGAGGATTAAACTGGATTTCTTCTCACAATAGACCTGATTCAAGCAGACCATAACACACACAACATAGCCTTGTGTATGTCTGCTTGTCTGGCTTCTCATGTCTAATTAACACACATTAGAGCTTTTCATGAGCTCTTTGCCAAAGCACACTCATTTAGGGATGACAATAAGAAGACTAAAAGATTATAGGATGTTGTTTTTTTTTACTTGTTGCCCATCTCTTTTGTCTTTTTTTTTTCTTCTTTTGCTTCTTCTGCACACTTTTTGACAATTAGTTCAGACTGAACTACATAATGTAGTGACTCTAGTGTAATTGATTTTTCTATTTTTTAGCAATAATAATAATATTTATGTTTGTTTTTCCTACATCCATCCACCCATCCATTCACTGTCAATACCAAATATCCTGTGTAGGGTTGCAGGGGCCTGGTGAATTTCTGTATGTACAGTAGTGCGAATCCATTGAGGTGCACAAGCAAACCACTCACACATATACACAATCATACACCACAGACAGTTTGCCTATTCTGCTTGTCACTGGACTGTTGTAGGTAAACTGGAGGGCAAAATATGAGAACTCCACCTTGGAAGAGACTTGGAAATGCCCAATCCTGGAGGTGTGATGAGACAGTGCTTTCCACTAAGCCACTGTGCCTCTTTTTCTTTCTTTTTTTTTTTTTTTTTACTGATGTATGTATCATTAAACTGTGCTAAAGTACAATAGTGTAGCATTAAGTATTATATTGTATTTAATAGTATAATAGTATATAAAAGTAACTGTTGTGTGTGTACATCAAATCAAGGGTTATTTATATAGCACCTTTAATAACAATACTAAAGTGCTTCACAGTAAAAAGTCGAAATTATAAACAATAACGCAAAAGAAAACAACGATAAGGTTTAACATAAGCCAGCCTTATATTAAACGGCAAATTATTCCACAACTTTGGAGCAGCCACAGCAAATGCTCAATCATCTTTGTTCTTGTACTTAGTCCTGTGTATAAATACACATATCAGCCATAACATTAACACATGTCTGTTAATTATCAAATAAACCTTTAACAGGATAACGGTCATCCAAGGCTCACTCATGCCCACGGGCACCAAAGGCCGGTCTGTCAACTCTGATAACAGCCAATATAGAAGTAGGAAAATTGCAAAAAAAAAAAAAAAAAAAGAAAGAAAGAAAGAAAAAAAAGGCAAGGCTGGCCACAAGACAAAGGGATCAGAACACATGAGGTGCAACAGGCTGAGAACCCAAGAATGCTGACCCAGCCTCCAAAAATCCCAATCCAGTTGAGCACCCATGGAATACACCCAACAAACCCATGGGGATCCCACCCCATAACTCACAGCACCAATGTCCTGGTGCCTGAAATCACAGCCACTTCATTAGGTGCACCTGTTGGACTTTAAACAGCCAAACACATGGCAGCAACTCAATACATTCATGCTTGCAGACATGGTCAAGATGATCAGAAGTTCAAACTAAGCATCAGGATGGGGAGGAATGGTGATTTAAGTGACTTTGAACATGACATAGTTGTTGGCCCTAGACAATTGAATCTTGTTTGCCTAGGTTTCTCATGAGTCATGAGCTCCCTCTCTGGGATGATAATGATTAAAATATAAGAAGTTGGAGGAGAAGAGCTGTCTACTAAAACCACACAATGAACATTACTACACACGTTACATGAAATTAGATGTGACTTCTGGATGTGAATGAATTGTTTACACTTAACACTATTCCTATCCAAAATGTTATTATGACTAAAATCATAATCGAGATGTTCTTAACATGTACTCTGTTACAAAGTCCGAGCAGAATGTGGCCAGTTTTTTTTTTTTTTTTTTCCCGATTTTTTCCCTAATATAGTCGTGTCCAATTCCTCCCCGTCACTAGGGGGCTCCCACATCAAGGCTACTACTACCACTCAAAGACTATCACATGTTTCCTCCGAACCACGTGACCTCTCATCCCTCCCCTCTGAGAGAACTCGGCCAATCAGCTCTCTCTAGACCTCCGGCTGCGAGAGGTTACAGCACCACCCGGGATTCGAACTGGCGATCTCCGGATGATAGGGCGAGCGCTTTTACCACTGCGCCACTCGGAGGCATGGCCAGTTTTTTTTTTTTTATTGTATTCTTATTTTAAAATGTCTAAAAATTTGTCCTTCTCAAAATCAAACTTTTCTACTGTCAAAGATGGGAAAAAAATTGGTGCTGGTTTGGTAGCTAACAAATACCCCACTAGCTATCAAATCAGCCACTTATCAGTTAGCGAGATAGCACTCTACATAAATAAACACACTCTGTTAATTCCTGATAGCGATGCTAAACAAGTATGTCTATCCGTGGGATTTAGATAACGTAACTAATGGGTAAAATTTAGTTTAGTTTAAAATGATTCGAAGAGCTTCAGCCAAAACCTCATGTGTTTCACATAAGCGTTAAACTGCATTCACACAAATATGTCCATAGCATACCATTCTACTACATACTCATACTGTAAACATTAAGTACTGTATCAGCATGTTGTGTGTGTCTATATCCATAATTAAGGAAAAGAACTAAGGATTTTTGGAGAATTCTTGCAGGCAGCACAATTATTGATGATTCAAAGACCACTTGATCTTTTGTTCACACATGGTCAGGGAATGTATGTATACCTGCCCTTATCCCTAAAAACAGGTCATCAACATCACCCTTGTCCTTTTCTTGAAATGATAAAGCAGTGTTCAATTTTTAATCGCTGAGAATAAAAATCCTCAAAGAGCAATAGAAACTTCCGATTTGGAAACGGGAGAGTCCTGTATTCACGAGAGGAAAAACTTCTTGATCAAGAGAAACTGTAGCTTTGATTCTTTTTTTGTGTTGTCTGTGGGTAACACCAGTTCTAAATCCAATTTCTCTGCTCTCTGAATCCCTCTTCTGTTTGTCCGTGCTGGTACTAGACCCTTATCTCTGTAGTGTACTATACTATCTAACCCATTTTGCTACCTTCCCAAATGTTTCTATGGATAGAACAAGGTTCGTAAGTAACTTACTCACCCTGTTTTCTGAATAAAAGATGTTTTACTAGAAGTAATAAGCTCAGTCAAGGCCTTAAGGCATTTGGTAACATAAAGCCGTGACACTTTCCACTTTTAAGTGTTTCACATGTTCTTTCAGGATAGTCCGATATTGTACCGAGAAGCTGAGAAGGAAAAACACCAAAGAATTTAACAGAACGCTCTTATGATTGAGCTTCATCACTTAGAAACAAGTTAAGGATATTGCCTACCACTAGAGGCATACCTAGGCTTTTTGTTCAGCTTCAGCAATCTCACATGGACTCCTCGTTTGTGGGCCTGTACGCTACTTACATTTAGATTTAGGCAGATGCTATTATCCAGAGCGACTTACAAAAGAGCTTAAGTTTCCGTCATTGGACAGATCCTTAAACTGGGTTACTATTGTAGGTTACTAACAAAGTATGATCAGTCAAGCACTGTTGGGAAGGGTTTTTTTTTTTTTTGCACCTGTTTTCCCACCTAAGTCATTTTATGACTTAGGTGTGTCACAGTGTTTGAGACATCTCCTGCCCAGTGTTGTCATAAACATCCAAACAAGCCCCCAAAGTACTCGGAAATTGAAACGACAGTTGAACGACAATTGACAAACTTACAGTCTGCCACTTGTAAAAAACAAAGTTGCTCACAGTTGATATCAGGTGTACAGCCAATTATTATAACATGAAACTTTTTTTTTTTTTGGACATTTACATCATATTTGCATTACATTTGCATCACACTGCTCAACCAGTGCAATGATTGTTTGTGTTTATGCTTGATTTAGATCCTTCCTAAACTCTCACTTGTCTCAAAAAACCTCCCATTGTGTACATTATATAGACTGTCTGTTTGTTTATGCAGTGCTTGGCTACATTCTCCTTGGTGACATCATTAAAGCTGTTTCTTTACCTTAACCTGACCTCAGGTTCTGCCTGCTTTCTACATCAGTGATTGGTTGGCTAAATGTCCCCATACATGAAAGCAGAGTCATCAGAAATGTGCTGTTACCGGTTATACTCCATGGTTCTCTCAGACAACTGCACTGCTGGGTGGAGATAAGCAACCTAAGCCAGTTTCAGGGGGAAGCAGGAAAAGGGTTGTGTTCTCTCCATCAACATAATCAGGGATGAAACTAGACATGTTTTTTCTTTCCTAATAAAAGAAGTAACTTTGGAGAAAGTTGGCCAACAGTATGAGCTTAAGAAGAATGATGGGAGTAGGATGTCTGCAGGAGGCCATTGAGTACTGTATGTCAGAAAATTGCACAATGTATGTATGGTGATGGAAAACAAAAACAAGAGAGTACTTTTTATTATTTTATTTCTGCAATTTAACATTTTATGCTAGCTGTGCACAAATAAGATTGTGATGGATATATTACCATAATGAAGAATGTAACCGTGGGCCCCAAGTAGTAGTTTGGTTTGCTCTCTAACTCCAGCGCTGGTCAGGATACAATATTAGTCTAGTTCACCTATTTTACACCTTGTTGTTCTGTTTTTCCTTCTTGAGTTTGCTCATGATTAGGTTACAATTATTATTATTATTATTATTATTATTATTATTATTATTATTATTATTATTATTATTATTATTATTAATAACAACAATAATAAATATTAAGATATATCAGTTTTTTAAAAGCAAATCTCTAAACAAAACATATATCCTTTTTTTATTTTTTTTTATTTATTTATTTATTTTTATTTTTTTATTTTTTTACTATTCATACACAGCACAGTTTATGATGTCAACAGCATTTTGTGTTTTGGCAGTCATTTCCTCTGAACCAGACTGAGAATCCTGTTTTATGAAAGAAGACATCTTTCATCACTTTCTTTAGCTACTTAAAAGAATCGCTGACTAACATAACAAGGATTAACACACACACACACACACACACACACACACACACACACACACACACACACACACACACACACACACACACACACACACACACACACACACACACGCGCACACACACACACACACACACACACTATTATACTAAGTTCAGTTTCATAGACTGACTCTTAGACTGGATGGTACATAGACAGACGCCCTCTTGACATGCATATTTCTATTTGGTTTAGGCAGTCTGTAGTGTGTGTGTATGTGTGTGTGTGTTACTCTCCCTCTTGACCTCTCAGTTTTGCATTGTACTGCATCACAAACATCAGTGGAAGTGGCATATTTGCATAATAATTCTGATGTTGTATTGAACAGGTTCCAGGGCAAAGGTTGGCATTCAAGTGGCCATCAGTCTTATTAAAATCAATAGAGCTGAGATTAATATTTATGCCTTAAAAAACCTTACAGGTTTAACAAAGTTCCATGGTCCTTAACATTGAGAGTCAGTTTAGATGTTAGGCCCTTGTAAGGCCACATTATCAGATAGATTAGATACTATTACTTAGACCGGGGCTTTATTTATTTTTTGGATAGCTCCAGCGCAGCCTTGGTGTTATGGGAAAATGACAGAAAATTAACATAAGAAAATGTGTCTTGTCTAACTAGGAGGTGTGTGTGTGGACACCTGACCATCACACCCATACATGTTAGTTGTGCATCCCATTCCAAATTTAGTTCCCCTTTGCTCTTACAATATGCTCCACTCTTCTGGGAAGGCATTCGGCTACATTTTGGAGCAGGGCTTTGGGGATTTGTGTTCCTTTAGACACAAGAGCACTAGTGAGGTCAGGTACTGATGTTCAATGAGGAGACTCCAGTTCCAGTTCATCCCAAAGGTTATCAGTGGTCTTGAGTTCGGTCGGTGAACTGTGCAGGACAATTGAGCTCACCCATGCCAACAAAAGTTTTCATGGAGCTCACTTTGTATACAAGGGCAACCTCATACCAGAGCAGGTTTGGGCCTCTTAGTTTCGGTAAAATGGATACGCACAAAGACATTCCATACAATGGTGCGCTTCAAACTTTCCGCAACAGTTGTAGGGAAGAACCACATGGATGTGATGCTCAGGTGACCCAAAACCATTGGCCACATAGTGTAGAAGTAATGGAGCCTACAAATGTTCAGAATGTACAGTTCAGAAAGAGGCTAGGTGGTAATTGTGGTGCTGCAAGCTGTTGCTTTTGGAGCAAGACCCTTAAGGACTCTGTATTTTGGCAGTGACTTGAAATGGACTTGACTTGACCTGACTTTGGAGTTTTCCATTAGGAAGGCATAGAGAGAGATGAGACAGGGAGTTATATTAATACTGTGAATTAAAGCTTCCTCATTAGGAAATTGCTGCTATAATTGTCTATCAATGAACACATTTTTTCCCTGTAATACAGTATATTGAATTATTATATATACCATGTTTCATGCTAGTGTGGCATCATTAGAAGGGCCAGTGGGCAAGTACATGTGGCATCCTCTCGCTTTTGTTTAGGTATTTGGGATAAGAGGCAAGACTGGTGGATATTTGGACCTCATTAGCACAAAAAGTTCCTTTGAACAGCAGTGCTGGTGAACGCTTGGTGAGCTAAAGACTTGGAATACATACAGTACATACCGTCAACACCCTGAACTCCCTCAGCCTGTCAGATGGGCTTCAATTGAAAGGGTGAATACCACAGCTTTGGTAATCATGTCCAAATCCAGTGCTACTGTACATTTCCTATACAATCAGTTTGGAATTTGACAAAGAGCCATGATCTAAAACAGGACAATACAAAGTTCTGTAGTGCCTGTGCTGATCATAATAAATTCTTAAAGAAAGGCACTTAAAGAAAAGACCCTTTCCTGCTTATGTGAGCTCGTCATTCTCTACCATTCCACTGGCCATCTTTATCACCTTACGAACTTGTAATGGCAAAGACACCAATAGACTCGGATGTGGCTTTGCTATTATTCCAGGATCCATTACCGAAAATGTATTGACTTGAATGTCAATCGTTCTCTCCCATGACACTGGACTAGATCTGTCAATGATAACCATATAGCACGTAAGCCTGTTAATCTTAGACTTGTTTGTGGAAGCAAATCTGACTACACATACCAAGCAGTTGGTTAGCAATGCCTGTGCACACACAGTTCATGAAAAGAGTTTCAGAATTTGTCTTCTATTCAGGTCATACATGATATATCATGTCTGCTTACTGTATATACAAAACCACCTTCCAGTGTAGTCAGTATAGTACGAATGATTCACTATTCAGGCTTAAAACTGTCAAATTATTCGTTTTTTCCTGTTTTTTGGAAATAATGTACAGCACCTCACAAAAACGTCATTGATCAGCTTCTGCCTACATTTGAGGTTTTTAGGGATCGATATAATTATTAAGCTTCTTTGCATCCCAAATAGGTTTCCGCGAGGAGTCAAGTAATGAGCAAGCCCAGTCCAGTCCCTCAGGCTGTGCAATCACCATGATGGATGTTTTGTTTGCAAATGTCTGTAATCTAAAAATGTCATTCAGTTTTTCATTTTATTTGTGGATTCTATTTTCTTCAGTTAATTGCAGACATACACAAAGTCTTAGACCCACAAAGAAAAACACAAATCGCTCAACTTCTTCTTATTCTTTTTTTTTTTTTTTTTTAATCTGATTGCTGTTTATCTCCGAAACCCACACCTAGCCTAAATATATGTTCATACGGGCCCTTCGTGACTGGACACTTATCTTCAATAGATGCTCACCTCTGCCAAAAACACAGTGTTTTTTTTTTCTTCTTTCTTTTAGGCAGCTGTAATACATCTCAATCTAGCTATGTCTTATTTTTAAGCTCAAGTGCTCACTAAATCTTTGCCTTTTGTTAGGGAACATGGCAACACTTACATACCTAGCTCTACTGTACTTCTAGATGAAAGAAACTGCAGCAGCTTGTGAAACATATGACAGCATAGTATAATTCTATAATTCTATAAAAATCTGTTTGCTGATCACCTGATACTTCACTGATCTACTGACTTGGATTGGTTTTGCCCCTTTTATATTTAGTTATCTTTGTTTCAGTCAAACTTAAACTTTTGCACTTGTCAGAATTTGGCCAGACCAACAAAACAAAACATCATTCTGGTCAAAAATGTCTTTGGTCCATATTGTGTCTGAGTTTTGGGTTCATCAGGGTTGAGTTGCGGCTGCGTTCTGACAGCTAGTTTTTGTGCTAGATGAAGGTGGTGAATGTGGGCTCGCACTCGGCCATCACTTATTTACTATACAGATTCTTCTGGTTCTGTGTGAAAGAACACAATATTTTTCTAAAACAGTGTCTTGCGCTGGCTTCTGGTAAAGTAGCAAGGTTTCATTTTAAGCCAAAGAAAACTTTTTGTCTCTTGGAGCAAATTCCAGCCCCTTTTAAATGCTTGCTGTGGATTGCTGTTTAGGTGCAGAAATGATGAAGAAGGTCAGGCTAAGTCCATCCATGTGGTCTTTTCGTGTGTGAGTGTGGTGTGGGTGGTGTGGTGACTTTTTTTTGGGTACAATAGCACCTGTGTCACATTTAAAGGCACAAACATATATACAGCTTTCTCTTACGCATCCTGGATGCAAAAAGAAAGGAAAAAAAAAAAAAAAGCTTTCTTTGTCTGTGTTTAGGTCCAGAAGCTAGGTGTGTCATTATGTTCTCCTTTATTTTTCATCGCAAGCCTCTTTTGGTACAATCACTGCCGTGGCCCATTTTTGCACTTCTTTAAGCTGTGTCTCAAAGAATGAGCTTTCAGTTTCTATGCGGATTTGGGTGCAGAATCAAGGCATTATGTTCTTCTTTGTGTCAATCAGTGCTTCCTCATCTGCCCCCCGCTGTTAACTTATTATGGATAGAGTTGTCCGAAAGAAAAAAAAAAAAAAAAGAGGAAACCTGGAAAAAAAAAGGGGACAGAGGTATAAAATAAAAAAAGAAAAATGAAAAGGAGGCCTCAGGAACCTGATCGTGGGTATGTGCCAGGGGTCTGGACCTTTGGGTATTAAGGATGGATTATTAAGGCCAGACAAGGGAGCGGAGTGTGAGTTGCGCAGTAGGAGAGACGGAGGAAGAGGTTCTAAGGCGGAATGAATGAACGAGGCGGTTAAGGTCAACCAAGAATGAGTGAATGAGAAAGGGGGAAAATGAGGAAGAGAATGAGAAAGAGAGAACACATTCTTTAGGAGGACAAGTGAAAGACAAGGCAGAGTGTGTCAAAGACAAGTTGAACGGGTAATATTGAGGTAAGTATAAGGACATGTCAAACACACTCAAATGCTACACACACACGTATTCCAAGACATTCTTGCCTTCTTATACAAACCCAAACTACAGGGCGTTTTTATATTAAAACTGAGGTTAAAAGAAAACTGCATTATCTGTTGTAACGAGTCTTATTTTGTCTTCTTATCTTATTAACGTCCAGACAGAGGGGGAAAAAAAAGTCTTTACAGCTGATTGTATTGCGAGTGAGAACAGGAACGAGCTTGTCTCAGTATGTAATTCACGACATAAAGTTTCGCTGATGCGTAATATGTATAAAACACTCAACTCTTAACTATAATGCATTTCCGATCAGCAGGACTGAACAGCCTGGCTTTCTCTCTCATCACTTCCTCGTTCTGTACTTGCAGTAGAGATCCTGCGCACACTTTGACCTTCGACCTGTGTGCAGATAAGCCTCGTCTCTTTCATTCCGTCTCTCTTTCTCTTCCTCTCCTCTCCTCTTTTGCTGTCTGGAACACAGGACGTCTTCAAAGTGATGCGATGAAAGACGGAGCAGTGTCCTTTTTGACAGGAAACACAATAAAACGTCTGCAGCAGGACCACACACACACCCACGCTAACACACACACACACACACACACACACACACACACACACACACCCTAACACCCACACCCACGCACACAAATACACATACATGCAAAAACAACTTCTGCTGCTGATTCCTATAAGCCCAAGGCACAGACATGATTCAGTGATATGTTCTCTTTTCAATAACCTTCGCAATTATATTTCCCTTTTTAAAAAAAAATTTTTTGAACCTTTGTACATTTCCAGCTGCTACGTGCGTCACTCGGTAAAGCTGCACATTAGAGCTCATAATGGAGAGCATCAAAACAACAAAGACGAGGAAATTATCAGTGTTGTCGAGTGAGTCAGAGGCCCTCGTTACTCATTGTTCAGAACTTCAGCGGGCCTCGAGCGTGTGCGAGCTTGTGTGTCTGGGTAAACCTTAATTTTTTTATGGCCTGGAGGTGTGAATATTGCGGTAACCCTAATCAGAGGTCAAACACGTGGAAAACAGACAAGACGGTAAACAGGGCGTGGCATCAACAGTAGGGTTCAAAAGGGTAAATGTCCTGTTTATTAATCAGTTATGAAACATTTAGGAAATGAATGAACACGAACTTCATATCTGAATAATTATGTGTTTATTGGTGATTTACAGTCATATTCCACTTCAAAAATAAAGAAACAAATTAAATAAATAAATAAAACATTTGCGATGTTATTTACTTACACTCGCAACTTTCACCATACATTTCTTTTCACGCACGGCTTTCATCTACTGTGATTTGCTCCATCCGATCTGTGCGTTCAGGCCATTTGTTCAGCAACGGTCCCATTACCATTACCCCATGAAGTCAACATGTCCCGACATCATCTCATCAAAATCATTCTCATTTCAAATTCCAACGTTTTCCCCAACGTCCCAAATGTTGCCAAATTGACGTCACCACAATGTTTTGACAACCAAAAAAAAAATCCTGCAGGTTTTATACTGATGTTATTACTGCTTCCATGCAGTGTGAATTTAACTAATGATTTCTTACTTTCAAAATATGCAAAATCATTAGCTTTTTAATATCTGATGAAATACAATTCAGGACCATTTGTATATATATATATATAAATAAACTATGTAAAACTCATAAGCAAGCATGCTCGCTCTGCTTTAGTTTTTCTTTGCTCTGAAACATCTAAAAAGCAACACTACTAATGTGTAATGATACATTTTGTTCTGGTCAGGACTTCAACAGGACGAAACTTATCACATGTTTACTGATTTTAGGGCAAGAGAGAAAAATAAAGCAAAGACAAATGCTCCATCTAGTGGTGACTTCAGAGCATGCCAGGGCCAAGGATTAGGCAAGATGGCTATTTCAAAGATATATACTGCCAAAACACAGTACTGGTGCTGATTTAAAAATAAATAAATAAATAAATAAATAAATAAATCTTATACATGTAATATGGAAAAGGGGGGGCGGTGGCTCAGGTGGCTAAGGCTAAAGGGTGGTGATTTGAGGATCTGATCTGGGTTCGAGCCCCGTAAATAAAATCCAACCACAACATGCAGTGCGGTTCCCAAACCCGGGTAGACAAAATGGGAAGAACATCTGGCGTAAAACATGTGCCTTGCTTGGAGCAGCCAAAAAAAAAAACATAATACAGAAAATATATGCGCCAAAAACTAGGCAACATGCCTAAACTTCAGAAGGCAACATGGAAGTGACCAGTCTTGCTTCCCTAAAAATTTTAAATTGCTAACTTCAGCTGTTCTGGAGAGATGATTTTACATGTGTCCCTTTTTTGGCCTTTTTTCAGCTTCAAACAATAATAATTCAAAATACAAATTATTCGTATTTATTTGTGGGTATTGATACTAAAAGCATATGACCTTTGAAAATTGTTGCTTAGATTGAAGCATTCCGGGTTTGGGTAAGAGGAAAAAATGGCATTTTTGGAATAATACACACTTTCCGGTTTATGTCTTTTCATGTGAAATCTAAATTGACAAAGTTGAATGACAATCTGAATGACAATTAAGATCTTTGAAAGATCACTTAATTGAAACTTACGGACACTACATAAAAGGGCATGAGATTGTATTTCGCTGATGTGTTTCTTTTTTATCTGATAAAAATATAAATGTGTAGGCATATTGACAAACAATGAAGCAAGGTTTGGGCGATAGGAAGCATAAAGTCTTGTTACATGAAGATATCCGAGACTTCACTTTTTCACCTAGGTGAAACACTTTTTAGCACCAAAACCATGCTTTGACTGATAGTAGTGTAGTTGTGAGTTAAAAATAAATAAATAAATAAATAAATAAATAATAATAATAATAATAATAAAGGAATGTGATGTGCTTGTGTGGTTTGTTTGTCTCAGGTTATGTTCAGGGCCGAATGAAGCAGATTGCAAACTTTCCCAAACGCTTTTTCAAAAACGGGGTGAACTCATTCTGATACACTTCTTCCATATCTGAATTGCGTTTATACTTGATTACACACATAACCTGGAGTATTCCTGCATGAAAAGTGAGCCCTGTATGCTAACTGCTTCCGAAAAACATTCGTTGCTAATTAATGTGAGAAAGACCGCAGTGCAAGGGGCTCAGCAGACAAAGAGCCCAAGGCCGCCAACCCAGACACCACAGCACACCCCCGAGACTCTTGTGGAGTCATGTCCTGGAGGGATAAAACTGTCCCAGTGGCACAAGGGGAAACCTACACGATACTGGGCATAATGTTTCACACTGTAATGTTATGGATAATATTGTATAAATGAATTATGTAATCATAAATCGTAATGTTGTATAAACCCTTCTTTCACAGAACCCATAATTAAGTCATGTTTATATCCATGTTACATTTAAAGGAATCATTTTTGACATTGTATCACATATTTGTGTGTATTTGATTGGCCATGTTGTTTTGCATTAAGGCCGATAAGCTAATGTAGTTAACAATTAACTGTAGTGTAATATTTTTCGCACCTTTTTCGTTTTTTTTTTTTCCCAAGGGGCATTCAAGGCCAATCAGGACCAGGACAATTCAGTGATGAGAGTCTTAGAATGGTACAAACGTTTTAAAGATCGTTGTATGTCCGTACGTACCTGGAGGAAACGCACCATGCACAGGGAGAACACACAAACTCCAGAAACACATGACCTAGGCCAGATTTGAACCCCCAATCCTGAAGGTATGAATCAAGAGTGCTGACCACTAAGTCTCCATGCCACCACAAAATACAGGGTGGGTTAAAAAAAAAAATAATAATAATACTTAAAGTAACTAGGCATTAAAAATTGGTAATGAAGTCCATATTTCTAATACACATTTATTGAAACTAATTGTACATATACTTTATTATACAGGAAAATGTAAACAAATCTTTAAATTTCAATGTTGGCATCAACCCGTTTCCTCAAATGGCCGAGGACTTTCTGAAGGAAGTCCTTTGGGATATTGCTGAGAACCTCCTGAATCCTGAATGAGGTTTTGTCCTGTACACCTCCTTCTTGGCCCCACAGGAAAAAAAAAATCACACGGAGTGAGATCTGGACTTCTTGGAGGATATTCATGAGCCATCCCAGCCAACATCCTGGAAAATGCTGGTCGCATTCACAGTAAGAGCAAAATGGGGAGGGACTCAATGTTTTCATTTCTGTATATTATAGGTGGAAAAAAATATAATTTACATACCTATAAACCTGATTTTAATCATTTTTAACAGACAAAAAATTATTCTGGGTAGAGCAGACTCAAGTTTAAATCAAAGAAACAATGTTTGTATTATGATCACATGGTGCAATGGACACCATATATAAAACTGTAGATCTTGACTGATTAATTGACACAACAGTGACAGTTATAAAATCAAATATCATGTTAGTGTTTTCTCCCTTTAATTAATTTACACTCACACAATGCAATCAATCAATCGTAAATAAGGCAAGATTTTACAATGCATCTCATTCAGTCATATGAATCCAGGCCAAAGGAATGTTTGACATTTAAACATTTACAGAATGGATGCTGAACAGATGAAAACGGAACTGAAAGTTTCATGTACAGATTTACACACACATTAGACACGGAAACAAAAAAGGTCAACACTGTCATGGCAAACACTGACAAAATAACACATTAGCATACAGTTTTTGGTTTTCTACACATTTCATGAGTATAGTTTTTAAGTCTGTCCAAGGTTTTTTTCTGTCAAGCCAGATACTATTATTAATTCTTATTAAGTTTAATCTGGAATTTTAATGAGATTTTAATATAAAGTGAAGTGGGATTAAGTCCATGAAACTCGATAAATAAATGCAACACAATTCAGATCAATTCGAAACCAGGCCATGGTGCACAAGTGCTCAATGTGCTTCTTTTTAGTCTATACATTCAATTTATATCACGTGCTTGTGTGTCACGAAGGCACTTCAAACATAACAATTTACATTTTGTATTTGAAAAATGCTTGGTTTTGTCACAGTTTCCAAACATCTGCAGGAAATTCTCATCCTGTGAGCAGAATTATGGGACACAGTCTTTCGAACCCAGATTCCCTTCTGGCTCGAACCCAGGAATATATAACTTTTGAAATGAAAACAGTACAATATCATGGTTAGAGTTAAATGATCTGGACATTCCCTAAACCAAGCACTATTATAAGTAAAAAAAAAAAAAAGCACTAATAATAAATAGTAAACAAACTGCAGAGCATTCTGACTTCCACTCACACAAGTTTAAAAGACATACAGTAGGTAGGTCAGTGTTGGGAAAGTGCTGAATATTAGCTCATGCTGCATAAGGAATGTTAAAGCAGTAGACCTGAAAATCCTTAAAAACCGGAATAAGGAATTAAAGGACACTTTTTTTGGTATTGCATCAAATCGATCTAAACAAAAACTGATTACTGTTTTCATCGCTACCTACAAAAAAGAAGACCAGTATATATAAAACATGAATATACTATATGGACGTTTGTCATTTTGCCGAGCATCTCAATGATTAGTGGGAATCAGTATAAGATATAGGCGTGCTATTGTAAGTATTTTGGTTCTTAAGGTTACAAATATTAAATAAATAATATTCCTATCTCCCAGTGTCTGATCTGACCCAGACCTTCGTAAATGTAAAAGCTGATGAAAAGTTCTTTAAAAGAACCCACTGTATTATTCTAGGTAAGAAAGTGCTTAAGTTGGGTAACAATCGTAAGGACCGTATCCTTGCATAAATTTAAAAAATAGTCAGTTAATGTCATCATGTGCACAGTGTGCTTAAGTCAAATGTCATCTTTTTACCAGTCCAGCATTTTAGGCAGCTTTGTAACAACAAAATATTAAGGGGGGGGGTTACAGCTAAGGGCTATACTAAGAATCTAGACGGTGTTAGATGAGAACCAGGGGTGAATAAAGACTCCTCAGCTGTGTTCGTTATGAAGTGATGAAGCTCATTCGTGTAAAGGATCCTCAATTGTGTGGAAAATAACGACAAGGCCATTTTTTTTTTATCTGTGAGTGTGTCTTACAGAATGACTAAGACTAAGACTTTGTCTATTGAAAGTCTCGGGTTTGAATGATAAAACCTACTCATACAGCAGATCCTCTGCTCTGCGTTCATGCGCAATGATGAAGCCCATTCATAAACAAGTAACCGGATGTGGTTTATGTTATATCAAATCCCTCAGACGTTCATCATCAGGTGTGGGTTATGGAATAATGAAACCTATTCATGCAGAGTGCATCCAGTGGTGCGTTTTACAGAATGACGAAACCAATTCATATACAAACTCTTAGGATGCGGGTTAGACGATGGCAAAGCCCTTTAGCATAAGCCGGTTCTCAGTTGCCATGAGGAATGAGGAACCCCACTCATATCGAGGTTATTCCTGTAGGTTACGGAATGACAAAGCCTATTCATATCTAATGTTAGTCTCTTAGACATGAGTTACAGATACTTAACCCAATTATAGGTTACTTTATGAATGATGAAGCCCATGCATATATAGGCTCACTAGATGTGTGTTAGAGAATGACGAAGCCCGGTCATATACAGGATCCTCGGGTGTGTGTTATATAATGACAAAGCTTCTTGATACAGTGGTTATATGGATTTGTATTACGTGATGACAGGGTTTGTCCATGTACTGTATTTTGTAATGATCAGGACGGTTCATAAAGGCTCTGAAATGTGACATGTCTTTTGAAATAACCACGTCTGCTTCTACATAAACATCACAGCTCTGATCATGAGTTACAGAATGGCCAGGCCTGTTAACATGGATATTTATGTCTTCTGGTTTACTACATGATCTGTCCTGTTCATATGTTGAAGCTTCTTCTGTTACAGACTGACAAGACATGCTAAAGTAGAGGATTCTGTGGTGTGTTGAGGGATGATCAGGTATGTGTTTAGATACTCCATGTATAGTATTACACAATGATCAGGCTTGTTCAAGCAGACTCTTCCCATTAGTGCATTGTGGAATGATCAGGCCTGTTCACAGAGGCTCGTTAAAAGTCTTTTGGTATTGGTCATTTAATTGGTCCTCAATGGTGTGTTATAGAATGAACAGTTTGTATAGATGATACAAACGCTTTTGTGGTGTGTTTTTGCATAATCGGTCTTGACGCTCCTTCTATGTATTACATATTGACCAGACATTTTCATATAGAGGTCTGGACAGTATGTGTGCGTGTATGTGTGTGTTTGGCAGAATGATCAAGCCCATTCATACCACAGCTCGTCAGACATGCACTGTGGAATGACTCTGCCTGTTTATATGCGGGCAGGTTAGTGGGAGTTTATCGGGTGTTACGGAATGACTAATTGTGTATACTTTGCTGGTGCATTACAGGACGATGAGGTCTTTTCACGGAAGTTTTGCTGGGTAACACATAATAATCTGGCCTGTTCAAACAGAGGGTCCTCAGGAGTGTTTGTGGTTTGTCGAATGGGGTGATCCAAGCTGGTTGCTGATGTGTTTCCCGTTCATCACGGCTCTTCAAACGTGTTGGCAGAAATCACAGGCCTCCTTCTGGTTTTCATTTTTAAGGATCCATAACGAGGCTACACGCAGAACGGACACGCGTGGGATTAAGTAAATGCACAGAATAGTATAAAGTAAGTATGTCAGGATTACATAGCATTAACCAGTGTTACCAGTTGAATAAAAGTATAATGGTCAGTAGTAGAGCAACAACTACGAAGTTGCTTCCTGTGAATACACACCTCTTTGCGTATAACTTTGGCACGACTCATCTTCACGCTCTGAGTTCTGCGCAGACCCTTCGGCAACGACGTGTCGTCTTCTGAAAACATTCCGTCTACTTCCTCGCCCTGTTTGTACACTGAGTGGGAATAAACAGGAGAGAAGGATTTAAATCAGACCAGAAAAATGTCATGCATTTATAGAAACAAATTTAATAGCAATTGAGAAGTGAAATAGCATAACCGCACGGGTAATTACTCATTTGGCACATTTACTACACAGATCTGTGTAATTATTGAGATCATTTCTTTTGTCAAGCTGGAGCCTGATAAAAATCAGTAATATTTAATGACTGAGGTTTCTCAATATACACCATTATTTGGTCGCACGTCATGCAGTAGAATCGGTCGGGGTAAATTTAGCCAGTGATTTATCATGATTTGGGGGTGATGGTTTTATCCATGGCTGGCAGGATTGCCAAACAAAACAGTGAATGTTTTGATTCTGGATGACGTGACTGCAAGAGCTATATATACGCGGTACGTTAGATATTTTTGTTTTTTACTCAGGGATGCTGGTTAGAAACAAAGAATTCTTTTAAAATGTGAGATTGTGATTTCTGTATGGGACAGAAAACAAGACTGTATATTATAAGGCTGTATTTCGTCAGGCTATATCTGGCTCTAAGTCTTAAGCACGCCTTAAAGTTCAAGACAATGTTTATCGTTATAACCAATCTCCAAGTGAGTGACTAATCTAGAGTGGGTGGGGAATATTTCTGGAATGTAGTGTCCTTATATCTGTAGGTTAGTAGGAAAAGTCTAAAGCTATTCTCAGTGTAAACGTTTCTTGAAGTGTAGGAGGTTAATCCTGTTGCTATAGCTGTTGGAATCGTGACCTTTGCAGAGCTGGAGATTGCTGCATGAACCAGCACAACATTTGAGAGATTATTGGGCCTGACTATCATTCCAGGCAGCTTAATCAGGGTACATCTTCCCTTACTGTGCAACACAGCCACAACATCGTCTATGATCTTCTTGGGTAATCCGGCAATAAAAATATTCATATCTGATCCATAGATCTTTGGGGAAAGTTGTGAGTAAGGAACGGAAAGTTTTGCAGGATCTACAGAGTAAACAGGAATAGACATCGTAGACATGTGGTAGGTTTAGAGTGGATGGTGGTATTCATAGAATATTCCTACGTTACTCAAAAAAATGCAATACCAGTGCCAAGGTATATGATGCTCTATTTATATTCCAGGAGTGAGTGGAAGTTGGAGAAGGAAGACATATTTTGCTAGTACAGTCTTTTAAAGTGTGAAACACTGTGTGTGCATGTCTGCTAAGTTATGCAAGAACATTTTTCTTAATAGAGCCCCCCAAAAAAAGAACACAGGATAATTCCGGCAAGTACTATTGTAGTATTTGCAATGACATTTCAAGCTCTGGTAGTTTGGGTTTGTTAAAAGTTCTCTCATTTTTTTATTAAGAGAATATCAGTGATTTGGTTCCATTGTGATTGGGCATTGAGAAATATGACCCAGTTCATACTTCATTACGTATTTCTGTGTTTATCCACAGTAAAAAAAAGAAAATATCAACAGAAGGGAGAAACTGTGAATTTGTTTTCTGAGAGATGGCAAACCGGATATGATAAGATGTCCAGGAAAATCATTTAAAGAAAATGTAAAAATGGGAAGATTATATACACTTCGATTGAATAATAAATCCCATGGAGATATAATGAATAAACTATAACCTGGGACTAATTGCATAATCAACCTTCCTATAAAAAGGGGTATAAAAAAAAACAAAACAATGCCGTGTGTTACCCACCCCCGATTTCCTCTCATTTCGTCATCTCACAGCCAATCCCCATCTGTATTGTTATGGCGCTCCAAAATCAGCTGCCAAACAGTGAGGGCATGGGCTAACATATGCTTCCTCCGATGCACATCAAGCCGCCCACTGCATCTTTTCGAGCTGTCAGTCATGCAGTGTTAGGGAGTGGCATAACACACTCGGGGGACGATGCTATCTGATCCCTATTGCTAGCGTGAGCTCACAGACGCCCATGATTTGCTATCATCGCTATGATTGGTGTGAGAGTGCAATGCTTCCAGCCCCTCCCACTCCACCCACAGCCAATCTGCTCTATACGCCCCAGTTACAGAATTCTTATACACTGACATGAATGTATGGTTAATAAATATAATATTTTTATATCATCACAAATTCTGACAAAAGAGAAATGAAAGTTCGACTGTCAGTTGCCTACCAGAGCCCTGGGTGCTGGCGTCTGCACTCTGACCTGCCAGCTGTCCAGGTTTTGTGAATGCTGATTGGCCGGAAGGAACCTGGCTGAGATCAGGAATACTAAAGCTCCTTAGACGCTCACTGATGGCACCCTGTCCCTGGAAAAAACAAGTTCAATTACCAAATTAATCACCATGCTCATTTTTACTGGAGTTCTGTAGAAGAGGTTTGCATCTCTGAGAATTCACAATTACTGTATGTTCTTTAATATCCTGTCACTGATCAGTCACTGTTTGCATCTCTGCAAAGTCACTGTTACATCTTATTTTGCATTATTTTGCATTATCTACTAAGAGGAGACACCTTTCTGGAGACTGGGGCACTGCTCTAAGAAGTGAGTTTGGAAGTTTACAACATACAGTATGTCTTGATTACTAGATTTGTCCCTAAGGTCAAAGGTGGATTAGGTTTAATCAGACAGATGATCCTGACGCCATGTGTAATTCCATTCATGTAGTGGAAATCTGCAATGTCTTCAGAGAGACTCATATCTACTAAAACAAACACCAGCGGACTAAACTGTAGCTCTGTCTAATTATACTGCATTTAATTTAGTTTTCGGGAAGTACATCAGTAACTTCCTAAATCTTTGTGAACTGTCCAGTTATTCAAATACTGTATGAACAGAAGGAAGAAGTCGAAGTACACAGAGTCCATGCAGAATCAATGCAATGCACAGTGCAATTATTTTTGCCTTTTTAGTGCATTAATACAAGCTAAAGAAAACAATCAAGTATGTGATCTTTAACTGCTAACATAAATTTATATGCATTATGTATCATGTTTGGAGCCCCAACAAAATTATATATATAAAAGCCAGTTTTCCTGGTCTAAGTCCACATGCCATGTCCATCCATGTCCTCGCAGAAGACCTTAGTGACAAATTAGTCATACATCTCTTCCTCACCACGGTTCACACCATCTTCCCCCCCAAAAACTTAACTTACTTCTCAGGTGACCAGCTACAACTTTAAAACTATAATATCAAAAAGCAAAGTCTACTGTGTGATTTGTCTACCCCAGATTTTCTTTGGGATCATTTGTTGTACATTGATGACTTGCACACTTCAGGGCCACACATTCTATCAAATTTCAAGAAACACTCAGATCTACCCTATGTTCAAAACTTTTTATAAAGTGCTTTTATCTGAAATATACCAGCCAAAATGTAACTTTCCTTACAATCTTTATAAAAACATGAAACGAACAGCACTAGTCTGCTAAAAAATCTGTAAAATATATTTTCCAAAAAGTATTCTAAAACTTTTACAAATCTTTAGTGGTAGCATTTCGGGTAGCATGACAAATGTTTTACTGGTCGCATTATTCAGTCCTGATTAGTTAGTTCTATTACAGTATGCTGTACTTTTCAGCCCCAGAAATACTGACAGCCTTTGCTCTGAGTGTTCTGCTGTCGTGTGAAACAAAACTTGTGTGATGAGAAAAAAAATTCTAATTGTTTTCTTTGTATTAAATTCTTGTGCAGAAAAAGATCTAGGCTTACAAATAATTGGAACATATGCTTGTTTAAAAATGTAATGGCTTTAAAAAATTTGATTTTAGTAATCATTTAAACAACCCAAATTCCATTTCCCCCACTTTCTTTTGGCAAATTGTGTATGTGCATAGCATAATTCGTTAATTAACCTTACCTTTAATTATTAATATTCACAATTTTATAAATATTGTTATATTCTTAGATTTTCAAGGTGACACCAAGCCAATTAACCACAAAAATATTTCACACAGATTTTTCACTTTGTATTTTAAATAGACCAATGGTGGTGTTACCTGCGAATCCACTACCTTTAGCCAGGTACAAAGACTGTTAGTAAGAGGTTAGTCTAATGGATGGAGAGAGGAAGGAAGGAAGGAAGGAAGGAAGGAAGGAAGGAAGGAGAGAAACAGAGGGAGTGAAATACTGAGAAGAAAGTACAGCCGAAATGCATACTATCAGGAATTGTACTGCACTGCATGCAGAGGCAAGAAATTATTTTTAGCAGCAATTCCTATGAAATAAGGGTTGAAAAAGAAAAAAAAAAAAGTCTATACTGCTTAATCCTGTACAGGGTTGTGGGGGGCCTAGAGCCTATTGCAGGACAGGCTGGGTACACCCTGGACAGGGTGGCAGTCAATCGCAGGGTACAAATACACACATTACAATTTGGGAACGGCAGTTAGGCTAATCTGCATGTCTTTGGACTGTGGGAAGAAACCGGAGTAACCCAAAGGAAACCCACCAAGCACAGGAAGAACATGCAAACTCCATGCACATAGAGGCGGGCAAAGAATCTAACCTGGACCCTGGAGATGCAAGGCGACAGATGCTTTTTTCACTCAAATGACGAAAAAAGAGCACGCCACCCCAACCTCCCTGACAGCACGGACAAAATCGGAAGCAATATGCAAAAGTAATGGAAAAATAATAAAGAAATAATCCACACCTTCTGACCAATTGGAGTCAAACGTTCTTCCACACTGTAGTCTGCTGTAAGTATTATTAACATGGCTGTTCGCATAATTCGCATGTTCTTCGAATATGTTTTTTTTGGATGAGGTTCCCTCTGTTCTACGCCTTTAAGGGTATTTATTATTAACTAGAAAAGATGCCAGGACAGATACAACCCTGTTGGTGTGGTTCAGTAGAACTGGACTGCTTAGGATTGACGTGCTAACACTGGCACAAGTGGGAGTTAAGGACGTTAGTGCTGACTGGTTTAATGTTTGGCTCGAGTGGATCAGTAAACTGAGGAACTGTGAAAGAATCCTTGTGAAGAATCTGAGTGTTGTGTCTGTTACCATAGTGAAAAAAACTTTCACTTTCAAGCTCCCGCTCACACTTGCTCTTTGTGTGTGTGTGTGTGTGTGTGGAGGTGTGTGTGTGTGTGGAGGTGTGTGTGTTCTACCTTGACAGCAGCAGTTACAGCGACTGAAGCAGCGACACTGAGGCTTTGCCTTCCAAAGTTCACCATGGTCTCATAACTCTTCTCCTTGGCCTGAACAATGTAATCGTCAATCTCCTGAAACACAAACAACAAAAAGAAAAAAAACAGTTATCATATCAATTCACATGCTTTACTTTACTGGTTTTCTTTTCCTTTCCTTATTTTTTTTTTTTTTTTTAACTACCTGGAACAATGTCTACATTTAAATCCACAAATATCAAGAGTGTTTTTTTTTTTTTTCTTCTTCAGATTTTCTACTGTCAGGAGTCGAGATAAAAATAGTAGGGAGGAGACAACATGCGAACTGCCCCAAGTTTCCATTCATTATTTGTGGCCTTGTCAGTCTGGAGGTGAGTTTTCCTTTAAAAACAGCGTGTTTGAGAGTCAAACAGAGTGTTTGATTAATGTGTGTACCCTTTCTCTTGAGGCCAGCAGCGGGTGCAGGAACTTCCTGAAGATCAGACCGGCTCCTCTGGTGTACGGCGACACCAACCAGATCACCACGCACATCTTTAACTCGTAGTACAACGGAAACCTTGAGGTCAAAAAATAAATAAATGAAAACATGAGATGCGACTCAGCTCATGAGGATTAAATGTAATGCTACAAATAATTTCAATAACACATCATTAAAAGGGACAGAAGGAACAGGTGAACATGTTTTACCATGCTACGGAGAGGTCTGCGATCGTCTCCGCTACAGTATAAAGAGCAAACACAATCCAATACATCATCCACCGCACCTGCGGAAACACACACACAGAGGAAAGGGAAATGAGAGAAGCCCTGACAGGGATCAGGATCAGAGGTCCTGTACTGCTTTTCTCCTGTACGGGATGCACAAATGCTGATTCATCACAAATAATTTAATAATACAACTGCTCTGATGTAATAACTGAGTGCAAATGAATAGCAAGAGAATCTTGCTCATAAAAATGAAGATTTTCATTATCAATTTCTAATAACTTATGAAATCCACCATGACATACAGCATATGAAAATAATCAGCAGAACAGAAGCTAGCTAGCTAGCTACCGTAGCAATTGCTATGTTATCCTTTTATTATTTAGCATCAGGTTGTCTGATTGGTAATCTGGTAATCATCAGATAATCTTAATTGTATTTATCATGTTTCATTTTATCCCCAAACCTCCCTCATCGACACAATCTGCCCCCTGGCTGGACTTTACTTCTTTTACTTTTGGCAATATCCAAATGTAAATATCCTTTTACAGTCATGTGACTACCATGATACCTCCGATAGCAGAAGCACTTAACTCATTAATATGTATTTCTTATGATAATTACATTCAAGATTATCTGATGATTACCAGATTACCTAATGCTAAAGAATAAAAGCATAGCATAGCATTTGTAGATAGCTAGCTAGCTTTGTTTTGCTGATTATTGTCATATTCAGTATGTCGTGGTGGACTTCATAACTTATTAGAAAAAGAAACAAGCGTGTGAAAATGGATGAAGAGGGTAATAAACATATGAATTTGCAGACTTTTACTTGTCATCGTGACATGATTACCTCAGGCGATGTGCAAATATGCGTGTGGAGTCAGTGGCGCTTGCTAGCATTAACATTAGCTCATTCAGTGCTTCTGTTACAAATGAGATGATGCTAGGGACTGTGCCTGTGCTTTACGCTTCATGGAATGACGTGCAGGTAACGGTAACTAATACTGACATTTTAAGCTTTCTAAATAATTGCTCTCTAACTGGTCCAAGTTGAATCCCAAATAGCCTTAAATGGAAAGCTAGCATGCTATGCAGTGCGTACAATCCCTTGTTCCACACACCAAGTAGTGACCTTGATCAGGGGTTAGAGTGGGATTTGGGATTCAGCCTTGTGTTAAAAGCTAGTTAGCTTTGTAGCTTGTGTTAGCCGTAAACAGAACACAGACGGTTCAAAGGTGATTAAAAATGACTCGGCTTTTTGCTCAAAGTGCTTCTGTGCTAGCATCTGGTAAGTAACATTTTGCCTTTTGCCATCCAGAAGTGGGTTTGCACCATGTCGGACAGACGCTGTGACATCAGTTGCGAAAGGTCTATAAGTAAGGAAGGAAATCATGCTTACGTATTCTTTTACACTCTTGTTCCTGACTGCTTTGTAGGAGTAATATGCTGGGTAAAGTGTGCCAAAGAGAAGCCTAGGACATAAACACAAACATTCAGACATAAATCATTAGACGATTTTTATGATTAAAACCAGGTTTACTGTGGTACAATATAATACAAACAAACCATTAATCATTGACTGAACTATAAATGAGAAAAGGTTGACTGCAAGCTTATGCGTTTGGTAAAAAAAAAAAAAATAATAAAAAATAGCCAGATACCTTAAATGTCATGAAGGTTAGTACTTAGTTCCACAAAAAAAAAATTATAAAAAGTTTTAATACTACCTTAAATTGTATACCTTAATTTTATCATTCATTATAAAAGTTTATGGTTATGGTTTTGAATTATCTGCAGGCTTTAAGATAAGCTAAAGGAGACCTTAAATTTAAATCCATTTACTTTTAATTACAATAGTACTTTTTATTGACAGTTTTAATTAACATTTAGTGAACAGTTTTAATGTACAATTGTCCGTAGTAATGTAAATGAGCAAATTGATAGATTTAATTTCAAGTTGTCTCAAGTATAATAAGTTTACACTTAATGATTGTGATGTCACAGCCATTATTGGATTTTAAAAATGATGTGAGATATCTCAGTATTTAATAGAGATGGGGGTTGATTCAGTTACTGTACAGTATGTATCGTGATTCTTCATCCATGTATCGTCAGACTGCAACCAAATTAGATTTTTTTTTAAATATATATATTTGCATTTGAGGTGTTACAATGTCACAGTTCGTCTACAATCCCACTCTCTAAGTATATCACACACTGGCAGGCAATACTGCATCTTGTGTGGTAAGAGTTTGTTTAGAATTGTAACTAGATAAAAAATAATAATATCATATCATAGGCAGCACGGTGGTGTAGTGGTTAGCACTGTCGCCTTGCACCGCCAGGGTCCGGGTTTGATCCCCGGCCAGGCTCGATTCCCGTCTCTGTGTGCATGGAGTTTGCATGTTCTCCCTGTGCTTGGTGGGTTTTCTCCGTGGTTCCCTCCCACAGTCAAAAGACATGTAGGTTAGGCTAACTGGCGTTCCCAAATTGCCCGTAGTGTGTGTGTGTCTGTGCCCTGCGATGGATTGGCACCCTGTTCAGGGTGTACCCTGCCTTGTGCCCTAAGTCTCCTGGGATAGGCTCCGGGCCTCCCGTGACCACAGGGTCACGTGAACACAGGGTATAGATGATGAGTGAATGAGTGATATCATATCATAATACTTAAGAAATTGTGATACTTATAGAATCACAATATGAACTGAATCAGCACCTAGGTATTGTGATAATATCGTATCTGCGGGTCCCTGGTGATTCCCATCCCCAGTATCTAATCTCAGTATTTCATTTACAATATAAAACATAGGAGTAAGAAGACTTTCATTTTCCTACAACAGCGTGTCTCAAAATGTTTTATT
The DNA here is from genome assembly GCA_013621035.1 of Clarias magur. Classification (NCBI taxonomy): domain Eukaryota; kingdom Metazoa; phylum Chordata; class Actinopteri; order Siluriformes; family Clariidae; genus Clarias; species Clarias magur. Next base: position 607,930 of record QNUK01000381.1, read on the forward strand.
GCTTTTTTAAGTAATTTGATATACACAGCCAGAACAGAGGTTATATTTAACGTTCAGTCCTTAGCAGTGGATGATTTTACAGCAAAACGTCTCTCAACTTTACAGGACGATGATTATGATCTTGTCATTATTAGCATGTTGAAAATTATGATGTTGTCATTATTATCAAATGCCATTTATATACCCGAGTACCCTCCTGATTATGCACGTGTTTTTAGATTTATGAATGCTACTCATTTGAAACACTTTTATTTTACCTTGTAAAAGTGTCAGTGAAACCGAGCCAAGTTGAAAGAGCATGATGGCTGAGTGAGTGTTTGTGGGAGAGGTGCGGCCTTTAGTGGGAGACTGCATCCATACCAGTATATTTTCATGTAACTATGGGAACGACAGCACCGCCTGATACTGTGTGCGCGCGCGTGCGTGTGTGTGTGTGTGTGTGTGTGTATGTGTGTGTGGGAGCGAGCGTAGTGAAGAGCTGCTGGAACAATTCCCCCTATTGCCTAACCGTCTCTCCACCCGTAGCTATCTCAGCTACATGTACTAAACAACAAAACGTTGAAATGAATCAAAGCAACTTTGATAGTAATTAACCCGAGAGGATCCACTCACTCTTCTGTGTTTGCTCTCTGGATAATATTTTTTTTGTGCATTCTTTTGAGCAGGTTTCACATCCTGGCTACTCTCTACTGAGTATCGCTAAACTGATCTGGCTGTCAGTGAAACGTTTTCTCTTTTTCACAGCCGGATAATTAACATGCATGGACGACTGGTGACCTTTTCAGGACCAGGAACATGCAGGTCTGTAAAGCACTGATGTCGAGAGAAAATGACGAGAGAGGAGAGAACAGTGCAAGCTCATAGCTGCAACATTCACCGCCTACTTGCGGACTTTTTATCGAGGACACGGACACCATATGTTCCATAAAACAGTTTGAAAAAGATACTGATCAGTCTAATTCTATTAGGCCTATTATTCACAAGCTAACCAGACTGTCGTTTTAGCTTCGTCAGTTGGATTTCAGGACACTAAAAATGTATTTTAAACTCTTCCTGTGTGCCAGCTGGTGATCTGTCCACCCCTGAGTTGTCGTTTCCTGACGTTATGTTGAGGATGATATGGATGGAATACATCTATGAATGTATTACAAAACTTAGCTTTTAAAATGATCATTCTTAACAGAACTGATTCTAACAAGTTTAAACTGCATGCTCGGTAGATAGCTATTATTTAGACAAATAACCTGACTAATCTGAGCTATCCAAAAAAAAAAAAAAAATAGTGCATCATGTAAGCTCCTCAGTCAGAACCGTCTGGCCATGTCAACCCTGACTGAAATGATTTTCAATGGAAATGAGAGGTTTGGTGTAAAACCTTTAATAGTCCATTCAGTAGATAAACGATAACAATGTAAACACATGAGCCGATCCTTTACATTTATTCTTGTAGAAATAAATATAGAGCGTTTTCACAATAGAGCCCTGGGATAGTTTCTGAGAACACTTGACCCCAAAGTCCAGTTCATTTTGATGAACGAGAACACAAGTGTTCTGGCCTCGGTCCGCTGGGTCCGCTCCGCACAGATCAAATCAGATAAGAAAGGCGATCGTACCTGAGCATGAAAGTGGCCTGTTGTTTAGAACGCAACATCATCAGTGCTGTCTCTTGACTCGAAAAACTCTGTTCGTGTAGAACGCATCAATCTCATCTGCTAACCTACACAGCCATAGCTGATTAACTAGGAATGCATGCGAGAGTGTTACTTTTGACATTTTTCCAGAAATAGCAGTAATATTAGGCATAGTGCAAAGATTGTCTTCCTCGTTCTCTTCTTCTCTTTATGTTTAATGGCGGCTCGCAAACCGCGGAGGGTAAAAACATGCATGTGTCGCCGAGTATGGAGAAAAAAATTATGTGAACACTGGCCAACGGGGAAGGTACGAATCAATCGTGCCTAATGTGAAAATGTCCATATTCTTTTTGTGCATGTGGGCCAACATTAAGTGACTTGACAAGTTTCCAGGAGTGGAATTTTGCTTCGATTTCCGATCTGTAAACTCAAAAGAAACAAACAACTCTCTCTCATCTGTGTTTACTTTGTCAAGGGAAACGTGCCAAATAGAAGATCGTTAAAGGCTTCTTAATGTATCAGAACTGATGTTGTTCCAAGAAGAGATGATTTCCTCCTTTAGTGCACCGATCGTTGTCCGCTGATTCTGATAGAGTACTCAAGTCACGTCAAGTAGGCTTTTATTGTCACTTCAACCATATACAGTTCGTACACAGTGAAATGAAACAACATTCCTCCAGGACCAAGGTGCTACATACAACAGAACTTTACAACAGAAACTAACAGAAACTAGCTAGCTCACTAAGAAACCTAATTAGCTGGATAGCTGAGACAAGACAGATTTATAGACATTTTAAGTTAACAGGAAACTCTCTACGTTTTTTTACAAAAGAGACAACATAAAGTGCACATGTAAATGTGCAAACAAGAGCGACAAAATGACAGCGTGACAAACATGACATTTGAATACCCTGCGGTAATGAGGTAGTAGGAGTACTGACTGTCGAGTGGTGTTATGTCTGGTTCTATTGTTAGTTTCGAATGCATCTTGTGTCTGGAATAAAACACTAATATCAAAGTTCATACAGTATAAGGAATAATGCTTATGATATAGATGTTCGAGCCACCCTTTACAGTAGAGTCCAAAGTTCCATTAGCACATTGCGAAATCTTGCCAACTCTTCAGTTGCAAATCCGAAATTTGATTTTCTGTTTTCGAAAACAGATTGCTCATTTTGCGATTGCTCTTTTGACTTCCCGTTCTTTGTCCTTTTAGTGCTACAGAATTAATTGTATACAAATTGACATCACAATATGGACCTGTGTCATTAATTAATCACACATTGTCAGGAATGTATGTAGAGTTTGACAATAATTTCTCAAATGAAGTAGTAATTATTTCTTGAAAATGCTTTCATGCCATTATTTGCTGTTGGCCTAGATAATAACTGTTAGAGTGAACTTCCAGCCGCTTAACACTGTATGACCGCAAATCAATCCTTGCTATCCAGTATCAACCAAATGAGGATGGGTTTCCTGTTGAGTCTGGTTTCTCTCAATGTTTTTTCCTATTGTCATCTCAGGAGGTTTTTCCTTGCCACCTTCGCTCTCGGCTTGCTCACCGGGGACTATTATATCTTATGGTTATCATTTATACATCATTATTCTTAGTTTTCAAACTTATTTCGATAATTCTTTAATTCTATAATGCTACTTTATGACAATGGCTATTGTTAAAAGCGCTAAATAAATAAAATACGTTTGATTAGAAAATTTTACTTTTTATTGGAAATATTGCAGTTTAGATTGCAAAATGTTTAAAAATAATTAATTATGCAATCTTTTCGACGAAACTATGTCCAGCCCTACTTTTTTCCGAATATTCTCAAGTAACCTTTAGGACTCATAAGGCTGACTCTGCTTTCTTTATTACTCAGTGTTAACATTATTGATTCTTCTTGATTTTTTTATGGTTTAAATTGAACCCAAGTTACATAAAATCGCAAAATGTTCCGAACAATTAAATTTACCACTTGTATTGCAGACATACAACTACCTCTAACTAATCACTAAACATATAGTTGTGTGTTGTGATCATCAGGCCCATCTCACGCACTCCAAATATTTGATTTTGCGTGAGTTCCAGCATCCACATTTTTTTTTTTTTTTTTTTTTGGATTTTCCCCCGATTTTCTCCCTAATTTAGTCGTGTCCAATTCCTCCCCGTCACTAGGGGGCTCCCACATTAAGGCTACTACTACCATTCAGCCGGGAGGGCCGAAGACTATCACGTGTTTCCTCCGAACCACGTGACGCCAGCCGATTGCATCTTTTTGAACTGCTCGCTCGCGCACCGTTGGGGGCGGCGTAACACACTCGGAGGACAGCGCTATCCACTCCCTCTGCTGCGCGAGCTCACAGACGCCCCTGACTGGCTGTAGAGCCGTGATTAATGTCGGAGCACTATGTACCTCTCATCCCTCCCCTCTGAGAGAGCTCGGCCAATCAGCTCTCTCTAGACCTCCGGCTGCGAGAGGTTACAGCACCACCCGGGATTCGAACTAGCGATCTCCGGATGATAGGGCGAGCGCTTTAACCACTGCGCCACTCGGAGGCACAGCATCCACATTTTTAAGACATATAATTAGTTATTGTTTATTTTTAAACCACACATCAGATCTTGAACCTGTGAACTTTACCCGTTAAGGTTTATACCTTGTCTATATCAGGCAGACACTGCCCTAATGTATGACGTGGCCGTGGTATCTTAGATTTCCACAGATAAGATAATAAGCGATGCTTTTTGTGTGCATGATTGACTAAGCAGATGAAACACTGAACTTGATTACCTCATGCAAGCTGCACATACTGACACAGATTAGTCGTGAACGGCAGTTTAATTTTGAGCAATGCTTTAGATAACTTCGGTATTGTGTCATTATTAAAACGGTTACTGTAGCTTTACAGCTTCAAGTTCTTATTATCCTGTTCACATAAATTAACTGGGTGTAATAACAGAAACCTCAACCCAAATTCCAAAATAAGTAGGTCATTAATAATATGATGCCCGGTCAAAAAAAAAAAAAAAAAGAAGGTTGCCATCTGGATTTAAGTAAGCAGTTATTTGAGAGCCTTCCTTTGAAACTCACGAACAACAAATCTTTAATAGTGAAAAGGGATTGAGACTAAACAGCTAAACAGCCGAAGAGAAGAGTGGAGGATGAAGTGATGGTACCCATCATGCCCAGTGCCCACTGTACAAGCCTGTGAGACCAGTGTTATGATCTTTGGTTGCTTCAGTTCATCAGGTCTAGGCTCAACAATGTTATGTGCCCAAAAATAAGGTCAGTTGATGTGTGAATGTACTGAATGTCCAGGTTTTTCTATCAGCGGATCTTTTTTTCTTTCCTGATTGCATGGGCATAGTCCAAGATGACAATGGCAGGATTCATCAGGGTCAAATACAAGATCAATACAAGATCTTGGAGAGAAATGAATGTGACTCAGGACAGAATTAAATGTTGTGACATTGCATAAGCTTATCAAAACGATGCCACTGCTGTAATCAAAGCAAAAAGCGAGCCAATGAAATATTAGAGTATGTGACTTCTTTTTTGGCCGGGCAGCATAAGTTCTAATAGGAAGTAATAAATCTGTTGTGGTAGAAAGCTCTCTGGCACTAGTCTGAATATTATTGAATTAATTTTAGTAATGAGAATCCACACAACGTGTGTGACCGATATTATAACATTTATTGACCAAAAGTTGTGCTTGAAAAAATGTTTTACGTAATCACATCACTCCTGCTATTGAATAAGTTCGTCGTTTTTTTTTTTTTGTCTGTGTGTGTTTTGTTGGACTTCAGTTCCCGGGATGCGCTTCATGGCACATGTCTCAAGTCACATGATCTTGATGGGATCGCCAGTATCTGATCACTGTTAGATTCTGACCACTAGGTCTATTTATATTCCTGTGTTTATGTTTAGTTTGGCCAGTGTCTTATGTCAGTTCTGTTTTCCCTGTTGTCCCCGTCGTGTTTCACTCTGTGCTGTCATGTTTCAGCTCTAGCTTTGATTCTCCTGCTTGTGTTTGAACTTTATCATGCTTAGTCTTAACAATATGAAAGAAAATTCCGTGCTTGGATGCTGCTTCGCCTTAATTTGTGTAGAGCTCCTTCTCTACTCCTCCTCAGGCTGCTTACACAGCGTGTTGTGGACACAGCGTGATCGGATGACTGTCTGATGCAAATATCTGCGTTTCTAAGAAAATACGAACCTTAATCATTTATTTGAAATACAACCATTTTGGACACATTTAAACCCTTATTACACCCTTAAAACGCTGTGTTATCATGGATAGTTCGTGATATACCTACAGTATGTTTTCAGGAACCTGAGATTTGCCTACTGGTCTCCGCTGAGACGTCACATGACCATATATGCAAACGGTCCAAATGATGCAAAGCTTGTGCACGTCTCACAAGTCAATGTGGATTCAAATGTCACGTTGTTCAATAAATAATTAACCAAATATTAATTACTATAACAACACTAAGACTAAACACAAGAATTATCGGTGTTTGTTTGTTTTTTTATGACAGGTTTTCACCCTGCATATAATTTCTGTTTGTCTGGTTGTACGGGAAACACGTTTGGACATGAAAACGCTTTTGATTGCTGGAATGTTTCTAATGATCTTAATGAGCTTTTCTGGATCTTTACCGCAGTGTAAATTGGCTTGTGGGTTCAGATTAATGGCGTACATGTTTGAGCCAACGTCGAGCGTCAGTGGTACTATCGGTGATGAAGAGCCGCTGACTCACTCGCTAGGAGTGTTAGCACTGATGAAATTTTATGACTTACCAGGAAAACAGTTTGGTGTGTTAAACAAGAAACAATGTTTTTACATGTGTGCACTAGTGTCTCAGTTCTTTCCAGTTGAAAAGTGAAACTTATTTTTTCGCTTAGACGGTTAAAAAGAAATAAAATTCAGTTCATCATATTGTCCAGGTTGTGCTGAAAAAGAAAATATGCAGCACTATTGGAAAGCAAATATAAAATGAATAGAATAACAGTTTAAAAGATCTGATGTCACAACCAATCAATGAATTCATGGACAGGAATTTAGGCCTAAGTGGAACATGTTTAGGTTTTTACACTATACTTTCTTGAAACTTATCCAAAGTGGAAAAATGAGTTCATTATTACCCAGTGAAACACTCTTAAAATAACTTTTTTCATTCTGGAATTTTTTGAGCGATTTTGTTTTGCTATATAAAAGAAAAATGTTGTTTTTTCAAGTTGTGCCCTATTCCCTCTAACATTTCAAATCCCTCTGACCTAAAAGCAAAACTGTTTCTCAATCAGTAATGAGTGATAATGATGGTAACGATGAACAGCCCTAAAATGATATTAACTTTTTTTCTTTTTTTTTTATAAGGGAGTTTTATCACAAAACCACAAACTCATATAAACCTCTCTGTCACCCCCAAGCATTATTTATATATTATAGTATAATATATAATAAATAATATTTATTTATTGTGGGAAAACAGATTAGGTTATGTGAGTTTGTGGTTATGTGATATGAATATTTCCCTTTTTTTAGAGGAACGTTTTATGATTTCATATATATTCAAACCGATTTTTTAAATACTCAAATAGTGAAATAGAATTAGCACAGATGAACCAATGAACCATGTTTGTTGCTGGTTCAAACAAGCTGGTTTGTAGAATTGTAGAACTGCTGTCACACCCTGGGGGCGGGACTAATCCATTCTTGTAAGCACGTCATTGGACGATACCATGACTAGTACAGGATGAATCAACAAAATGCTGAATACAGCAAAAGTTTAATGTTTTATTCTATAAGTAGTGACCTATAGGCTAAAACTGAAACAATAATATCTCCTAAACTATTTTCCGTTTTTTTTTTTTTTCAAGATGTACTAATGTATCAGCGTCCATAATCCCAAGGACACAGCTTGCCCTTGTTCTTGCATGCATTTTTATACATTCAGGTGTACAAAGACAACATGGTGATGGAGGTAGCAAGGTATAATAATACAGGATTTTCCTGTCCTGGTGTTTTTCTAAACCCTAAATTTACCTTTCCTTCTCATTAACACTACTTTAAAGCCTGACAGGTTGTTTCTAAGACCTTAAAAAAGGGTGTAACATTATAACATTACACAGGGCCATGAGAGAGAGAGAGAGAGAGAGACAGAGAGAAAGAGAGAGAGAGACAGAGACAGAGAGAGAGAGAGACAGAGAGAGAGACAGAGAGAGAGAGAGAAAGAGAGAGCGAGAGACAGAGAGAGAGAGAGACAGAGAGAGAGAGAGAGACAGAGAGAGAGAGAGAGAGAGACAGAGAGAGACAGAGAGAGAGAGAGACAGAGAGAGAGAGAGAGAGAGACAGAGAGGGAAAGAGAGAGAGACAGAGAGAGACAGAGAGAGAGAGAGACAGAGAGAGACAGAGAGAGAGAGAGAGAGAGACAGAGAGAGAGAGAGACAGAGAGAGAGAGAAGAGAGAGAGAGAGAGAGAGAGAGAGAGAGAGAGAGAGAGAGAGACAGAGAGAGAGAGAGAGAGACAGAGAGAGACAGAGAGAGAGAGAGAGAGAGAGAGAGAGAGAGAGAGAGAGAGAGAGAGAGAGAGAGAGAGACAGAGAGAGAGAGAGAGAGAGAGAGACAGAGAGAGAGAGAGAGAGAGAGAGAGAGAGAGACAGAGAGAGAGAGAGAGAGAGAGAGAGACAGAGAGAGAGAGAGAGAGACAGAGAGAGAGAGAGAGAGAGAGAAGAGAGAGAGAGGAGAGAGAGAGAGACAGAGAGAGAGACAGAGAGAGAGACAGAGAGAGAGAGAGAGAGAGAGAGAGAGAAAGAGAGAGAGAGAGACAGAGAGAGACAGAGAGAGAGAGAGAGACAGAGAGACAGAGAGAGACAGAGACAGAGAGACAGAGAGAGAGAGAGAGAGACAGAGAGAGAGAGAGAGAGAGACAGAGAGAGACAGAGAGAGAGAGAGAGAGACAGAGAGAGACAGAGAGAGAGAGAGAGAGAGAGAGAGAGACAGAGACAGAGAGAGAGAGAGACAGAGAGAGACAGAGAGAGAGAGAGCCTTGGGCAAAACTGTCAGTGAATTGTACTTGGAGATATCAACAGTTTATTACAATCTAATAACATTTGCATTATATATGCATTATATATATGATGCTTTAGAGAAAAAAAAGGAAAGCAGACAGCCGTATGAATATTATTTATGCTTGTTATAAATCAAAATAATTTTAACATGTATATATGTTTTTTCCCCTCTAAAGCATGTATATAAAAATGGATCTGAAGCAACTGTTTTGCATTTTCATCCTAAAAAAAAAAGATAAAAGTTTCCTCCGATTATAAACTTTTATAACCAATTATAATAAAACACAGTGTTTGTTATTAAAGTGGTCGCACGAGCTCGAGTTACTACACTGAGTCTAACGACTTCACCAGAGAGCCAACTGCTAAGTCTCGAAAATACTTCCAAATATTTAACAAATATAAAAACAGCACAAGACGGTAGTTTTTACTCACACGACAACTCTGGATATAATCCACGAAACCATTTTATCCCTCTATCGCCTGCCAGTTTCTTTCACTAAGCGAGAAACAACGTTCACTGTGGGATAAGGGAAGTTTAACGATGTCTGTGTTCCAAATCACATTACACTTCCTGCTTATGTGCCCTACGCAGAGGAAGGAACGATTAGATTCTAATCCCTAACAAGTGCCCTTGGTTTACAGCGAAAGCAGTTTGGGATTCCGCTCAAACTTTGAGTCGCTGCCTATCCGTTTTGCAAAACACAAACCCAATTATTATTATATTTATCATCTCGTGACAACATTTATTTAAATAACGTTGACGTTATATGCTTTATTTCCTTATATTTCCATCCTAAAACATACTTTGTTATTTTGTCGTATAACGAAGGAAAACCTTGATGGCTATTTTGTCCAATCGGAACGAAGGATTTCGTCTATCCCCGCCTCCTGGAAATGCTGATTGGGCAGATCAAATTGTTCCTCGATGACGCCTGCGTGTCTGGATTGTTTCCTAACGTCCTCTTCCTGTCCTGAACATCTTAGGGGTTGTTATTCCAATAAGAGGGTTTTAAACTTATAAAACTCATTAGTTGTGTTAGATTATGAAACACAGAAGCACTTAAATACTTTTATAAAGTGCAGCCTGTCGGTAATATTTATTTTATGTTGTTACTAATTTTTTAGGTATTTTGTTCATGGACCCACGTTCAGAAAGGAGTGATGGTTAAGCAATCAGAATTTTCCACTTATGTTGCCAGAGTTTATTTCACATCTTCTGCAATATATTAATAAGAAAAATAAATAAATAAATAACACAAGCAGGATTAATCCATGTCCTGGTCTCTGGTTTATATTGTTATTCTATCCATCCATCTCAGAACCTCTGTAGTCCAGCTAGGGAAAATGGCAGCCAATGGTGATTACCATTGTATTTGTTCTCATTTTAAACACGACTCATTTAAAAACCCCCAGTCAATATTCATACGCTACTGACAATTTGGGAATGCCAGATAGCCTAACAAGTAGGAAACCGTAGTGCTCGGAGGAAACCCACCAAGCATGGGGACAACATCCAAACTCCATGCACACAGACGCCAAGGCTGGAACTGAACCCAGATGCTGGAGGTGCAAGGCAACAGTGCTAAACACTAAGCCGCTTACTCTTCCTTGTATTTAGTTATTAATTTGAGGCAAAGTTTAATGATTAGTAGACTTTCCACTATGAGTCCCAGAGTTTATTGCACATCTTCTCCAATAAGAAAAAATAAAATAAAAACAGTAGCAGGATCAATCCCTTTCCTGGAGATGTTTTCCTCATAATCTATGGTTTACATTATTGGTATATATCTACCTACGTACAGTATATCCTGGAATCCTTGTGTTGTCGTGTCCAGGTGTTGAATTTCAGGTAAATGAAAAAAAAAAAACACAATGCAAATAAAGTCAACCACAAAAACCCAGCCCTATTCCTCGAGAACCTCTTTGTACACAATTTAGTGCTTTCTCTGCTTTAACACACAACTCGACTAAAAATACGGCATACAAGCTGTTAATTACTTGACTCGATTGGTGTGTTAGAGCATGTGAAAAGACTATAAAAATTGCAGGACAGAGGGTTTTCAAGGACTTGGTTTGGAAAACTATGCGGTGGTTAGACTGGAGTCCACTTCCAGTGGTGAGCAGATGAGGGTGCTACATCATAACTAAGGTCCTGAGACAGTAATCTACATACACAGCAGTTTCTCCAGCACAGTGCATCTATTCAATACTGATCCAAACAGAAGATATGGCATATACTATAGTATTTAAACCTTGAGGAATCTAGAAGTCCACGAAAAAGGGGGAACTAATGTGGATTAATTCAAGAAGCATGCTTTGTAAGAAATAAATTAATTTTCACAAATTCTATTTGTTTATACAAAAAGCGTTGGTTGTACAATAAAATTAAATAAGTATTATTAGTATGACAACAACAACAGCAGCAACAAAAACACAACTGATAGCATGTACGTATGGCACTCCACATCCCCAGTTCAGTCCTCAGCTCGGGTTACCATCGATATGAAGTTTTACATATTCTTCTTCCTGGTTTCTTCCAGGTCCTCTGGTTTTCTGGTATACAGTATGTCTAAAAGCTTGCAGGTCTGCAGATGAGTTGTGATGAAGTACCTCTAGGTGTGAGAGAGTGATATATGGAGACCTGCGATAGACTGTGCTCCTGTAAGATAATGGTGGCTTAGTGGTTAACGCGCGCCTCACACCTAAAGGGATATGGGTTTTAATCTTTCCTTAAATTGGTGTTTCTATAGACTTTGTATTTTCCACCCTGTGTTTAATGAGATCCCTAAGGTGCCCTTTTTCTGAGCCAGAGTACAAAGACATGTGCTGATTGGCATTTCAAATTTGGCCGTGGTGTATTAGTGTAGTATTGGCTGTGTTACTGTAGTAGTATTGGCTGTGTTACTGCTGTGTTATCTGCTCGTGCCCTGAAGTTGGTTGACACCCCATCCAGGGTGTACTCACCTTGTGCCCTAGTGCCCTATGTTTCCTATACTGGAATTACATTATCATAAAAACTAAAATTCATAATATAGTCTTTTTTAATTAACTAGTTGTGCCATCTGTACCTAAGAAAATCTTCATTTAATTTCTCTGAATCCTTTTAATTTGAATCGATTGATTACTGTAGTTATCAGCTGTGCAAATGTTTTCATATGTTTTAAATAAAACTTTTATTGCTATCTTGTGTCCTCATCACATGTGCAATGCAGTGAATGTGATGCATCATAACACTTGATCGTAGCCAAAAGGCAGAGAAGTGACTGTTATGCATCATAAGACATTTTTGAGAGATGCTATCTTTTGACCTGTACGGTATTATGTCTGATAGAAATATGGCAGTATAAGAGTGGGGAAGTGTTCTTCTTTCAACTTTTATTTTTTTACCCATATGACACACTTTGGCTGCAGCTATTATTATTATTATTATTATTATTATTATTATTATTATCACTACTACTTCTACTATTACTACAACATCATCATCATTATCATAAGATTAATTCACATACTGTAGTGTCATTCCCATCCTCGGGGTTTTTGCAAAAAAAAGCACAAGACAAAAAAAAAAAAAAAAAAACCAATCCTGAAACATTGCAACATGCGCATATACTGTACAGTAGGCATGTATGATGATCATGCACACACGTGAAGAATACAGTATATGGAGTGTACAATATTATCCGACGTTGCATGCTGACTGTGAAAGAATCTGACGGTGTCTCTTTATAGTCTGCGTGCATCAGGTTACAGCAGTGCATCACATGTTTAAATGTCCCTGATTCAGGCTTTATGAAGCGCACTCTCTCTCTCTCTCTCTCTCTCTCTCTCTCTCTCTCTGTGCGCGTGTGTGCGTGTCTGCGCGGCGCGGGCTTGGTGCTGGCTGGGCGGACTGACTGCGCGTGCGGACTGCGCGTGCTCGTGCGTCCTTCAGCAGCATCGCTGTCTCGTCTTCGTCGACCTGCAGATTCTTACGGCTTCAAATGCATCATCCTGGTCCCCGGGTTTCCATGTCGGCCAGCTGACGGACTCCCGATTCCCTCTCGCGCGGTGTGAGGTGAGGACTCGCAGCAGACACATCGCAGTCAACACACCTTCTGTGCTTCATCTCAGAGCCTTTATCCCCCCCCCGAGCCGAGCCCTGGAGCCGCGCGTGGAAGAAGGAGCCAGAGCGGCTTAAAGCGCTGCGGGGGGTTCGGAGCTGTCTGAGGTGCTGAATTTATGGAGGTGGGGGGGGAGACAAACAGGGGCCATGTTGATACTGGGGGTGAAGGGTTGTGTTTTTGTTTTGTTTTTATGAATATGTGGGCATCTGTACTGATCACTGCTTCTGCATGTGGATGAGCTGAAACATACACAAGGCGAGATTGCTTAATGCATGAAAGGTGTTCTACACACATCTGGGCATATACTCGATACTGGAGGATGGTCTAGTAATGCTGACTGTGGTGTTGTTGTTGTTGTTGTTGTTGTTTCCATGATAAATGGATATTTAATCATTTCTCAAGGATGCCAGTTCCCTGTACTCTAAACAAGACATACAGATGGAGATTGTTGTCTTGTTCAAGTATATATTACGGTCAGGGTCATAATGAAGACCAACGTTTTAGTGAGGTTCACACTGCAGAAATGAGTTAAGAGTTGATATATCATAATTTTTGTCTGCATTTCTGTCAGTTATATTATCCTTCCATTTTATTTAATTTTTTTAAATAAACTCCTCTGATTTCATTTTTATTGTCTTACAAAACTGGCTTGGTTACCTGTTGATTAAAAAACAATCTGAATTTTATTATTTATTTATTTATTTATTTTTGCCTTTTGTGAATCAATATTAGAAGACATTTTATAAAAGGAGCAAGCAGTTTAAGAGCTTCTCCACAAGAATGTTTTGCTTTGTCAATGATTACAAGATTTTATTAAAATTGCAAAACAATAACATACAGATTGTAATATTTATAAAAAAAATGTATTAAAACTTCATAGGTATGCATTTTAAAATTGTATGCTTTCTGATTACTTATTAATGTAATTATTTTGAGGGGAAAAAATAATATGAAATGTACATTTAAAAAAGGAGATGCACAGTGAGCATTCATTCTGTTGTAGGAAATCAATGCTGTGTACAATAATTCAGCAAAATTGATTATTGGTTGTGATGTTAAGAATAATAAGAAGAAGTTGGGCAGCGGCTTTTATAGCCCAGCCCTGTAGAACACATACATACACACACACTATATATGTTTATTCTCATTGGTTCAGACACGATCTTGGCTAGTCCTTCTGTTTGTACTCTTCTTGTCATCTTGGACTTGGAACTGACCATCTTGGCTTCATCCCTACAAACCTCAAATTAGCAGCAATGTATTTAACTGACCCTTTTCTTGTCACATGAGTAGTACCGTCACAGCTGTACGGTACCTTTATAATGATTTAAGGTGCTTAAAAAGAATGAACAATTTCATCTGTCGAGGCAAAATATACACACTAAAGGTACTTTAAGGAACATATCCCCCATCCCACCATAGTCCCAGTGAAAGAAATAGTACCTTCAGTATGCTTTTTTTCTATGCGTGACTGCTGAAAAACTAAACGTATAAAACCTCTAAAACTAAGCTGAACTCTTAGGGTTCAACAACAAGTACTCAAACACACATCCTTCTGATCACTGTCAAGTCTGTTTGATTGATCTGATTGTTTGATCCGTTGCTTTGTCCTCAATAGGTTGGCTGGTCTTCTGGAGAAGCTCTTGAGCAAAGGATTTTGGCCAACATGGCGCAAACCAACAACGTCAGCCAGAACAGCAATGGAGAGATGGATGACTCTCCTAACACACTGGTCTACAGAAAGGTAAGACTGAGGATACAGTTCTTTATATCAGTTCTTTAAGTCAAGAGCTGTTTAGCTAGAATTTTATATAGGTATCCTTGTCCAGAGCTTGGGCTGAACTTGGGTTGAGCTGTGTAGTTTTTGTGGAAGCTTCAGTTAAATTTTTAATTGGTAATTAAATTTTTATGTCATGTGTGATTTTTACGGAGCAAACATTTTTAAATACGAATTTCTACATTTCGATGGTTATTTTTCACATGTAGGAAATCTGGATATACAACTTATTTTTTTCCACACATACTAAAAAAATATTTTCATATGCTAATTTATTGTTTGTAATGATATTTTTTCCATTCTTTTAATTTATTGTCATATATTTACACGTGTTGAGTTTTTTTTTTAACATGGTTTAATTTTCACAATTTTCAGCCTTTTTTATATAAAAAAAAATTGCCACATGTTTTTTGAGAAGTTCTTTTAATATGACATTTTTTTTTACAAGATATTTTTTCACATTTATGACCAGATTTATTTCCCCATTTCCCCCAGATAATGCATGAATAATCCTTATTTTATAATGTAGATCATATGATGTTTCATGTTTACTTCCATGCACATGCGATCGTAAAAAATTAAATTGCACCTTTTCAGGCTTATCATGTATGATCCCATTACTTAAATGTATGTGATTTTTCCATAAGTCTGAACCTGCTGATGGCTCCTGGGAGTTTAAGGGGTTAAACACATTGCTAGCTCCACACGGGAGGCTTATTAAAAGGCCAGGCATGCCTCAAGCATAATAAATTTCACTTATTATTTGCGTTAGTGTTCCTTCATGATTCCTGTCAGGATAATGAAAGCATACTGTTTAGTTTTGTTCTATATTTTTTTTGTTTTTGTTTTGATGTCCTCAGTAAACGAGGTGGACTGTGAGCAGAGTCTTGTAGAGTAGAGTAACAGGTGCGTTGTAGCTATAAAGCGTACAGCCTGACAATCAGACTGCTCTGGTTTTAGATCTGTTAGTATTCTCTGTCAAGGAAACAAGCTCAGCTCTTTGGCTGTCAGCCAGACCCGAAATCTTTTTGTTCTGACTCACTTGTTGAGACTCTATGTGACGTGTCGACTCATTCGAACAAAATGTTTTATTCTTTCTCTTCATTTCCTTCCACGTCTTCCGCTTTTCAGATTGAGTCATGTGTCTTCAAGCTGTTTAATAATGTCCCAAATGAATGAACCAAAGAGGTTGTACTTGTCTTACTCATAAGCTGAATTGTTATGATTTAATCTGTCAGGGAAGACGGCAGATGAGAAGCTAGCTGTCATTACAGAAAGACTCATGCTAACTGCAGCTAACTAAATGAGTTTTAGCACTGGCACATGTGAAACTGTTTTATCTCTTATTATCTCTGATAACACATCGGAGTCTCTACGAGTTCAATTATGCCGTGTTCCATTATGTGACAGGGAGGAATTTTAAATTAATTGAAAAATTTGCTGTGGGCTTAATAAACACTCATAGAATATAGTTATTTACCAGCTTCCTTGGCAACTGCCTACACAGCAAAATCCGTCTGTTGAATTAACACCCACAGTGTTGATTTAACACCCTAGAGAGTTTCTATAGGTCTGGACTCAAAAGAACTCTGAAAGTGGTTTAACAACACTGGGGGTTTTTATCGATGTAGCATCTGTCAATACAAAAGCTTTCCACTGTACAGGATTCGTAGTTCACTACAATGATGGTGTCAGATGTACATTTTCAGATCTACAGTCATTATTACTTTGTTGATATAAACAGTGTCCCAAATGTACTTTACTATACAGTGATAAAAAGTGCAAATCTTGACTACAGTCTAGTATACACTGCCCAGCCAAGAGAAAAAAACTCTTTTTTATTAGAACGCATTTTGCTTCTTTGATTATAGCACGTATTCGCCATGGCATCATTTTAATAAGCTTATGGCACAATATCACAGCATTTATTTTCATCCAGAGTCGCATTCATTTCTCTCCAAGATCTTGTATTGTTGAAGGAAGAGTCGGACCGCTGCGCAATGTCCTCTCCAGCACATCCCAAAGATTCTCAATGGGCTCTATGAATCTGGACTCTGGTGGCCAATCCATGTGTGAAAATGATGCCTCGTGCTCCCTGAACCACTCGTTCACAATTTGGACCTGGTAAAATATCCATTAATGGAAAAACAAGATCATTCAGTATGTTTAGATCATCAGCTGACCTCATTTTTGTGGCCAACTGACTAACCTGACCAACTGAAGCAACCGCTGATCATAACACTGCCCTGACAGGCTTGTACAGTATGGTAGGCACAAGCCATGATGGGTGCATCACTTCACCCACCTCTCCTTCCTCTGGACTCCTCAATCCACATGTGCTTTTTCCATTGCTCTACAGTAAATTCTTTATGCTCCAAGCAAATTGCAGCTTTTTTTTTTTTTTTGAGTAGCCTCACTTATAAGTGGTTTTCCCAACAGTCACATTCACAGCTGTTTAGTCCCGATCCATTGAGTTCTCTTTGCATGGTGAGAGTGAAAATGCTCTAACTTTACTATTAAACATAGCCATGAGTTCTACTTTTTGATACTTATTTTACCAAATGTTTAAGTAATCTCCTATCATGAACAGTAATAGTTCCAGTAATCTATTTAGGTTTTTTTCTTTGCTTGACGCAATAATTTCACCCTTCTGAAAAAGAGTAACATCTTTGCCACGACCACAGGATGTGTCTTCTGACATGATTTGTTTAGGAATTGAGAAGCCCCCCCCCCCGACCCCCCCGCCCCTCCCCCCTGCTTCAATTAGGAATAATAACCTGTTAACAGCTGAATCATATTAATAATTAATAATTGCAGTAATTGTGCAATAGAAGATTAATAGACTAATAGAACAAGACTATTTTAACTTAATAATTATTTAAAAAATGAATACAAATAGCATTAACAGTCTATATATAGACTGTTAATGCTATTTGTATTCATTTTTTAAATAATTATTAAGTTAAAATAGTCTTGTTCTATTAGCAGATATGAAAAAGAAATGATTAAAAAATGTCTGGCAATAAAAGTCTAAAATTTAAATGTTGAAAAAAAAATTATTTCTCCTCTTTTTTGGGCTACTAGGAACCATGTTAGGGGTCACCATGGCAGATCAACTGATCTGCATATTTGATTTGGCACTGATATTGCACCAGATGCCCTTCCTGACGCAACCTTGCCCGTTTAATCTGGGCTTAGGACTGGCACTGAGAGCACACTGACTTGTGTATCCCTGTGCCTGGGGTTCCCTGTTAAGAAATCAAACTCTGGAGATGACTCCCACTGTATGAAAAAATTACATGGGATTGCAGCATAACCTTATAAAAATCTTATATTTATATTTGAATCTTTATAATAAGAAACATTAAATAAATTTGCCCATATTCAAGACATATTAACTTGCCTAATCGTACAATCATAATACAACCATAATCGTACAATCGCAATAAAGAAAGCTTAATTAATTGTTCAACAAACTCAAAAAGAGATCTTGAAAAATCCACAAGGTACCCCAGGCCCCCCCCCCCCCCCTAAAACTGTACATTCCTCCAGGGGTTCTTCGGAAAAAAGGCTACAAACGATGCTCTATCATCTCTAAACGTAACTCCGCTCCTTTGATGTTCCCTTTGAAAATTTCGTCAGTTGTCCTTTTGGAAAATTCTTTAAAGCTCAATGGGGACTGAGACAGCAGATTTTCCTTCTTTTCTTTTTTTTAAGCTACAAACCTTCAAGCCTGACCTCTTTTTCCTTCTCAGTATCATCAGTCTTACCATTACACACCTTAGTCTTATTGTAAATACTAAAGTATTCATTCCAAAAAATAAGTCAGCAATTAAAGATCTATACATGCCACATTTGACTTGTTGACTCGTTAATAAGTTTAACTTAACCTTAGACAGAATTAACAGCTGAAATTACACTAAGATCATGCTGTACAAAAATCAGTCATGCTCTGGCATCCCTAAAATTTCTTCTGTTTCAGGTCAGAGGTTAAAGTGGGCTAGAACGGTCTAGACCAGCATTTCAATGTCATGCATAAAAAATAAAAAAAATATAGTAGTCAGATTGGCAGTGATCAGATGGAATCAAACCGAAGATTCTAAAGTGCTATGCTGTATGATAATTTGATTCATACTATTGTTAAGCAAACTGTTAAAATAACCTTTCTAGTGGCAGCTTTCCTTCGGGTTTGTACCATCGAGATGCTCTCTTAACAAATCAGAACGCAACATACAGCGTTATATTTCTATCAAAAGGCATGCGTTATTTTGAGGTGAGTCATTTTCGCTGCTGTGCTGCATTGGGCTTTTTTTAGGGTCCCCCCCCCCATCCCCTCGCATCCCCCCCCTCCCCCCACGCCACGCCGAATTTTCATGGAGCCTTGGAGGAGCAAATCAAGTTGTTCCCTCTTCTGTTTTCTTCTTGCCTAAAAAGACGTCATACCAGGTGGAAAATCTGAACAGCATATTAAAGCACATTTACGGGCAAAAATTGGGAAAGGAACAAAAAGGAGGGGATGTTTTTTTTTTCTTTTCCCAGATACCCATGTAAACGTCCAGAAATGATTAAATAAAAAGTACATTTTGCATAGTAGGTCTCCTTTAATTATAAACCCTACTATACTACGTGACCTGTATATGCATAGACGTGTATGTTTACAAGACTTGTGTGTGTGTGTGTGTGTGTGTGTGTGATTCATGCCTATTGTAGTGTGCGTCGTATTTTATTACACACGACAGGCCACAATTATGGCTGACGAACGTCTCGAACGCATTCTGCTTTTCTATTATGCTTGTTAGAAATAATATCAAACCACCGCTCCATGTGCCACCTGGAATGCGAGGTGTTTCCGACATGGATTCATGTTCAGTATGAATGGCATTCTGACGCTGAAGAGGAACACATACATTTTTCGCTGTATCTGGTCTTTGCTTCACACCTGAGTGTGTTGAGTTTTTTTTTTTTTTTTCATGAGGCCTCCATTCAATTGAGTTGCACGAGAAAGTGAATCATTTCCCCGTCGTTCGTTTTCATGTTTACTTTCTATCTCTTCATTTCACCCTTCAGTTGGTTTCTGCACTTCTCATTCCCATTTATACTAACACACACTCAAACACACACACACACACACACACACACACACACTAGGAAGAGGGATCCCCCTCTCAATCCAACTTAAATGCACAATCTACGGATCTCTTCAGACATGGGATGCTCAGAGCCTAGGTCAATCAGTTCCTCACTGATATTCTAATATTTCCTTATTGGTTATGAGTACTAACAGTACTAGAGCAAACACCTTGTTTTAAAGAGGATGCCTTCCAGTTCTTAAATCGAAAGGGTCAGAACGTGGGTGCTTTTCTGTATGACTTGGACAGTAGTTTGGCCCGTGGCATAAAGTCTAGGATTATAATCGGGTGTTCAAGTCAAACCGAGACTTTTGATTGTGCCGAATGACAGAATGCAACAGTTTCTTTCTGCATGCAAAACTACCTTTCTTTCTCTGTCTAATCCTACACTACACTAATGCACAAACATGTGGAAATGAATTGGAGCGAGGTCAGGACTAGACGGGAGATGTAGCAATAACTTCCAGCCGAGTTACTGTAATGTTCAAGCAGTGGTCGTGAGCAATGTGTTAAAGGAAAAGGCCACTGAGAGAGTTCCTGGAAGGCCAGCATTTTATCAGTGAGGATGATGTGAATCATGGATCCATGGTACTGAGAGAACGTTCTACCTTGATGGTATCCACGCACTAGGGAAACGCCTTGGATAAGTACACAGTGTATCAGGGGATTATATAGAGAAATAAAGGCAGTTTTTACTCTCAGAACTGTGATCTGTTATTCTGCATAATCAAAAGTCCTGCTTTGACTTGAACGCTGCTTCCAAGTCAAATGCGTTCGTTCTAACATGCTATTGTCTTTATAATCACTGCTCATTCGCTGGAACTTGTGACCGCGTGCAGTGGGTCTATTCAAAATGAATGGAAGGAGCCTCCAGTGTTACGCTTTTGTTAAAACTCATTTCATTCTGCAGGACAGATGATTTTGCACTTTCCCTTTTCTCAGTAGCGTGTCTTTTTTTTCTTCTTCTTCTTCTTATTAATTAGATGAGAGAGAAAAGGAAAAGCTAGCAAGGGAGCTAGTGTTAGTGATAGCCGTAACTTGTCTTGCAGATGATAAGTGCTGGCTTCATTGCGCCCATTAAACCTATTAAACAATGAACATTATCTCAGTGATATGAGTTTTCATGGTCATTAGGAAAGGGGTGCCGAAGGTTCATGTCAGGAAATGTTCCGCTTCTGTTTTTGTACAACAGTGTAAAGGACAAAAGCTGAATCGTGGTGTGTGTTTGAATATATTTTGCCTTTGTGTCTTATAGTGTCTTAGCGAAGCAGAAACTTATGACCTATGGCCAGGGGGACAACAGTAGCACACACACACACACACACACACACACACACACAAACCCACACAGTACTTATTCTGTGCTGGGTCAAGTTAGTACGACTAGCAAGCTACCGTAGCTTTACAAAAAAAGCTAACTTCCTTCAGACGGGAAAAAAGTTTTGAATCTGCTGAAAACAGTAACATGATGCCTTTCAGTATAAAGTCGTAAACGCTAAAAGCCGATTAAACCTCGAGTCATTTCCGTTTTCTATCGGATCTCTTGTTTCTGTTCAGGAGATAAGCATGAATAAAACCCCCATGAGCTCCACCATGGACGTTTCTCTGCCTGACCAGTAATTTATCAATTATCCGTAAACCTCTAATGCAATATATTAATACAACCACATCCTGGAGAAGATGCTGTGCTAACGTTATAATACACACAAACCAATCTAATCTCAGAGTTATTAATTCAACATGGCTTAAATTAACACTTCGGTTTTGCAGTCGTGTTCTACTGACCGCAGCAAACCTTTTTACTTCATTACAACCTGGTTGCCGTTTAAACACCTGGAAATCAAATTGGACTGCTGGAGATGATTGTTTGCTGTAAGTGGTGTTGTTAATGTTAATATTAATGCTGGAGATGATCTTGGTGGTTGTTGATGCTTCTGGGGTTGATTTGGTTGCAGCGATAATGTTGCTTTGGAATTGGTGATGATGGTGGTGGTGTACTGGTGTTGATTGCTGATCGCTCTTTTGATGGTGGAAACTGATGTTATATATAGTGGTGTATTTGTTCAGGTGCTGATACTGCAGTACACTGTACTGGTGTTGTTTTGGTTTCCATAATAATGTTACCAATGTTGTAAAAGTGATAGTGTTGTTCATGTTGTAATGATCGGAGAGTTGATGTTATTGGTATTGTTTTGGTGGTGTGGTAACGGTGGTATTGGTGTTGTGTAAGTGGTAGTGTTGATGGTATTGATGATGGTGATTATGTTATCGGTGGTGTATAAGTGACCATGTTGATGATGTTATTGATGTTGTTTAGGTGGTGGTGATACTGTTATTGGCGTTGTATACGTGGTAGTGTTGATGGTATTGCTGTTGTTTTGGAAGACGTAATGGTGTTATTGCTGTTGTATAAGTGGCAGTGTTGATGATGTTACTGGTGTTGTTTGGGTACTGGTGATGATGTTAGGAGTTGTAAAAGTGGTAGTGTTGATGGTATATTGGTGTTGTTTTGATGGTAGTCATGATGTCATTGGTGTTATAAGTGGTAGTGTTGATAATGTTATTGATGTGGTTTGTTGGTGCTGATGGTGTTATTGGTGTGGTATATGTGGTGGTATTGGTGTTGTTTGGTGGTAATGATGATGGTATTGGTGTTATTTTGGTTGTGGCCATGATGGTATTGGTGTTTGAAAAAGTGGTAGTCTTGATGGTATATTGGTGTTGTTTTGGATGATGTTAATTATAGATGTTGTATAGGTGGTAATGTTGGTGGTATCGGTGTTGCTTTGGTTGTGGTGATGATAGTATTGGTGTTATTTTGGTGGTAGTGATGTTATTGGTGTTGTATAAGTGGTAGTGTTGATGATATTGCTTTTGTTTTGGTGCTTGTGATGATGTTAGGAGTTGTAAAAGTGGTAGTGTTGATGGTATATTGGTGTTGTTTTGATGGTAGTCATGATGTTATTAGTGTTATAAGTGGTTGTGTTGATAATGTTATTGCGGTATCTGTGTTGCTTTGGTTGTGGTGATGATAGTATTGGTGTTATTTTGGTGGTAGTGATGTTATTGGTGTTGTATAAGTGGTATTGTTGATGATGTTATTGCTGTTGTTTGGGTTGTGGTGATGATATTATTGGTGTTGTATAAGTGGTAGTGTTGATGGTATTGCTTTTGTTTTGGTGCTGGTGATGATGTTATTGATATTGCATAAGTGGTAGTGTTGATGATATCGGCATTGTTTTGGTAGTGGTAACTAGGATGGTGGCTGTGATGTTTATAGTGATGTACTGGATGTTATTTGTATTGTTTTGGCTGCTGTGCTTTTTATGTTAGTGGTGGTTTAATGTATGTTGTTTTGGTGTTGATGCGGATATTAGTGTCGTTTTATTGTTGGTGATGTTTTGAGGGTGATGATGTTTTTCGTGGTGGTGTAGTAGTGGTATTTGTGTTGTTTTGGTGTTGGTGATGACCATACTGGTATTGTTTTGGTGTGATGGTTTCATTGTGGTTTGATTATAGTTGTTCTATTGACTGCAGTGGTCATATTAAAGCTCTCAGTTATAGTGTTGTGATGGTGTTTTTATGGTTCTGAGAATGTGGGTGTCAGTGGGTTAGGGTTAGGGTTGCAGTTGGTGATGTTGGTATTTAGTAATAATGGTTATTATTAGCATTTTATCAAATTATATAAATTAGTATATTCCCTATATGTACTGTACAGTACATGCACATATGTGCAATGGTAAGAAAGACTGTGATGACAGCTTTATCTGCCCCTATACGTTTGCCTGCAGCACCTGAACATTAATAATCATTCCACGGTGTGCAATTTAAGAAAGAAGAGAGAGAAAGAGAGATGCAAAGTGACAAAGAGATGAGAAAGACATGGCGTGCATGAGAGAGAAAAGCAGTGATTGAAGTGATTAATAAGCCATCCACTGCATGCAATAAAAGCAAGACAGAAGATGGATAGGAGCAAGAAGGACTGAGCGAGAGTGGAAGAGAAATGGAAAATTGTTAAAGGAGTATACGCATTAAATGTAGATGGCTCCTGTGAAGTGCTACACTCGGGGCTGATGGTGAGGAAAGAGTAAGTCAGATGGGACCAAAATAAAAATGACACGTTTTTACAATACTAAGAGATATATACAGTAGAGACCAAATTGCAGACTAAATTAGACTCATGAATTCATTCAACTATTATTACACATATATTTTGGATCTGAGGAAATACTGCATTTTGTGGAAAGAAAGAAAGAAAAAACACATTAATGTGTACGAAATGCATTAATTTACGGACTCGCAATAGTTATTTAAAAGCATCCTTGTGACTTTTACTTATACTATTGACGATTGTGATCGTGAGGTTGATTCATTTTCTATCTGAGCAGTTTTGACCACATTTCTACTACCGGGCAAATCAGGATTAGTCAATCAAGGTTTATTTTAGTTTAATTCAATGAATTTGTATATAGATTCGTTGATATTGTATAGATATACTGTAGTTTTTTATGCAGTGGTCTCTTCATCATGGGAATGCCTTCAGGACAAGGGTTTTTAATTGCTGATTTCTTGCTCACACGATACGCAGCTTTTGATTTTGGGGTAAAATAACAGACTGGTGAAGGAATTAATGTATATCACTGTTTTAATACCAGCTATAATGGAAATTAACTTGTTAATTGTCATAACATAATTACAAATAAATACAAATCTTGACATGTTCTTTAAAGGTTCCATATTTTACTATGAGTTAATGTTCGTGATGGAATAAACCTCAGATAATGCTTTAAAAAAAAAAAAAAACATCCTGCAACTCCCTCTGTTTTACCTCAGAGCTGGGTGGGGTTGAGGAACAAGTCAGGGGAGGCTTCTTATATGATGTCACATTAGGGGAAAAAATCGAATTGGTACATTCATTTGCCTTTTCCTTAGCTGTTTTGATGTTCCTGTTTTCTTCTTTGTATCTGTACACTGGAGACCCATCTCCATCTGACTGTCTCAAAATGACTAGAAAGTTAATATTGCATACTAGGTTACTTCTAATACATTAACTTGTAAATGTATACAGTACATCAACTTGTCACTTTACTTGTATTTATGCACTTGAATGATTTTCATATTGCATGAGGATAAGTGACAAGTTAAAAAACACACCAAAAAAATATCAGGTCACACAAACATAGCTATTTTGGCCTGTGCAGGACGGAAGGGTTAACGTGTGTTTGCGTGGCATACAGAGCACAGAGCTGCGTGTGCTCTCAGTTCACAGTTGGAGATGGAGAGAGTCGGCGGATCCCACTGCGTCCTAAAGAGCACAGAACGCAAAGCCCAGTGGGAACATGGCGCTAAGCAACAGCAGGCTACAAAGAGGAAGCGCTGGTCTTACCTGAAGGTCGAGGTTTCTGCATGGGGTGGGTTTTACTCGGCCGTAGCTCATCGTCTGCTTTAACATTCTCGGAAAACAGTTCGACACAGGGGTTTTCAGGACGCACATGCGTTTTATGGTGGTGATACGTCTTGGGACACGTCTGAGGAATAGAAGTGTAGAGGAACATTGCACTTAGAAGGACTTACACTTACACTTTTGTACAGTTGATGGTGCTTCTGGAATTTGGATAATTTCATTTTCTGAATAGAATTTTCTGAGCACTTTGATTGAGTTCCCTCCGTTATAATATCCAGTGACACAACAAGCATTATCGCAAAACACCCAAACGTTTGGAACGCCACATCTTAAAAGAAGGTTTCACATTTTCCATCAATACAAATATTCAGTGTTTTCACTTAAACTTTCTGTTAAACGTTTGGTTCCTGTGCTGCAATTCATGACATCAAAATGTTATATACAGTACTCTGTAAATATCCCGAGGCCCCCTCAATTGTTCATATTGAATTACAATTAATTAAATGAAATGAAATGAAAGTTTGAATTTATTGTCTACATTCTAGAACAATACTGGATTTTTTTTGACCAATACAATTTTTTCCCCTAAACTATGAAATAACACATACTGTACATACATGACATTAGGTAATTAAGTAACAACAACAAAAAACAACAACAACAACAGTCAGCTGTTATCTTAAGACATGAAGGTCAGCTGTTCTGGAACAGTTCTTGGAAGAACAGTATTGTTCTTTTGCAAAACCAATCAAGCACCATGACGAAACTGACTCTCATCTCAAGACCTTCCCAGGAAAGCAAGACCGAATCTTAGCTCTGCTGCAGAGGAGACGTTCATTTCGAGTCACCAGCCTCAGAAATGACTGAGCAATTAACAACCAGCACCTCCGATTAGAGCCGTTATGACGGATTTAAAGAGCAGAAGTAGCAGATATACATCTCAGTATCCTCTCAATAACTCTTCAGAAGGGATTATTGTATGTTATATAATATACTGATCATCGACCTGATCATCTCTCATCATCTGCACCTGTTTCTCACTGGTTCATGCCTTAAGTGAGATGTTTTCTGCTTGAATGCTTCAAGGCTCACTGTCTGGCTTAAAAAAAAATTAAAAATAAATCCTATGAAAATGATGACTACAAAATCGTCCCGAGAATGAGAGCCAAAAAATAGTCCTTCGGGAGAACTATTCCTGAAGCCTACATTAAAATGACAAGAACGTCCTTGCCAAGAAGTTGCCAAAGAAGAAATGAAGGTGTTTATGACTTTTTTGCTCAGTACTACTATACAACTTTGGCGGCAACTGGAAATACCTGTCTTTTTGAGTAGCTCCACAAGTTTGGCATGCCTGGATTTGGAAATAAAGTGCAAAAAAGTGATGGGGTCTGATGAGTCCAGATTGAGTCTATTCCAGAGCGATGGGCGTGTCCGGGTGAGAAGGGAAGCGCATGAAGCGACGCACCCGTCATGCACTGTGTCCACTGTACAAGCCTCTGGAGACAGTGTTTGGATCCGCGGTTGCTTCAGTTGCTCAAGTCTCAGCTCAGCAATGTTATGTGGCAAAAAATGAAGTCAGCCGACGACCTGAATGTACTGAATGTCCAGGTTATCAGTTCCGTGGAGTTTCTCTTTTCCCTGATACCATGGGTATATTCCAGGACTTAAAAAGCTAAGGGAAGTCACATGAAATAGTGGAGTGTGCAGGCAGTGTATAATAAATAAAGTCAAGATATTATCTGCAATAAGCAAGGAATTACTTATTGCAGGCTATTAGAGCTTTATGAGACATGATTAGAGTTAATGAAACGCCTACAAGGAAATTATTACAAATTAACAAAGACAAACACTGATAAGTTTTTTTTCTAGCTACAGAATGGTGCAAAAGTTAACCCAAGAGAGATAGTGTGTGTGTGTGTGTGTGTGTGTGTGTGTGTGTGTGTGTGTGTGTGTGTGTGTGTGTGTGTGTGTGTGTGTGCGCGTGTGGGCACGTGCACATGCTAAGATTTTCTCCAAGTCAAAGCAATCCTCGTTATCTCGACACAGCTTGAGGCTTTGTAGCGCACGGCCAATCAGACGTCTGGGGCCAATTAACCTTGCATATATTCACGTCTTTCAAAGTGCTATTGTGTGTGTGACAGAGAGTTGCGTGCTTTGTGTGTACCACAGGCTTACCATACACTGAACTCCGAGCATCTCGTCTGTAATTATGCATGCCAGACTCCCTGTGTTCTTAATTGAATATAATCACCAGTGGCTACGACCTTTCTTTTAAATATACAATGCTAAACTGAAACGGAAAGCAAAACTATCTGAATGACTTTTACACCATATCGGAGTTGTTCATTATAACGGTGTGAATTGAGTTTAATGACAAAATGACAGTAGAAAAACTGCGATATGCACCAGATCCCAAAGCACAGCTCTTACAAACAGACACACCTGTACAGCACATCTGCAACGACTGCATGCATGCCAGAATAGCATAATCAAACACACATGCATACACACACCCTCTCTCTCTCTCTCTCTCACACTCACACACTCACACATGTACAGTACACACAAACACATGCACATAAGCAGTGTCACTGAATCACCACAGATCTTAATCTCTCTCTCTCTCACACACACACACACACTCTGAAGCACAGAAAGTAAGACCCAGTCATTCTAATGATTCTTCCTGTTTTGGTATTCGCTGCTCGTCGCCTACACAGTGTCAATGAATTACCCTGATTGCATTATTCTCCTACACTGTAATGCTGGATATTTGTTTTTCTGTTATACTGTATACCGCATGCATGATGGGAAATTTTTCCGGAGGCAAAACCAGGACTAAAGTCTAAAAACGTAAAAAAAAAAAATTATAATTTTTTAAAATAACGTTTCCAACTCCAACCAGAGGCACTCAGTTTCCTTCAACATTATTTTAGACAGACCTTTTAATTCCATGGTCTTTCCTAATTTTTCTCTCTCTCCACACTGTAAAACGATGCTGAAGGCGTCTAAAATATACAATACTCTCCTTTGAACAGTCGATATTGAGATGTTTCTGCTACTTCTGCTCCGTAAAGCTTCATAACGGCGCTAATCCGAGGGGCTGTTTGTTAATCGGTGATTTCTGAGGCTGGTGACTCTGAATGAACTTCTCCTCTGCAGCAGAGCTACGTTTTGGTCTTAGTTTCCTGGGGAGGTCTTTGTGCCATGTTTCATCATGGTGCTTGATGGGTTGTGCAAATGCACTCGACACAAAACTGTTCTTGCGAGAACTGTTCCAGAACATCTGACCTTCATGACTAATAACATAAAAACTGACTGTTGCTGCTGTTGTTGTTACTTCATGACCTAATGCAATAGATCCAAACTTGTGTCCAAACTCTTGACTGGTACCGTAGACCAAAAAGCACTCACCAAAGAATGGCAAAGAGGCGTCCCGCCGCCAGCTAGTGATGGCATTATAAAGGGGACGTGATGGCTCACAGGTTAGCACTGCCACTTTGCACCTCGAGAGTTGGGGGTTGAAATCTTGAACTGCATGCACAGAGTTTGCATGTTCTTCCCAGTGTAGGCTGATTAGCATTTCCATATCCGCCATGGTGTTCGACCTGCGTTGGGTTGACGCCTCATCCCGAGTGTCCCCATCTTGTGACCCAAATTTTCTGAGATAGGCTCCAGGCCCCCTGCTACCCTAAACACGATAAGTAATCTGGAAAATGGTGGAACAGAAAGAGAGAGAAAATAAATAAATACTAATCTGTGTAGCATCGATTTCTGACACCATGTGTCCTCCTAGATTTCTTTTCATCTGTTTTTTTTTTCTCTGCCTTTTTTTTTTTTTAATCACAGTAGGATTCTGCAAATTTAAACTGACCATCATGCCGGCTTTGTTCCTGTTTGTGTGTGTGTGTGTGTGTGTGTGTGTGTGTGTGTGTGTGTGTGTGTGTGTGTGTGTGTGTGTGTGTGTGTGTGTGTGTGGGAGTACAGTAGGTGCTCTGACTCATCGCTCATCAAAACTATTCCACTGAGCCACCAACCTGCAACACACACACACACACACACACACACACACACACACACACACACACACACACACACACACACACACACACACACACACACACACACACACACACACACACACACACACACACACACACACACACACACACAACCACACACA
Source organism: Clarias magur (assembly GCA_013621035.1). Taxonomy (NCBI): domain Eukaryota; kingdom Metazoa; phylum Chordata; class Actinopteri; order Siluriformes; family Clariidae; genus Clarias; species Clarias magur. The sequence continues at coordinate 637,232 of QNUK01000381.1, forward strand.
CACACACACACACACACACACACACACACACACACACACACACACACACACACACACACACACACACACACACACACACACACACACACACACACACACACACACCACAACACACACACACACACACACACACACACACACACACACACACACACACACACACACACACACACACACACACACACACACACACACACACACAGAAGGAGAAGTGTTTATACACACACTTATTTCCCTTGCCTGGTGCTCAAGGTCAGAGGCAAGTGTGTAAAGAGTCTCATATCTACTTTTATAAATGACTAAGAAGTGCTAACCTTGAACCAAATCTATTATCTTTTTCTTCCTGACCTCAGTTTGCCCTTGTTTTACTTTTGCTCTCATTTACTCATAAATAAGTAAATAAATAAATTAGGTCAAATAAATAAAGGTCAGTGATGGCTGGAATGGAATATCAGAAAATATGCACTTATATCACAGACACCTCAGCTACATGAGAGCAATTTGAAGGTCGTAGGAAAATAATCAATGACGGCTTTTGATGAAGCAAATTTACCGCCTTGAAGGTGATTATTTACCAGAAACATCACCTCAAGACGTTACTTCTCTTACACACTTAGACACTTTACCAACATTTTCACCTTGTTTAGTAACCAGATATTCTTCTTTTATCCAGTCATATTTACAAGGGTGGGCAAATTACACAAATCCTGTATTTATGTAAAAGTAGAAGTCATCCATATACAGTACAGACCAAAGGTTTGCACACACATTCTCATTCAAAGAGGTTGAATTTGTATTATGGCAAGAAAAAAGCAGCTAAGTGAAGAAAAAAACGAGTGGCCATCATTACTTTAAGGAATGAAGGTCAGTCAGTCCGAAAAATTGGAAAAAATTGGGAAAAGTGTCCCCGAGTGCAGTCACAAAAACCATCAAGCGCTACAAAGAAACTGGCTGACATGCGGACCGGCCCAGGAAAGGAAGACCGAGAGTCACCTCTGCTGCGGAGGAGAAGTTCATCCGAGTCACCAGCCTCAGAAATCGCAGGTTAACAGCAGCTCAGATCAGAGAGCAGGTCAATGGCACACAGAGTTCTAGCAGCAGACACGTCTCTAGAACAACTGTTAAGAGGAGACTGTGTGAATCAGGCCTTCATGCTAGAATATCTGCTAGGAAACCACTGCTAAGGACAGGCAACAAGCAGAAGAGACGCGTTTGGGCTAAAGAACACAATAAAGAAAACTCTTGGAATGAGAAGGTGTGTCCAAACTTTTGCTCTGTACTGTACGATTCTAACTGAGTAAAAGTGTAAAAATACTTACATTCAAATTTACTCAAGTATCAAAAGTACTGAGCTTATATTAGCTCACAGTAGCCTTTAATTCACAGTGAAAGAGTCTCTCTCTCTCTCTCTCTCTCTTTTGATTTTCAGACAGGACATTACATATAGTACTGGTTATGTAATGCAACACCCTGAAGGAACGTAGTGAAAAATACAGTATATTTATTTGATATTTGTTGTAGGATATAGTGGAGTAAAAATAAAACATATCCACTGATAAAATTACAGATATGTACATGAAAAATGTACCGAAGTACAGTAACAAAGTTTCTTTCCACCTCTGCATACTGAATCTTTACAGAATACTTCTATCCATTTGTAGTTACACTTAATGTTGCATTACACACTAAAAAAGTTTGTTTCTCTTACCTAATGAGACAAAAAAAAAAAGAAAGACACATAGTAAATTAAAAAAGGAAAACTCAAAATGAAAAATTACCACCATAACTCTTGCTGTTAGAAGGCGTTGACACTAGTGACTCCTTCTATAACTTTTACATGAACATGTCTTCACATAAACCATCATGGTGTCTGATTTAACAGGGCGGTTGCACTTGGAAAGGAACAGTTCCTGAGCCAAGTCAGTTTTGCTCCTGATGGACTGCTACCTCTTGCCAAAGTTGGTATCTGGGAAGGGCCGGGTCTTTCCCACTTGCTCCAGGGCATGCAAGTCCTGGAGAGATGGCAAACAACAACAGGTCCAGCAGTGGCAGCTTGGTGGTCATGGGGTTTGAACCTGGGACCTCCCGAAACATAGTCCAATGCCTTAACCACTGAGCTAACCCTGACCAGTTTAATGGTTTAAAGGTCAGGCTGTCATAGGAAAATCATCAATGACTGCTTTTGTGATGAAGCAAATTTACCACCTAGAAGGTGATTTATACTGTATGTGAAGTAACAGCACCTCAAGAAGTTACGCTTCTTATACACTCAGAGACTGCGTGGATGAGCGCCAACCAATTGAACAGAGGGATCTCTTATGTGTAGATCCATCACCTTTGGAGCCCAATCAGGGTGGTGCCATCCATGATCTTCAGGACCTCAACGGACTAATAACTCAAGGACGAGTTGTTTGCAGTTGTTTGGAGAAAAGTACAGAGAAAGAACAGCACCAGTGCTGATGGCAGTGGGTAAGCAATGTGCTTTTCCAGCTTCCCATGCTGTTTCCAGTTGTCAAAAAGCAACACGCTCACAGGGAAACAGGGAAAGCTCACAGCAGGGCTGGAATGATGTGAGAGTTGAATGTGGAGCTGAAGTCCACAAAGAGACTCCTTGCCAGGTTTCCTGGGAATTTCAGGTTGTGAAAGATGAAATATGGAGCCATGGCGACAGGTCTGTAGTCATTAAATATTTTGGTTTTTAGAAGACATTAGCAATGGTGGAGACATTGGCTGGAATGTGGCATGTCTTCAGTGAGTGCAGTTCTTCTTTGGAGGAACACAGGGCACTTTGACACAGAGATCAGCTTCTAAGACAAACCCCTTAACATGCCACCTTTGCCGGGCTTTGACAGCCTCTGGTAATTCACACAGAATCCACTAACACGTGATTTCAGGAAGCTTGCTGGCATTCCAGAATCAGAAAAGGCATGGTGTCTCATATGCTTTGGAATACTCTTTATACTGTTGCGCCCAAAACACTAATGGCAATTGAACTGGGTGTTGAGCTGCTTTTGCTAGCTGTGAACATTTATGCAAAGAGTGTGCAAACAACATAGAGCTCCAGACCTTGCTGTCTCCCAAATTCACTGCTATTTCAGACTGTTACACTTGTTTTATGTTGGTTCTTCATGGTTAGCTGCTAACTCTTCATTCCCAGATTACACGTCTCAAAACATCACACCCGCCCCCCCCCCCCCCCCATTCTGTGGCGTTGGCTCTCGCTTAAACACAGATCTCTTTTTGGCTCAGTGACTACCCCACTGCTGGGTCAAAGTCTCAGAAATAACACCCTTGTCCTTCTCGTCTCAGTGCCTTTGACAGGGAAAAGAGAAGTGCAATGAAGGCGCATCAGTCCTGACCTCAGCGGGCTGTAGCCCCTTTCACAAAGCAGCGTGTGGTTTTCTGTTAGTGGAGTAGGCGTGATGTTTAGTGTGACCTATCAGAAATACTGTGTGTTATTGCTTTCAAAACAACAAGGACAGGTCAATCGAGTGTTATAGTGCTATCTGTGCACATTTACCAAATGCACGCGTAATTCTTCCAGAGAATTATTCCCGGTAGTATGAAGACCTCGCTGTCTGGCTTGCACAAGCACTATTAAGCAATTCGTTGACACGCGAGCTAAAGCGTACTCCGGCTTAGTGACTAAGGTGTCTAAGAGTACTGATCAGACTGTCCCATGTTCAAACCCCAGTGCCACCATGGGTCCTTGAGCAGGGGCCTTATCTGCTTAGATGTAAAATGGATAAGTGCATCTGCCAAATGCCATAAATGTAATGGCGCCCTGTCCAGGCTGTATCCCACCTTGCGCCCCAAGTTTCCTGGGAGAGGCTCCAGGCCCCGACGTGACACTGAATACAGGATAAAGTGGTATAGACGATGCGTGAGTGAGTGAAAGAGTGTGTGAGTAATCTGCAGTGCTGTCTTGCTTCTGGCAGTCATGCTACACTAGTCCCAGTGAATAATGTTACTATAGAAACATTAATGTATTACAATATACTCAACATCTTCTGACCAGTGGGACTGAAGAATCCAGTAGTGTTGTCGAACGTTTTTGTACTTTTCATCCAAATTTCAGTCTTGTTAGCTTGCCTCATCTTACAACAATTCTACACAAGACTGCAAACGTTTTCATACCCTTATGGAGAAATCAAGGAGTTTGTGTGTCTGCGTATTAATTATTTGGAGTGTTTTTCCATGTTCCATGAGTGTATATGACATTTTTGTGTTTCTATTTGTGCATGCATGTGTGCGTTGTGTGTGTTCTTGTACGTTCAGGGTATGTGTAGCATGTGTGCTAAAGTATCTAATAGGATGAGGCATGTGTGTGTGTGTGTGTGTTCATTATTTGGGGTATATTTGTGAGTTTCCGTTTATTTGAATGCATGAGGGATTTTTGTATAAAACTGTGTGTGAGTATGTATGTATGTATGTGTGTGCATGCATTTTTAAGGGAATTTGGAGCATGTATGTGTTCGCATGTTAAAGTGTGTGTGTGCGTGTAGGTTTTTAAGGGAATATGGAGCATGTGTGCATCTTCATATGTTTGTGTATGCGTGTTTGCGTGTGTGTGTGCATGTGCATGTCTATATATTTAAGAGTATATGATGTCTAAGGATGTCTGTATTAATGTATTTGATTGCATGTAGAGTGTGCGTGTGTGCGTGTGTGCATGGGTGTGTGTGTGTGTGTATATGTGTGTGTTTATAGAGGGACATAAAGCACTTCAAAGGCTTGCAGAGTGCTCTGAGAGTATCGGCACCTCCAGCCATGGGTAAAAAAGGCAGTGTCCATCTGTCATGCTTGTGTAGTTGTGTGTGTGTGTGCGTGCGTGTGTGCGTGCGTGCATGTGTGTGTGTGTCTGTGAGACCCTTTCTCTTTTTCATTTCTTTCATCTGAAGGACCAAAACATGTGCTCTGATTCAGTTTCCCTCCCTCTTTGTCTCACACATTTAATAAACAATTATACAATTATTTAATTATGCGCTCTGGCCTAATGAATATTCATAAAGGTTTATTTGCATGTCCCAGTCTTTCTCTGGTCCCCTCTTTCCTGTAAACACTGTGTGTGTGTGTGTGTGCGCGTGTGTGTGTGTGTGTGTGTGTGTGTGTGTGTGTGTGTGTGTGTGTGTGTGTGTGTGTCCAGGTCCTCAGCTCAAGGACAAACCCTTTTTGTGTCGGTGGTTTGGTGGATTATGTAACCCAGGAGGAATTTCAGCTCGTCCAAAACAGGCAGCATGCCACTCTCACTTCCACTCTCTTGCTCTGTTACCATGGCAACCTGAATGATGACGACATAAATACATCATGTCAGCCTTGAGAAAAGGCTGAGCGAAGGAAAGAGAGAGAGAGAGAGAGAGGGGGGGGAACAAGTCGTCAGTAATTGCAGAAGTCCTTCAGTAACCTTGTCTAGGGGAGGCTGATAACGCTGACAGTCATTAACTGTAACACTAACGTGTTTCATATCAGTCACAACAGGAGCGGCAGCAGTCTGTAAGAGTGTGTGTGTGTGTGTGTGTGTGCGCACACGAGTGAGTGAGTGAGTGAGTGAGTGTGTGTGCACAGTCCAATAGATTAGATGTGTATGTACGTGGGTGATGGAAGATGCTGTGCTATTATTTGGTTTGAGTTTGTGCGCGTGTGTGCGCTTTAAGTTATGGCACCGTGGATATTAATTCATTCTATGTATTCTGAAAGCTTTTAGGCTTTTAAAGGTGTGTAAGAGTGTGTACAAGTGTGTGATTGTGAATAGGAGCTCGGTCATTGTGTAGGTTGTGAAAAGGTTCAATATGAGCGGCTTTGTGTGCGTGTGTGTGTGTGTGTGTGTGTGTGTGTGTGTGTTTTCACTGAAATGAAAAAGCTCAATCTCAGCATTATGATGATACTTGAACGTTAAAATGATAACATTTAATAATTGATTTTTCTGGGGGGACGGGGGGCTGTGTTCGCATTATAACAAGAAGGAAAAAAAGTACAACAACAACAACAATAATAATAATAATAATAATAACAATAATAATAAAAAAAGAATAAAATAATAATAATAATAGAACAGCATGGTTAGTGGTAAGCACTGTGGCATTGCACCTCCAGCGTCGAGGGTTCGATTTCCCCCTCAGGTCTGTGTGTGTGTGTGTGTGTGTGTGTGTGTGTGTGTGTGTGTGTGTGTGTGCAGTTTGCATGTCCTCTCTGTGCTTGGTGGGTTTCCTCTGTGTTCTCCGGTTTCCTCCCACGCTCTAAAGATGTGCAGATTAGTTTAACAGACATTCCCAAACTGCTGGTTGTGTTTGTGTGTGTGTTTGTGTGTGTGTGTGTGTGTGTGTGTGTGTGTGTGTGTGTGTGTGCCCTGCGATGGATTGACACCCTATATACCCAGTCGACACCCAAAATGTCAAAAAAAAATATTCCTACAATGCCTATTTTTATAGTTTTTTTTATAGTTAAAAGACTTAATTTAAATAAAAAGACTTAATACCATTTAAAAAAGGAATGTAAAGGTAACCCGTATACTGTAGAGTACTGTACTGCTGTGTCTCCCACAGTGCAGAAATGTAAAATATGAATACTCGCGTAATTCATGCAAACACTGTTCTTTGGAATGCGCTCTTTAGTAGGGTTAATACAGTAATAATTCACCATCCCAGGCTACGTTTTCCTCTACGGTTGCTTTGCGTTCTCTCTACAGTAATACAAAAATGTATACAGTAATGTAATGAGAGTGACGCTCGGTGTCAAAATAAAGAGTCGCTTGCGTGATACATGATACTCAGCGCTCGTAACCTAATACTTGCTCGGTTTCCGATTTTTAATTTTATTAAATATCTTTGCTCGGTTTGCGGAACACTCGTAAACCACGTTACTCGCAATCCGAGGTTCCACTGTGTATATATAGTGTAAAATATTTTCAGTTTCTGCGAAATTGCAGCGGTTTCCATAAACAATTATTAGTTACTGTAGGTTCTAAAGAATAATCTGCGACCGACTGTGACAGCCAACTCTGAACGCGACTTCGCGGAGGTCGACTGTATATATAATGTTAGCTTTTCCTACCTGAAGTAACAACAATGTCTTTTTTCTCAGTTTAAACCCTTTGTCTGTATCAAGGGTCTGTTATTATAATGATGATGTCACAGGGCCTCTGAAGTTCATTTCAGTATGGCATATAGATATCCAACAACTTGTTGTTTGTTGTTCATGATGCAGAGAGGAGGATTGTGGGTAAATGTGGCCCGCAGAGACATCACAGGGCTGTGAGTGAGCTGCAGTAACTTGCCACTCTGTGTACTGTGTGCTATGCGTCGGTCGACTCAGTCATTTTCCGGCTGCATTTTTGATGGTTTTGATGTGCTGTTTGAAGATGTAATCGAATCTGGATAATACTGAACAGTATGAATAATATTGTTTCATTCTTTCCGCTTTATAATATAGTTTGTGTTCGCTTTCTGAAAGTGGCGTCTGTAAAAATGATCCATCCGTCCATCTGTAATCTCTACTGCTTTCTTTTGTGTAGGGCTGCAGTAAGCACGAGGTGGGGTATACCCTGGATGAGGTGCCGAACACATAACATGCCACAAGTACACACACACACACACACACACACACACACACACACTCTTGCACCACATGCGATTTTTTTTGTCGATGCAACAAAGTTTTGTGTGTGTGTGTGTGTGTGTGTGTTGTTGTTGTTTTGGTTTGTTTTTACAGTAAACATATTAAGCTCAAATTTGGTCAATTTTCTTATCATTTTACAGAATTCCGTCAAATTTCTCAAGCTACCTCTCACATACTAAGCTTTAGTTTTTCCTTCTTCCTGTCTAAGCAGGACTACATATATAAAAAGATCTGTTTTAAATTTAGCCAGCCATGTCGGTATCTTCTAGCAATGCCTCATACCTCACAGACCCGTAGTTAAGGTGTGAATATGAGAGTGTGAGCAGTGGAAAGTGCTGTGCCTTTGTTAATAAGTGTTATAAATAACCCTTCGCCATCTTTGGGAACCCATTTCAACACAGGTATGAGGAGTAATTGAGCAGACGCATTCTCCCTGTTCTTTCCCGGTGCATTATGTGTCTCTTCTCTCCTGTTCTGCTTTGAATGTGTGTGCATGTGTGTGTGTGTGTGTGTGTGTGTGTATCTCCTGAACCCATGCACAGAATGCTCCGAGCTTCAGAATGCGCCTCGCTCTCCAAATTAGCCCACAATGCCTTTTATTGCAAATGGCAAACCCATACACACACACACACACACACATACACACTCAGAGCTAAGCGAGGTTTTGTCAGAGATGCACAGAGCCGAAGGGAACGTTGCAGAATAAAAACACAACTGATAAAAGCTAAAGCCTAAAGGGATATTTTTTGTGAGAGTTAGTGCTCCAAATCCCTTGCCATTAGCGCTAAGTGAATTATTGATTTGGCGCTAATTATAAGGCAAGTTTCTTGTCCAACGGCATCTGCTGCTGTGCTAAAGATTAGGCACGTATCCAAGGAAAGATTAAAAAAAAAAATCCCAATCTTATCCCAATGCATACTTCAGTTTCTACTGATAAGCCACCATGTACAGTATTGCATGTAGGATGTCTTACACGTATTGCAAGTAGCATATTATTTGTTTCCCTCCTGAAACAGCTGATTTTGTACTACTATTGTGTTAGAACTTACTATTGTGTAATCTATGCATTTATGTTAGATCCGGTACATCTGCTTTTTTCTGTTTCCCTACTCTCCACAAAATCACTTTTTTTTTCTCTGCATCTCTTAGCACTAGCTTCAGCAACGCACAGAAGTGTAACTTTCTCTGTTGCTAACAAAGTCCCTATAGAGTGATGGATTGAAAAAATGCTAATATAATTCCCATTAAAATGAAACGAGGCATGTGAGAAAAGTTGGAAAAAAAAAAAAAAAAACAACTTTGACCAACTCGCGTGATTTTCATCAACACTGATTATCACTGAAACTTTATTGCTAAGAAATGTATGACTTTATCCAAAAATGTCTATCCTGGTTTAGCAAGAAACAATAGCTAAAACAGGTTCTGTGCTGTCGAGTTTAGTCAGGGCTCTGTGCAGGACACTCGAGTTCTTTCACTCCAACCCTAGCTCACTACATTGATCAGCCATAGCACTGTGACCACCTGCCTTTAGCCGGCAAAACAGAAAAATGACCCGTGTGTCCTGATAACTTTCTATCAGAACTACTTTTTCAACAATTCAGACTACGGAATTAGCTCTTCTATTGGATCAGACTACACAGGCCAGCCTTCCCTCCCCATGTGCATCGGTGGGCTTTGGGTATATGTCCTGACCACTGCACATTGGGACCATCTCACAAAAGCAGCGGTTTTGGAGTTGCGCTGAGCCAGTAATCTGGCATCACAGTTTGGCCCTTCTCACAGTAGCTATAGTTATTATAATTCATTACAACTGCGGCTGGAACGTGGGAGGGATATATTAGGCAGCAAGAGAGCCTTTGTTCTCCTGAAGTTGATGTGTTGGAAGTAGAAAAAAATGGGAAAGCGTAAGGATAATGAAGCCCAGATTGTCATGTCTAGACGATGGAGTCAGAGCAAATCCAGAACTGCAGCTCTTGTAGGATGTTCCTGGTCTGCATTGGTCAGGACAAACCAAAGATGCGCCAAGGAGGAAAAACTACTGGTTTTGTGCACAGGGGCATTGTCATGCTGGATCATATCTGGCCTCCATGATTCCAGCGAAGAAAAAAATGTGATTCTACCACACACAAGGACACATTATACAATTGTGTGCTTCCAGTGTTGTGGAAACAGTTTTGGAAAGGTGCACATATGGATGCAGTATTACATCATCCACGTACATTTGGTCGTAGAGTATATCTGGATTTACGACTGATCAAAGGAGGCCGACTGACTTTTATAAACACAGGCCACAATTACAAAAGGTAGAGATGAAGCAAGATTTTAAGAGGAAATCTTATTCAAGAAAGGAAGTTTTGCAGTCTTGCTTTATTACTCTCATCTTGGTACTTGTTCTACAAGACTCTTATTCTTTAATAAATTTTTTTAACAACAGCAACAAAATATGTTCTCTGAGAGAGAGAGAGAGAGAGAGAGAGAGGCATTGGTCATTTGGTGTGTGCGTAGGCTTTCATACCATTAACATTTACAGATTTTCACAGATGCCAGATGATGACTTGGCTGTTTAGACAGCTAGGGGGGTTGAGCGTCTTCCACCACCTGCGCCCTGGACATAGAAAACTCAGTTCAAGTCAATGAACTTTTATTTGTTTAGCACTTTTTTAACAGTGGTCATTGTCGCAAAAAAAAAAAAATTAGGGAAATTAGTTTGAAATTTGTGGGGAAATGTGTATAAATCCAAATGATCAGATTGTCCCTGATGAGCAAACGGATGGCGACGGTGCCAAGAAAAAACTCCCTGAGATGGCAATAGGAAGAATCCTTGAGAGGAACCAGACTCAACAGGGAACCCATCCTCATCTGGGTGATCTCAGATCGCAGGAATTGATCTGCAGTCATACTTCATGTTAGGAGGCTGGTAGTACAGGATTGGTAAATATGGACTCCACTTTTGTTATTGAAGGCTCAGGTCCAAAACTATTTGGAGGAATGTCAGCCCTGAACTATTAAACAACAGCAGTCAAAAGTCATCAGAGGACAGCTGTCGGCGTCAGTCTAACAACATCTTCATGGTAAAGTGGAACCGTCCCCAGTCACCACATGCATCCCAAGCAGATCACACGGGGCCTTCATGTGAGTAGATCTCCAACCAGAAAAGGGGCACCAGGACGAATTCAGACAGGTCCAGAGGCCAGAGGTCTAGATCACTGGCAGCTCAGAGAGAGAGGTATGATAGAATATATGAAAAGGTATGAGAGGTATGAAAAAGATCAAGAGCATGTCTTTCTAGTGTCTAGAGTGATGATGGGTTAAGCTGTGTTGTGCTAGAATCTTGAGTGAAGCATGTTGCAGAGTGGAATTTAAGTGCTTTCAAGTTGGTCTGTTTTTGGCTTTGCGGGTAGGCATTGAACTTGAACTTTAACTAGTGCTTGAACGTTTGTGGCAATAGATGGGAAGTTGGTTGTTGTGAGGGAGAATTTTGTAGTGGCATCTGTTATGGTCTACAGGGGATGACCAGCAAGGGTGAGTTTCAGTAGTCTCTCAGTTGGACACTGAGATTAGAAAGCACTCAATAAGCATCTGAGATGTCTGTGTCTGTGGCTAGAAATGAGACCTACTGATGAGCCAGGTAAAGATAGCTGGCTCATGGGCATGAACAGGTGGAGATTTTGCAATTCTGACCTTCCTTTTTCTGCCTTGAATGGTCCTACATTTTTAGGAAACCCTAAAGATATGTGAGCAGGGACATATGTCCTTACGCTTATGGTAGTTACAAGTTGTTAACTAAAAGGCCCTTGAAATGAGGTTTCTTCTCAGGGTTGCGGCGCTTACTCTCTGTGATAGTTGTGGTGGCTTGGGCATCTTACAAAGATGGCCTCTGACCAAATACATTTGCAAAACCCATCACGCACCATGAAATTGGCTCTCATGAAGATCATCCCAGCAAAGAAAGACCAAAACTTGCCTCCGCTACAGAGGAGAAGTTCGTTTCGAGTTACCAGCCTTGAAAATCACCAATTAACAGCACCTGAGATTAGAGCCGTTATGAAGGCTGTACAGAGCATACGACGAAGAAGAAGACACCTCTCAATATCATCTGTCTAGCGGAGATTATTGCATATTTCGAATCCATTCAGCATTGTTTTATAATGTAGAAAGAGTCAAAAATCAGGAAAGACCTTGGAAATACAGTAGAAGGTGTGTCCTTTGTGATCTCCCAAGGAATGTCTGGTGATCTCCCAAGAGCAAGTGTAATCTGTGTCTGAGGAGATAGAAGTCTAGGCTGGACTTCTCAACCTGCTGTCATCATGACCCCATCAAGTAAAGCAGAAGGGAGATAAATGAACGACCCTGTATTTTATAATGATTCCTAATGTTATTATCTGAGATGATGATGGGTTCCGTTTTGAGTCTGGTTCCTCTCAAAGTTTCTACCTCATGTCATCTCATCTTTGCCTTGCTGCTATCAGTTCTCACTCGTTTGGACGTAGATCTCTTTAAAGCTGCTTTGTGACAATGTTTGTTGCTAAAAGTGGTAAACAAATTAATAGATTGTCCAAAACGTACTATTTTATTCCGTGTCAGATGGTGGAACCACCATATCTTTCATGTAGAGACGTAGATAGTTCTCTGTTTAACTTAAAATGACAATCTGTCTTGTCCCAGCTAGCCGGCTAATTAGGTCTCCAAGTTAGCCGGTTAGTTTTTTTTTTGGTCAATTTATGTTGTCATGTCAATTTGTCTTGTCTCAGCTAGCCAGCTAATTAGGTTTCTTAGTTAGCTAGTTAGTTTTGCTAATTTATGTTGTATCTAGCACCTTGGTCCTGGAGGAAACTTGTTTCGTTTCACTGTATGTGAACTGTATATGGTTGAAGTGACAATAAAAGCCTACTTGACTTAACTTGACTTCACTAGAGACCTCAGCATGTCTGCAAATAGGGCAGTGGTGGCTTAATTGGTTGTGAGGCTGCTGGTTACAGGGCTACTGATCGGAAAGCCCTTGAGCAAGGCTCTTTATAACCTTATTTGGTCCAGGGGTGCTGTATCCTGGCTGACCCTGCGCTTTGACCCAAGCTTTCTAACTGGGTCAGGTACATGTGACAAATAATTGAATCTTCAAATATCACATAGTATAATCTGTCAGGGTTAATAGGTGTGAACATTCAAATGGCATGTTTTTTGCCATGCTGTAAAGTGGACGACTTGTGCAAAATGTACTTTTGCAATGTTTGTTTGTCCTTCACATCCGGTTCGGGGGGTATCCAGTAAGCATGTACGGCACAGACCAAAAGTTTGCACACACATTCTCATTCAAAGAGGTTGAATTTGCATCAGGGCAAGAAAAAAGCAGCTAGGTAAAGAAAAACGAGTGGCCATCATTACTTTAAGAAATGAAGGTCAGTCAGTCCGAAAAATTGGGAAAACTTTGAAAGTGTCCCCAAGCGCAGTCACAAAAACCATCAAGTGCTACAAAGAAACTGGCTGACATGCGGACCGCCCCAGGAAAGGAAGACCGAGAGTCACCTCTGCTGCGGAGGATAAGTTCATCCGAGGCACCAGCCTCAGAAATCGCAGGTTAACAGCAGCTCAGATCAGAGAGCAGGTCAATGCCACACAGAGTTCTAGCAGCAGACACATCTCTAGAACAACTGTTAAGAGGAGACTGTGTGAATCAGGCCTTCATGCTAGAATATCTGCTAGGAAACCACTGCTAAGGACAGGCAACAAGCAGAAGAGACGCGTTTGGGCTAAAGAACACAATAAAGAACACAATAAAGAAAACTCTTGGAATGAGAAGGTGTGTCCAAACTTTTGCTCTGTACTGTAGATGTGCGGTCGACACATTTAGAAAATTGTTTCAAAATAATTTTAGAAAGAATCCTTCGATTCATTTTAAAGCTTAACAATCTAGGCATTCTTTTTAAACCTATTAATAAGGGATCCTAAAAATGTTGTACATGCTAGACTACATCATAGTCCATCCATCCAGTCACTGTGACCTTTTACCGTCACTGAAAACCTACGTCGACAACGGCAGATGAAGACTCAGCTGTAAGTAAAAACTGAAATCCTGAAGCACATGCTAAGTCAGATCAGACCATGTTATGCCACAAGTACCAGCCGCTATAAAAAGCAAACCTTCTAATTGAGAATACGATGATATTCATGGTAACAGAAGTACCCTTTCCATTCAGCGAGGTACTGATTCATTTCCAGTCGCACCCTGTTCTTATTATGTGTCATATCGGCTATCAGGCAGCCGGAAAACTCTCCCACTCTTTCGTCGTCCTAATCAGCTGCAGCGGTGACGTGTTCCTGAGGTGTCCAGAACACCGAACAGATAGCCCTGTTTCTATTTCTGGAGCGGCACTTCGGCTAATTTCACACTCACTGGCAGTTGCGTAGAGCTCTCGTCGAAGCTGTCGCTTTCATTCAGTTTTACATAGTATCACCGTCACCGCAGAAATGCGTCGCGGCTGAGAAACTCCCAAGAGCTCCCTAAAGAGCTGATCTTGAACTTGTTCTTGATTCACTCTTAGTTTTCTGTTATCCGGTTAGGCATATTTTAGCAGCCCGGTAGTGCGAGTGTGAGTAATGGCTGAGAGGTCCACTTCTGATGAGAATCTGTTGGCCGTGGTGCGCGCACAGACAAGTGTCCAGACAAGTGTGGTACTTTTCTGTTACCAAGAATCGCCTAGAGTACATTTACACAAGAACAAGGGCGCCTGATGATAGAGGTATTAATACAGCACAGGGGGTTGAAGAACCTTTGACTAGCAGTGCAAACAGGTGAGAATAGAAGTGTCCGGTAATAACCTCATTGGTACCAAGGTCTCAGGAGGCAGGGAATGAAAAGAGCGGAGCTATTTGTCTCTCTCGCGGTTTTTTTATTTTGCACCAGACGCTTTTTAAGCACAAAGCTTTTTTGGTCCTCATGCACATCCATGCACACACACACACACACACACACACACACACACACACTCCAAAATCAAACTCGCCGTCCCACTGCTCGGCTAAATTTCAGCTCGGCTCTGCTCAGGAAAGGGCGGATACGGTTCACTTCATCTCTCTCTGGCGTCTGGCAGCCTACTGGAAAAGAGCGAGCACATAAATAGGCTGCCATAAACCACACGCAGGTGTAAATACTTACACATCATCTACTCCTTCTACAAAACTCCTCCGCTTAGTCAGAGCCGGGGATCGTTCTCACTCCCCCTGCCACAATGAGGCTATTTGCAAATTATACCTGAAAAGGTGGCTTATTTCACTATAAAGAAAAGTGTTAGTCTTAGTGTGATGTCACCTTAAAGAAAAGGTAGTGGCTTGGAAAATGGCTGACTTAAGCTAAACCCTGTTTTTTTCCCTTCTATTTAAGAAAAAAAAAAAAAAATATGTGCTTAGTCGTTATAGTCTGGTTATCTTACAGACCCAGATGCATGTACTGTACTGCATACACACCTAAAGTCTTCTGTTCTGAGCCTGCATGTTTCCCTTGTTTCTCATTGCTAAAATGTCCTTGGATATCCCGTCCCCCTTTTAATCTCTCTTTGTCTCTCATCTCTCCCTTAATGAGACATCCATTAGCACACTGCCAGAGTGAGGAATCCAAAGTGCTCTCGTTGGCTTCAATTAGCACTAACATGTTTAACCAGCAAGCGATGTAGAAAATGTGTGTGTGTGTGTGTGTGCGTTTTACTTTTAGTCAATTGCATACTGTACAATTAAATAATCAGTCCAATCTACTGAATCTGCTGTTTCGCATTTTTTTTTCCCACCGCTAAATACACAACAGTTACATAACTGATCAGCTAGCAAGCGTGTCATACTGTCCGAGGCAACAATTCATTTTTTTTTTTTATGCTAACTTTCGGATGGAACCGTGTGCACTTATCCATTTTCTAGCCCTCTCTCTCTCTCTCTCTCTCTCTCTCTCTCTCTCTCTCCTGAGCCAAGGAGGAATGACAGAAGCGGAGGCGTTGTGCGAATTGTTTTGGGCTGTTTTGAGCGGTGCAGTATCCTGACCGAATTACGTGTCATGATGGTGTTTGTCAGCCTGCACTGACACACCGTTCTGTGTTGACGTGGCCCTCCGGAACAGAATCGGGGGTGAAAAAAAAAAAAAAAGACATCACATATTTTTCTGTCATTTCTACTCACAGCCAGGCGTCCTTGACCTCCACTGGTTTCCGACCTGCCAGAGGATATGGAAATATGGGACATGAAATGCACTAGACTAAACGTGACGGTGTGTGAAGGTTTAGTTCATAGTGTCTGTGTGTGTTGGTGCAACATAACGTGCATGTCAAAACTGATGATGTAAATACAGTATAACTGTGTGAACATGTACACAGTGGGTATTTTTAGTAATCATTTGCTCATGTTTTAATGTTTTGTTGGAGTCTCTTGGAGTTTCTTCTGTTCTGTCTCTTTTCTGGCTCATCATGACCTTGAGACCAAACCGCTCTGGGCTATGGATGAATAATCTGCTAGCACTTATCAAGTCTTATTTGTCAAGCTGGGTCGGATGAAATTTCTGTCTACATGAGTCTTGTTAGTCGGTTCAATCCAGTTAGGTTGGAAAAACATTCACGGTTTACAGTACATTTGCTGTGAAAATGTTGCTCACCTCTAAGGGTGTTCTTTGGGGTCTGAAAAGAGGGCGCTTGCAGCTTCCACCGCATGCTGCTCGATCAGATTGGGATCTCGGGAGTTTGGAGCCCAGGTTGGAGCTTCTTGGGTCTCATTCTCAGTGGGCTGTGGTGCACTGGGTGTTCTGGTGCCATTCTTTTGTGGACAACATTGACTTTTTTTTTTTTTAGAGAGAGATTTGTGCTGAATCAGCTTTTCCATGGGATCCAACTGGACAGTCTGGGCTTTGGTCCCTGTGGACATGAGTGAGCCTTGGGTGCCCATGATCCTGTCACCAGTTTGCTAATGTGTTAGTTGGCCGACCAGTGCTGTTGATTGGTGCATACAGTATCTGTCAAGGTTGAAATACTTATTTATCAATGAATTAAAAGGAGAATGTTGTGAAACTCTGCTTCATATCAGAGACTTAAAATGAAGCCAGCCTTTGGAATAGGATCAAAGTAATGGCACCCAATGAAAAGAGGATATTATTAGGAAGCTACCGTGAAATTGATTGAAGCTGACATGGTGCATTGGCTGAGCTGAATTTCTTGGAAAGTGTACTGTATTCCCTGCTTAAAATGCAATCTCTTCTTGGTTGCTCAGCTTTCAGCTCTCTGATTTTTGCTTTTAATGGAATTGTGTGTTATGATGCCCAAGTCTCTCTCTCTCTCTGTCTCTCTCTGTTTCTCTCAGATGGAAGACCTGATAGCTCGGATGCAGGACGAGAAGAACGGCATCCCGATCCGTACCGTGAAGAGTTTTCTCTCCAAAATTCCCAGTGTGTTCTCCGGTAAGGCACATGAATAACCATACATGGTGGTCTTAACAAAGACAATGCAAGTGTCTCGTTTATTAACCCACACACAATGTTATAAAGCTGGCTAACAAGCCTACGCAATCTTAACACTAACATGGCCGGTCATGTTGCAGCAGCACACTGCATAACAACATGCAAGTCCAAATCCACAGCTCGAGTTCACATCGCTCATCAGAGTCACTAAAATATAAGTGACTTTGAACATGGCATGGTTGTTGGTGCCAGACCGGCTGGTTTGAGTAACTCAGAAACGATTGAACAAATTTTGCACAAATGCCGAGGAAACATCAAACGTGTAACTCCTTTTTGTCCAGAACTGCGTCGCATCGAGAAATAGAGAGAGAGAGAGAGAGAGAGAGAGAGGGAGACACGGTTTGGTCCTGGTAAAGATTAAAGTACAGTTCCTACTGAACGCGTAACACGTCCGCCCCATTGTACAGTCGAATATTTCATAAGTCAGACCATTATACTGTAAGTGGACGACTGTCTGTCCATTCTACTGAGGAAAAATACTGTGTATTGACCCCGCTTAGGTTTTGACATTGGAGTAGCAACAGGGTTACGTTAACTAAATGTCAATTGTAATGTAATTTTATTGACTAAAATTTTGATTGATTTACTATTACTTTTTTTTTTATACTATTTTTTTTTTTAAACTACATTCTCCTGTCATTTTGTTGTGACTTATTTCTAAGCTTTGGCAATATAAATAAATATTTGTCATGCCATTAAAGCACCTTTGAATCTTGAATCTTCTGAAAGACTCTCATATTTCTCCGACCTGTGGCTGAGCATGGAAACCAGAATGCAGTTAATGAGATTCAACTCATCTAATGAACAACGAGAGAGAAAGCTGGAGAAAGAAATGGAAAGTCATTGTGGATGGGATTAAAAAACATATTTAAAAAAATGACGCGAGAAAGTGAAAGAGAAAGCGAGATTGCCAGAGAGAGAGAGAGAGAGAGAGAGAGAGATATCTAGAGAGAGGCAGAGATTCTGAGATTCCTAGAAAGAAGGAAAGAAGAACAAGAAGACAGTCCTATCCATCACGACACCAATTTAATTTTATTTGAATCCCTCTCTCTCTCTCTCTCTCTCTCTCTCTCTCTCTCTCTCTCTCTCAGGTTTAATGAGAGCTCTGGCCTTACCACATCCTAATGGTTACGTCCAGATTAGATTTGTAAACGCATATGATTGGATGACGAGAGCAGAGGCCCGTATTTGTCCAAGCTGACCGAGCAGGAGTGCTGAGCGTCCAAATGTCTTTTCTAATCGTATTCACTCCGTGTGAAAGATGAGTCCTCAATCTGCTGGTCAGCAACGCCAGCCCTCTCTCATAAACGCACTGTATCTTAACATGAGATGAAAAGCCAGGAGGCAGCTCCGTTATGTGAAACTTAAGACATCCAGTAAGCGGGACACGTTGAAGCTCGGGGACGTCTTGTTTTCCAAATATAGTGATTAATATACTGTAGAATTTCTTATTATAAGCTCAAAATCAAGTATGAACACAAAATAAAAAAGAGATCAAACATAAGCAGGTGTTTATTTAGAATGTAAATAGAAACATTTTATTATTATTTTATTTAAATAATGTTCTAATGTAGGCGTCACAGTGGCTAAGTGGTTAGCACGGTCGCCTTGCACCTCCAAAATGTCAAAATCTTAATAAAATAATTTATAATAAAATAAATGAAAAAAAAAAAATAAAGTAAAAAATAAACTAAATATTAATATAAAAATAAATAAAAAATGAATAAAATGAATGTATTTTTAATTATAATGTTAAAAACGCCCTGCCATAATTTTGACTTTAATAAATTAGTTTGAGCTATTTGGAGAAATTGGTTTATGTCATTTTCAGAATGTTTAAGAAAATCTTTTTTTTTTTTTTTTAATAATCTTACATATAATTAGAATAAATGCAAATATATATATACTGTAGTTTTGTCTTAAAATTGTGAAACTTATCTGTAAGATATTTTAATGAATCAATTAAAAATAAACTTTAATCCATTACTTTTTATTTTTTTAATGGCTTCACATGGTAATGAGAAACTTCAATGAAATTATTATTTTAGATTCAAATTATGAAACCAATTTTAGATCATTTAGAGAAACATTGATATGTTAATTTTTCATTACTCATATATTAATTAAATGTACGCAAGTTTTAATGAAACATTTTTTTTCCTCCTGTTCTCCTAATCACTTTCTAAACTCCGTCCCAATCACTGTATATCTTCTATTAGGTGCAGCTTCTTCTTCTTCACTTTACTTCCTTCCTTCCCCGTTTTCCATCTTCTCCTTTTTGATCTCTCGCTCCTTCTCCTTCGGACTTTCTTCTTATACCACTTCATTTTTTCTATTCCTCCTTTTTCTTCTTTTCTCTTTTTTTTGCGTCCTTCTTCTTAATCTCTTTCCCCTTCACCTCCATTTCCTTTTCCTCCTCCTCATTTTTCTCCTTTTTCTTTCCTCTTCTTCTTCTAGTCCCGCCTTCCTCCACCTCAGGCTCCCATTCTTCTTCTTTTTCCCTCATTCTTCTACTTTTTAAAAAAATTTGATTCACCTAATCCTTCTTTTCTCATTCTTCATCTTTATTTCTCTTGCATCCGGCATTTCCTCTCCATCTTTCTTACCTTCTTCCCTTTTTTCATCTTATATTACGTCTCCCCTCCTCCACACCACACATTTCCACCTCCCTCCTCGTCTTTCTTCTGGGATCGGGGGCAGCTCAGTGGCGTCCTGTTCAGAAGGTCCTACAGTAGGTTTAAACTCCAGCACCACCAAGTTGCCACTGTTGGGCCCTTGAGCAAGGCCCTTAACCCTCAATTGCTCAGATGTAGACCATGAGCTAAACATGTAAATGTACTGTAAGTCACTCTGGATAAGGGTGTCTGCCAAATGCTCCAATGTAAATGTTTGCACCCTCCTCCTTCATAATATTTACTTTATCTGTTTGTTTTCATTTCTTAATCTTCCTTTCCTCATCGTCATCTTACTCATTTGTCTTCTTCTTTCTTTCTATTCCTTCTTCTTCTGCTTTTCATCCCCTCCTCTAACTTATTTTCATCTTCTTCTTTAAAAAAAAAATGGATTTCTTCTCCTTCTCTTTCCCACCTGCGCCATAATGTTCTCCTCCTTTTCCTTCTCTCCATCTGGTTTCTGCTTCTTGTCTTCCTTCTCTTGCTTCTTTTTTACATTTCATCATCTCTTCCCTCTTCTTTTTCTTCTTCCTGTTTCTGCATTTACGTGATTTCATTCACTGATATGTTTTTTTTTTACTACGACTCTCTCATCCTTCCTCCATGATCTCCTGCTCCGCTCCTTGCTTTTTTTTGTTGTTGTAAAGTTTCTTTTCCTCCTTTTTCTTTTTTCTTTCTCTTTCTCTACCACTTTCTTGTCCTCCTTCGCTCTCTTTTTCTTTTTCCTTTTTCTTCTTCTTCTCCTTCTCCTAATACTTACAGTACTTTTCCTCTTCTCCACCTCTTCCTCCTCATCCTCCTTTTCATGTGACTAATTTTGCTCCACCGCTGTGTCTGCAGGTTCGGACATTGTGCAGTGGCTGGTGAAGAACTTGAACATTGAGGATCCAGGTGAGTGGCTCCTCTAACACACTAATGTGCTGTAATTCAATAAAGTCAGGGTTGCTGATGGTCACTGAAACTTTTCAGTACCAATTCTACTACAGATTTCCCTACATACTACAAGCTTCCAGTTTGGCCAGTTAGTCCGTTTAATGTACATTACACGTTTCCAATGTCTAATTATTGTATGTATGTTAAAAACAAGTTCAGTATCAGCATCAGAACGCCTGTAAAAACACTGAAGAATGAGAGCTTATAAAATTTTTACTGTTTCCCAAATATTGGTAAGTGATAAAAATATATATACTATGTATCTATTTGACTTGCATGACACTCAGTACAGTATGTGAGAACGTTTACACCGAAATGTTGCACAAGACCATAAAAAAAAGTGTAAAAATGAAAGCAATGTTGCTGTATCGTGCATCTTATTAAATGTCACAGCTTTACGGCTTAATATCTTAAGTTCACAGAATTGCACAGAATTCCAAAGTCTTGAGACAATATTTGAGTAGTCAGTCATTTTCAGCCTGCACCGGTGACACCTGGTGATTTGAAAGTAAACAGGACGCAAGCAATAAAGCTTCCCGACAGAAAGCTGAAGGCCATTAATTTATAATCACAACCAGTGTGTCTGGCAGAAATGCTGAAATATTAACCGGTTAATCATTTATTAATGAACACGACACTTTCGGTCTATAACTCCCTCCTCTGTGTGTGTAAGGTTTAAAGGTCACAGCATGAAAAATCTACTACTGCGTGCACGTGTGCGCGCATGTGTACGTATGTGTGTAGAAAACTGCACACTCGAACAGTTGCAGTAAAATTGCATAACACTAAAGATACATTCAAAGAGTGGTCATGTGCCAGAAGCTACAGTAGGAAAGTTGTTAATACTGCAGGCTGAGATCATCAATTAGGCTAAAAGAACATGAAAGCTAGTTCTACTGGTACTGCAGCTGTGTTAGTAGTCCTGATCGTGTAGCAGACGGAGGGAAGGGTGGGTTGATGGAGGATACCTGTAAATATCTTGATTGATGACTGACAGATGGATGGATCGGGAGTGGCTTAATTGATTTAAGGCTGCACTGATGCCTAAATGGATGGATGGATGAATGAATTAGTGAACGGAGGAAACAAATGAATGGATAAATAGAATGGGTGTATTATAAAATGGTGGTGTGTAATATGGTTTCCAGTTCATGCTTACAAATGACTTTTTTTACAATCTGGAAATCCTGGAATTTGTCCGTTCCATTAGGGAAGAAAAACTTTATAGATGTGATAACCTGGTCAGTCAGTACATTCAGGTCGTCGGCTGACTTCATTTTATTGCCACATAACGTTACTGGCTCTAGACCTGAGCAACTGAAGCGACCCCAGATCATAACACTGTCTCCAGAGGCTTGTACAGTGGACACTATGCGTGATGGGCGCATCGCCTCATGCGCTTCCCTTCTTACCCAGCCACGCCCATCGCTCTGGAATAGGCTCAATCTGGACTCATCAGGCCACATGGCCTTTTACCACTGCTCAAACGCCCAATCTTTACGCTCCGAAGGCTTTTTTCCTGGATAGTCTTACTATTCAGCGGTTTTCTTGCACACACACATCTGTTTAACTCCAATCCTGTGAGTTCTTATCACATTGTGCGTTTGGAAATGTTCACTATTGACTGTTACTTTCACTATTAAACACAGCTAGGGTTTCTACTGTCTTTTGTTACAATGCAAACTTTTACATGTTCCCCATGCATTATTTCTTTCAACCACAGTTGACAGTTCAGCACGATCCCTGCACCGATAGTTTTAATAACATGTTAGACAGTTCTTAATCCAGTTTCAGTCATTTCAGCAAATTCCATAGTTGTTTTCTTTGCTTGACGCAGGCCCTTCTGCAATACTGCGCAGGCAGCGTGGTGGGTAGGATGAATGCATTGGTTTGGATAAATGTGCAAATTAATAATCAACAAAAATGAACCTGCTAAATAACCTGTTCAGTGGATGGATGGATGGATGGAATTGGTGGATGAGTATAGGAATTGGTGGTGTACTGGTTGAAGGACCGATGATAAATGAATAGATGAGTACAGATATATATATATATATATATACTGTAGGTGAATAGATGTGTTGATTAAAGGATGGATGATGAGCGAATTGACAAAATCTGCATAAAAAATGTATTAAAAAGAAATTAGTTAAATAGCTGGTTAGATGCAATGATAAATGATGTGGAGATGTAAGAATGAGAAGATAGGTTGAATAAAGGAATAAACAAATTATATAAAAATGGAAAGAGAAGTACCTACAGTAGATGGATGGGTTGATGGATGGATGGATGGATGGATGGATGGATGGGTGGATGGATGGATGGATGGATGGGCACAGTGTTTCATATGTGGATCGGTTGAAGAATTGAGGGATATGGCGGATGGAGGGATATCTATGGGAAGGGATATATGGCTTTACTGCTGAATGAATCGATGACTATCTGAATTGATGGATGGATTCATGGATGAACTGAAGAATGGACGAGTAGATGATATCTAGGTGGATGGATGGGTGGATGAATGAATGAATAGTTTCATATCTGGTTGGAAGAATGAATAGATAAAAACTGTATGAATAAGTTTAGGAGTGGAGGATGGATGGATAGATTGATGGATGAATGAACATCTGGCTGGATGGATCGACGCATGGACAGATGGAATGCTTCATACAACTATCATGTCAGTAAAGGCGCTGTGTTTGCAGTGGAGGCTCTGCACCTGGGCACGCTGATGGCAGCACATGGATACTTCTTCCCCATCTCAGACCACGTGCTCACGCTCAAAGACGACGGAACCTTCTACAGATTCCAGGTCTGTGACTCCGCGTGCGATTAAAAGGCTTTGAAAAAATATCACTCCAGGCAGAAAAAGGAAAAAGAAACCAAGCTCAACATGAAACTAGATTATACACTTCTAGTTTCTGTGTGTTAAATGTACAGGGGTGGGGCAGTTATAGGGATTGCAAAGGATAATGAGAGCAGGACGACCTCGAAGGAAGGCGTCTTTATTAGCGTCTTTCACAAGTGTGTTTATCAAAATGTTCATATCGTGACAGAGATAAAAACATATCCATGGTTTAAACTTTTAAAGACAAACTAAATCCATTTACAGTGCATAGAGTGTTATTTAATACACAGTACAACAGTAGCAATGTCAATTATAATCAAATTCCAGGGACTTCTGGGTAATGTCACTTCAAGCACTAAATTGTTCGTGTCTCTTTCCTCAGACGCCGTACTTCTGGCCTTCGAACTGCTGGGAGCCTGAGAACACAGACTACGGTGAGAGTGGATAACATTTTGGAGTCATTTATTTATTTATTTATTCATTCATTCATTTGAATGATTTTTGTTAAAGTGGATTTACTTTTCTCTAACATGCACAAGTTGATAATCTGTACTGAAGTGTGTGAGTGTGCGCTGTGTGTCCTGATGTGGTTCATTTGCACATTTAGGCTAAAATTTAATACGAGTAAGCGTTTTAAACCCCACAGAATATTTACGCAATATCACACTAGAGGTCGTGCCGTTGTACTGAATGCACACGAGGGCGCAGCCCCAGTAATGAAAATATTATATCACCGCCGTGCTGATATTCAGCACAACAGCGCAACCCTCGAGTGAGATGTTACTGTTATACAACGGTTCCAACAGATTATGATTGTTTGTTTATTTAACCAGCTGTTTTAAATTCTTACTGGTACAGAAGTTGAGGAGAAATAAACCATGGAATAAAAAGAAACTTAGCAGATTTACTTTATTGTCCATTTATTGCAGTTTAGAATATTAGCTAACTTCAGGGCAGGGGCGGATCTACCGGGGTGGCAATCGCCACCCTAAGAAAAAGCCTTGCCACCCCATTTGCCACCCCAGCACTAGTGCCCTAGTGTTCTAAAAAAAAAAAAAAAAATGTTTTTTGATTTATCTGACGTTCCAATCCAGATATCAGGTTCAGGTCAATCGCACATCAGCCTTTGTTTCATTTTTATAGGACAATGTAAAAATGTGCACCCTAGTGTATACACCGAATAAGAATAGCGTTCCTTGAATCCACAAAAACCATGCAAGTATGCTTGCTTTAGTGTTGCCACCCCTCATCATTTTAATTCCATCCCCTTGCCACCCCATGAATAATTTTCTAGATCCGCCCCTGCTTCAGGGTCCTTGGATTGAATCCAAAATTGTGTTAAATGGAAAGCTGCTAGTAAAAAAAAAAAAACCTACTTTCACTCGCGCTATGAGTCAGTTAGTGTAATTAACGGTTATGATGCAGAGCGATACATCGAGGTTAACGTCCCAGTGCCGTTATGCTCTACAGTACATCACTGCGCGTGGAACGCCTCTCGTCCAATCAGATTGCTCGGTCAGAACTAATTGTCTGTACAATTCAGATTTTAAAGTGCATGACTCCATGCGAATGATTTGATCACGTAGACGTTTTCACTGATGAGTCTTCTTTTGAGTACGTTTAACAGAACAAGTAGGATACGAGTGTTTTTCCAAAATTCTAGGATTGTCATAAGTCTGAAATCTCTTGTGTAAGTGTTCCAGCTTGAATAACAGTAAGCAGTGAAAGGAGTGATGCACAATAACTCGTTGTTTTTATTAAATCTTTTCATCGTTTTAGGATTATTTATTTTTTTTATATAGTGAACAAATCCATTGAATCAATGTGTGTCTGTATGTGTGTGTTTGTTTATTGTAATTCTCATCGCTCTCTCTCTGTCTGACTGTGCAGCTGTATACCTCTGCAAACGAACGATGCAAAACAAAGCTCGTCTGGAGCTGGCTGACTACGAGGCAGTAAGAAATGACCGCATGCACTGTGACATTTTGTGACTGAATGATTTTCAGGGTCAACATAAGCATTAATGCACCCAGCCGCGAAAAGTACAATGTTACTGGTGTGTAAAACACAAACACACAGACAGACAGACACACACACACACACACACACAAAATAATTTGAAAACACAAGAAAAAAAAATGAGGCTAAAAAAATTTAATAAAAAGTGGAAAACCCTAGTGAGAAAACACAAAATCTAAAAATACTTAACGTTATCTAAAGTGCCCAGAAGTGCAAAATGCAAACACACAAACACATAAAAACGAGCGCTCCTGTGGTATGGCTTAAACATCATCAGCCACGTCCATCCGGGGTTTTTCAAAGTGAACTTTTATGTCTCTGATGGCTTTAAAACGTTTTTTCAATCATTATTGTTTTAGACCATTGGTAAAGTTCAGTGCTGCTTGTTTTACCAAAGCCAGCAGAGGTAAAATGGTGCCGCCTAAAAGTTGGCTGATGATGTCAGTCATGACTCACCTAAAGCAAACCTTTAAGAAAAGAATGATGTTTTTCTAGTCTCACGGGACTGAATTGTGCTTTCCCTTTACAAGCTCGACTTTGTCCTTTGTATTTCCGCTGAAGGTGACTTAGGAGAAACAAGGAGACATAACGGAGATACAGCACGAGACTTACTTGAGAAGCACTTGAGAAACCTGAGACGTACATGAGAAACAGGACTGCATTTGAAGAAGAAGCAAATGAGCCATATATAAGACTGTATATGAGATTAAAGCCGGATATAAATGAGAAGCATGATCATGAGCGCTGCTTTTGGTTTTGTTTCTGTTTTAATTGTTCCAATTCCTACTTCATTTCTTCTTGCATGTGTATTCCTCTTGTGTGTTTTGTATTTTGCAATTCAGCATCGAACGAAAACCTTTGGAACAAACTCAACTTGATGAAAGTTTTCTTTGCTGAATTTTTTTTTCTCCACTTTTTCACCTAGAAAACAACACACTTGTTTATCCATAAAACATATTCACACCCGTGTCGTGTATAAATACAGTACATTAATTAAGCCAGTCACCAGTCCGGGTGTTGCATCAGGAAATGTTAATCATTTTCTAAGTAACAAACCTCAATTGAGTGTTGTGTATTTAAGTATTCTAATAAGTCATGGATATCCTTCTAGCCAATCTTACCTTCTGTTTGACCTTTGACCCCTGTCTGTCCATCTGTCTGTGTCGCAGGAGAGTTTAGCGCGACTCCAGCGTGCCTTCGCCAGGAAATGGGAATTCATCTTTATGCAAGCAGAAGCACAAGCTAAGTGAGTGTCATATTGACCTATAGGGGTCAAAGGTCAGGCTTGTTGCATGTTATACTGTACAGTATGTAGCACTTTCAGCTCAGTCGGGCTCAAAAATCTACTGGTCTTTATTTTCTGAGCTACAAAACAGATCCTGTTTTTTTTTTTCATTAATAATAATACACACACACATAATAATAATAATAAGGCTAACTAGGTGTTTATAGCTTTCATGTGTTACCAGTGTCTTATTCTATATGTAATTGTTATTCTATTATAAAAAGTTATATGTGGCTTAATATTTAAATGTAAATTTATAAACAATATTTTTTTAATTGATCATATTTTTTATTGATTATTGAATAGGTGCTTTGTAATGTTTATTAATTTCTTTTAATAATCTTTAAATTTTCAGGCTAAAATGCTTTTCTCACTTAAATATGATTTTTTTTATCTTTAATGCGTTTCATCAAAATGTTTCCATTATATGTTTTAGTATCGCTTAATGAGTTCATTTAGTAATACTTGATGCTTCTGGATTTAATATTGAATACTAATTGGATGTTTTAATACTAATCAAAGCCGTCTTTAATTACTTAGTGATGTACTGCGTATGTATAAATAGTTAACAACAACAACAACAACAAAAGTTCATTTAAAAATTTTATAATTTTGCTAGCATTAGTTTTGGATGAGAAAGAAAATACATTTTCTTTTTTTATTATTATTATGTTATTATGAAAAAAGTGCAGTTTAAACCAGATTTCATTTTATATTAATTATAAACATTTTATGGATTATGGGATAAAATTATATTGAATTATATTATTCACAGCGTAGTCAGAAGTGAAGTCAGTAAATAATGCAGTTTGGCTACAAAGTGGGTGCAAACTCACAGACACCTCCATGTACAGTACAGTATGAACCTTGTATATTTTGCTCCTTAAAACAGTTTACTGTTTATAGATTGAATAAGTGAATATACGTTCATGTTGATAAATAGGCTGAAATCACACGGTCGTTCTGCAATATCCTTCTGGAGGCAGGAAGTGAAAAACACAATGTTAAAAAAATTGATGTTGGAAAGTCCATATTGCAATAGTATAAATCAAATCACTAAATATTTTGGATGTAAAAAAAATGAGAAAGACGTGTCTGTTATTAAAGCCATAGATATAAACACAGTGGTACCCCGGCCTAAGATCAAGAAGAGCTGGAATTATTCAAGAAATTTGCCTCGGCATGCGAACCATTGCCAAACAAACCGAGACAAACCGAAGACCAGCTAAGTTGCACGTACGTCCGGGAGCCGTTCAAAACTTGTTACGTCAGTGGAAAGCCAAGTGAAGCGAGTTTACATCTTTTTTTGTGAGGTTTAATGTCTATTTATTTCAGGTTTTTACTTCATTTACATGTCTTTTCGAAATGATCTGATTGTTTCTATATGCAAAAATATGATTATAGTGTTAGAAATGGGTAATACTGGTAATACTTTTTGGGAGGCAGGAACGGATTATCTGCATTTACATTATTTCCTATGGGAAATGCGTCTCACAATACAACATTTCACCTTTAGAACTCGCCTACTACCACTGTAACCACCTCATCCCCCACTGGATTGGGCGCAATATGTCACTTATTCCTGCTCTTCCCCTCATACAGGGCTGTGGTTGGCACATGAGCTGTCAATCAAGTTGAAGCTTTGTTTACATTTGCCAGTCTTTTGTGCAATTGTTTACCCTTGATGTAAGTGTTGTACCAGTTCGCGCCACGCAACGCAGCAGAACAGACATCATGTGCAAACGACCTACTGTACTGTATATAAAGCACTTTAGTTACTGTGAGTTTTAGTAGGGCGAAGCGTTATTGAACAGGAATGAATAATGATTGAATTCATTTGAACTGATTATGTAATTGATGTCTTTCCTGTCCAGAGTCGATAAAAAGAGGGACAAAATCGAGAGGAAGATTCTGGACAGTCAGGAGAGAGCATTCTGGGACGTGCACAGACCGGTGGTAAGAGGACAACTCTGTACTGTGTGTGTGTCTGTGTGTGTGTGTCTGTGTGTAGTTTAGTGGACAAGGGGATAGAACGTGTTTGAAAAATCCCCAAAAGTCTGTTTAGAAATACAGTATATCAGAGATCTCAAAATAAGATTAGACCTAATTTACACCAATGGGGAATTTCTACTGTATACCGCTTATCCTCTACAGGAGACTTTGGGCATGAGACAGGGTACACGCTGGGCGCGCACACACACACACACACACACACACACACACACACTCCAGGCAGTTTAGGAACACCAGTTAACCTAACCTGTATGTCTTTGTACTGTGGGAGTACCCGGAGTAAACCCACCAAGCACTGGGAGATCATGCAAACTCTATGCACACAGAGGTGGGAATCGAATCCAGACCCTGGAGGTGCAAAGTGACGGTATCAGCCAGTACACCACCTGGCTGCCATTTCTTAAAATAAATGATTTCATAAAGTACTAGCTCCTGAAAAAACCTGCTGATATATATTTTTTTGTTTGGTATAAAGTATTTGTGTGTGTACAGATTTAAACATAGTTCATTTAATATCCATTTAATAATGTAAACTGACAGTCAATAGAAACTTTCAGGTATAAATGTACGAGTGTTTCTATTTGTACTGGGGTTTGAAATGATCCTTGTGGATTTGCTGATATCTTGCTGTTTGGGTAGTTCAGACAATGTTGAGCTGTCATGGTTTCACAGTTCATTGCACACGGGATGGTCTCTTTTCAAATGTAGCCCAAACACCCATGGTGCAATACTCAATGCGTACATGAATAATTTGAGGATTGGTTTTGGAGGCCTATATAAGGGCCCAATAAAGACCATCATTATTAGTCCAGTGAACGTCATCATGCCATGTCTATCACGTGAACAGCGTCTCCGGGCACTGGGTATGGTGGAAGTTGTTCACAACCCACAATCAGAAACTTGGTTCAACTTGGTTGCACACTGCAACAGGTTCTGTTGATGATAGACCACGTCCAAGGCCAGAGAGAGTGACAACCCCTCAGCAGGATCGCTACATCCAGCTGCAGCACCTGCGGGACCGGTTTCGCCCTGCCAGCCGTACAGCACAAGAAACCCTTGGCAGGAACAACCCCCGGATCAGCAGCCACACTGTGCGGCGACGTTTGCGGGATGTCGACCTCCAAGCGCGCCGACCTTTACGCACCAATATCCTGATTAGGGTTCAACGTCAGACACGGCTACAGTGGGCCAGGCAGCACCTCCGGTGGACACAGCAGCGCTGGGCAGGTGTGCTCTTCTCAGATGAGAACCGTTTCTGTCTGGATCACCCGGATGGTCGGGAGCGAGTGTGGCGTCGTCGTGGAGAACATCACGCAGAGTGCTGCACATGGGAGCAGAATCGTTTTCCGGTTGGCAGTGTAATGGTGTGGGCAGGGATATCTTGCAATTACCGGACACAGTTGGTGGTCGTTGATGGCAACATTACTGCCCGCCGAACATAGACCAGATCCTGCAGCCTAACATGATCCCTTTCATGCAGCAGCACCAAGATGTCGCCGTGTTCCAGCATGACAACGCCCGTCCACATTCGGCACGAGTGACCCAAGCCTATCTGCTATCCCAAGGCATTGATGTCTTACCGTGGCCTGTCTATTCTCCGGATATGAATCCGATTGAACATCTGTGGGACTATCTCGGTCGCCAGGTGAGCAATCGGGTTCCCCAGCCACCAAATAGGCAGAGGCTGATCCAGGCACTACAGCAAGAGTGGGAGAGGATTCCGCAGGACACAATCCGACGTCTTGTCAGGAGTATGCGCCAAAGGATGGCCGCCTGCATCAATGCACATGGGGGCCATACTCGCTATTGACTGTTGTGAATTTGCGTGTGTTAGACGCAATTTTCTTTTGTTAAATTTACCGTGTTTAAGTTATTCTTGAAACTTTAAATCTTTGTTAATGCATGTCAGCAACCTCAAGAAATGATTTATATGAAACAAAAACAGTTTTGGGTTCTAAAATAAATCTTATGTTAAAAAGTACGGCCTCAAAGTTTTCACTGACTATCAGTGTACTTACATTATTGTTTTTAGTAGCTTGTCAACGTATTCAGTAACGAGTCCAGGAATGCAAAGCATACAGTAGGTATGGCAGCATAGGTATGGCAGCGGCTTGGCTCGGTTAGTTAGCGAGATGACGAAGGTCTTAGAGTGAAAACTGAAGCTTCTGAAGCTGATCTGTTTGATCCGAGTGTACAGACATTGGCATCATTAGATTGGCATCTAATGATTTTCCCTGCACAACACACAATGAGGTGTAATTTCCCCTGGAAATGTGCTGATCAGAGCAGAACCAGATGGCAGTAGAGGAAAAAGCTCCATGTTGAGCTGAAACTGCACATTTGAAGCCCTTTGAACATCTTCATCCCAATTAAACCTTTAAAAATAGATGACCGGTCCTTTGATGGTCTTAGGATAGTTCACCTTGACCTTGAAATGGAACTTTGAACCCTATGACGTGATTTAAGCTTCATCTCTAATTCAAGTGACATCTAGACAACTAGACATGCTAATGCACTGTACTGTAGCTTGACTAAATATATGTATTATTATGGAGCATCGATGGATTAAAATGCACATTTTATTAGCCGTCTGGCTGGGGAAAATGTCTGTCAGGGGGTTTTAAGTGATGCCACGGACAAACTTTTGCAGCATTCTGCGGAGATCAAGATTTAATCTGATTTTAATTCCTTATTTCTTAATTTCAGTTTTTGTATTAATTAGTATTTTTTTTTAAAAACATGGTTACTCGCTCATCTTCTATACCGCTTTATCCTGTATTCTGGGTCACGGAGGGCCTCGAGTTTATCCCAGGAGGCTTAGGGCACGAGGCGAAGGCACACGCTGGACAGGGTGCTAATCCATCGCAGGGTGCAGACACACACACACACACACACACACACACACACACACACACACACACACACACACAAAACTGCCAATTTGGGAACGCCAATTAGCCTAATCTGCATGTCTTTGGGAGGAAACCAGAGTACCCAGAGGAAACCCACCAAGCACGGGGAGAACATGCAAACTCCATGCACACAGAGATGGGACTCGAACCCGGACCCTGGAGGTGCAAGGCGACAGTGCTCACCACGACACCACCGTGCCGCCCTAAAACCTGGTTAATTAGTTATATTAAAGTGTAACCTTTTACACATTATTTTCAGCCAACCGTGTCAGTCGATGTAGAGCGCTTTCTTGCTAATTAGCAAGCAGGCTATAATCTCGTTAATAAAAAGCCTACAACAGTCCCTGGTCACGGTGTTCTCTTCTCTCGCAACTCGTCCTTCTTAACTCGGTGTTTCTCCACACGGTTTCAAACTTCAAATCCTAACAACTCACTTATTTGGGATGCATCTTTAGAGACCCGAGTCATGAGCGTTTACTTTCACATTTTAGCATTTTAGAATGATTTATTCCTCATTAACAGGGACATTTTATGCTAATTATAATCACAAAGTAAAATAAATCAGCTCAAAGACTGCAGTAGTTTCCTTTGGTCCTGTTTTAAATCTTTTATTTATTTATTTTTTTTACTCTTTTTCATTAGCAATTTCAAGCTAACTTAGCTAAACTCGGCTAATCCTTTAACCTGCGCTACGGCTGAAGGAGCCGTGTTTGCTGTCCACATTTGGCCAGTGTGTATATAATGTCCCAGATCTGGGAACAGTTTAAATTTTTTTTTTTTTTTTGGTCTTCTTCCTTGCTTATGGATAATGATTAGCCTGCATAATTTAAATCAGTAATTATGTACTATTGTTCATGTTAAATATTGTAATTTATCCAAATACACACACATACACACACACACTCACTCCTACGGAGCGTTGAGATTCAAAAAGATGATTAGAGTAACAAAAATATGAATTAAGCTGATTTGCATAAAGTAGCCCTTTATGATGTCACTAGATCGACTTAAAATGTGTGTGCGTGTGTGTGTGTGTGTGTGTGTGTGTGTGTGTGTGTGTGTGTGTGTGTGCGCACTGTTTCAGCCAGGGTGTGTCAACACCACGGAGGTGGACATCAAAAAGTCCTCAAGAATGAAGAATCCTCACAAAACCAGAAAGGTACCAAAGCACATCACGGGTCACTTTAACATCAAGTACGGCTGATATGACCGATTCGATATGAGTCGCATTGACAAGCATCCCGATATTGATACTTCTGATCCTGAACAGTCTTATTAATTACATTAAAAAGGGTTTAAATTTGCCAGTCCCTGGTTTTGTTGACTGCATGGGGGATGTGGCAGTAACTCCCAGCGGAGTTCCTGTACTGTGCAAGTGGTGCTGGAGAATGACAGTGTGTGAACAATCATTCATCTTCGGCCAGATGAAGGATCAGGCGTTTTCATTCTCGAAATGAAAATCGTTGTCTATAAATTGAAGAGAATTGAAAATAGAAGCCTTTCCGGCCCATGTCTGAACGTGAGAGGGTGAGTCAAATGCAAACCTTTAAACAGCGACAGAAATAAGAAAAGCGGAATGAACGCAGCTGCAATTTACGTGAGTCATCAGCAATCGCTCACGCCACATCCTGCAGGCGGTCTGGACTTGAGCGTCCTGGTGTCATGCTGCAGCAGGAAAGCGGACAGCTCCATACCGCGCGTCACACTGTTGCATCCATCCTCCTGCCGTCGGTGTGTGTCTGCTACATCCGGCACACTCACCAGATCTCACTCGGACTCATTGCGATGCGTTTGGATCATGAAAGTCGGCATCGGGTGCAAAGCTCTTGTGAAGAAATGCAACAGATGGTGCAAAGGTGGCTGCTGCAATCTGGACAACTGCTGAGACCATTTCATTGAACAAAATGGAGATTATGTGGAAGATGATGCAATTCTGCTTTGAGACTTACAGTAATTGCACCCATCGATTCAACAACAAAAATAGAAACTAATAGATAGTAATAGTCAATTGACACTTGTAAACAGAGTTCAAATGAAGCACGACAAACTGAATGCACGTGTTATTTTTCCTGTTCAGTCTGTATACGGCCTTCAGAACGACATCCGCAGTCACAGCCCCACCCACACACCTGCCCCCGAGGCCAAGCAGCCAACCGCGGAGGAGCTTCAGGACCAGGTACAGTCGGAGTGATTTTTTTTTTTTTTTTTTTAAATCATGAAAAGAACGCTCGCACAATACATGATATTATTATAACACTCAAACTGGAACAGAGTGGTTCCGGGAGCAATCAGGATCATTTCTACACTTGAACTGGCAGCCACATTCGCTGTTAATCAAGCTAAAGGTGATTAAATAAAATCGTAGAGTATGCAACGGTTTCTTATTATTTTTTTATTCCTTGTTTATTTGGCAGCGTATGCTGCATGCTCATAGGATACTACATGATCTAAAATACATTAAGCTCCATTCCAGTTAGAGAGTAGTTAGCAATCAGTAAGTGGAAAAGTTCGGTTAAGGGTGAAGAGAAGATGATCAGTGGGTCAGTTGTACTCTCTAACTGAAACGTAGCTGAATGTTTTTAGATCAGTAGTATTCTATGGAGTGTTGCAATAATGCTCCATGCCATCAGGGACTTTATTTTCCTTGCTAAGCCAAGGCGTGAGCCGACCTGTGATGTGTGCATCGCTTCATGTGCTTCCCTTCTTACCCTGACGCGGCCATCTCACTCTGGAACAGGGCTCAGTCTGAACCACATGAAGTCCAATCAAGCAATTTTTTTCTGATGAGTTTTTCAGATTTTTTTTCTTCTTACTTTCACTATTAAACATAGCTATGGTTTTTATTATTGATCCCCAACATAGTTGATCCTTCTATCTAACGATCCTTCCAGGTCCTGATAATGTGTCGAAGGCTTCTTAACCCAGTTCTAGTCATTGCAAATCTCCTACGCTGTTTTCTTTGCTTGATGCAGTTAAAAAAGTTGACTCTTGTGACTGTCCTGAATGACCAGGTTCTCAGGTTTTCTTCCCTGATGGCATGGCCATATTCCCGAACTCGGATTGTGAAAGAGTGGCTCTGCCAGCAGAAGTGATCTTGGAGTGTGCGCAGTGTAGCTAGGTGAACTTTCAAATGATCAATTCTCAAAAATGGACACATTTTTCATAAATATATTTCCGCTTTATGCAGAGAAGGCAAACTGCTTGCATCTGTCACGTTTTTTGCAAGAGACTCGGTATTTTATTAAAGATTATCGCTTTGTATGAGACATGACATTTTTAAAACTAACAACATCCTATAGGTTACACAGCATTTCAGTGCATATTATATTCAATTAAGTCAAGTCAAGTCAAGTCGGCTTTTATTGTCATTTCAACCATATACAGTTGAGTACACAGTGAAATGAAACAACGTTCCTCCAGGACCAGGGTGCTACATACATGCAACGACAAAAATGAACAAAACAACATCAATTTAACAACGCAGATTTCTACATTTTTAAGTTAACCTAAAAAACTATCAATTTCTATACAAAAAAGAGACAACAAAGACAGCAGACAACAAAGTGCACGTGCAAATGTGCAAACGAAGAGCTACATGACAACACAACAACGTAACACGTTACAGTTAAGAAATACCTTTTTAGTGATAAGGTATGGGTTGAGGTAGTGGAGAGAGCAGCAAGTAAACAATTTACATTGTGTTCAAAAGAATATTGTGCAAATATTGCAAAGAGCAGTTCAGATAGGTGGGTATGAACAAATTAAGGTGGTTGTAAATCAGTGTGATTGTGCATACGTGTGTTTATCAGTTGAGTCCGGACGTTATTTAGTTCGTCTGTTTTAGTGATTTGTGTGTGTGTGTGTGTGTGTGTGTGTGTGTGTGTGTGTGTGTGTGTGTGTGTGTGTGTGTGTGTGTGTGTGTGTGCGCGTGTGCGCGTGTGTTTATCAGTCCAGTCTCTTTGTGTTGAGGAGACGGATGGCTTGTGGGTAAAAACTGTTTCTCACTCTGGATGTGAGGCCCGAATGCTTCGGTACCTTTTTCCAGATGGCAGGAGAGTGAAGAGTGTGTGTGATGGATGTGTCCGGTCAGCCACAATGCTGTTGGCTTTGCGGATGGAGCGTGTGGTGTAGATGTCTTCGATAGAGGGGAGAGAGACCCCGATGATCTTCTCAGCTGTCCTCACTATCCGCTGTAGGGTCTTGCGGTCCGATATGGTACAATTCCCAAACCAGACAGTGATGCAGCTGCTCAGGATGCTCTCAATAGTCCCTCTATAGAAGGTGGTGAGGATCGGTGGTGGAAGCTGTGTCTTTCTCAGCCTTCTCAGGAAGAAAGGTCGTTGTTGGGCTTTCTTATGCAAAGAGCTGGTGTTGAGGGACCAGGAGAGGTTCTCCTCCAGGTGGACGCCCAGGAATTTCGTGCTCTTGACGATCTCCACAGAAGAGCCGTCGATGCTGAGCGGAGAGTGATCGCGCCGTGTCCTCCTGAAGTCAACAATCATCTCTTTTGTCTTTTCGACGTTCAGAGACAGGTTGTTGTCTTTACACAAGTTCGTTAGCCTCTGCACTTCCTCTCTGTACGCCGACTCGTCGTTCTTGCTGATGAGACCCACCACGGTCGTGTCATCAGCGAACTTGATGATATGATTGGAGCTGTGTGTCGCTACACAATCATGAGTCAGCAGTGTGAACAGCAGGGGGCTGAGCACGCAGCCCTGGGGGGCCCCAGTGCTCAGTGTGGTGGTGCTGGAGGTGTAGCTCCCGATCCGCACTGCCTGAGGTCTTTCGGTCAGGAAATCCAGGATCCAGTTACAGAGGGAGGTGTTCAGGCCCAACAGGCTCAGCTTCCCGATCAGGTGTTGGGGGATGATTGTATTGAAAACTGACATTATTAGTTTTAAATACTTTAAAATTTGTAAAAATGCAGCTGCTTGAGACAAATCAGACAATAAACCTCAGGGCAACTGAACTGAATTGATTCGACAGTCTGCCTAACATTCACAGCTCTCCTGCACGGACACATCATCCTGTCCCCTGTCCTTGTTTCTGTTGTCATAACGGGTTTGTGTTTAGAGACAAAAAAAAAAAGTGTCCTCATATAAGGATTGTTAAAGGATATATGGAGAATATCCAGCAGTTGGATCGAAATGCCACTCCTTCATGTGAGGACTTTCAGATGTCAAGAGATTAATGTATGGCTTGCTTTCTTCCCCTCCCTCCCTCCCTCCAATAGAATAAATATAACTCTCTATATACCGATACATGAGGTTTTCTTTTCGATCGAGACGCCAATGCTCTTCGATGAGTCAGTCTGGATGAGGGTATTTGCTAAACTTAAATTTGAACTCAGATATTCCAATGCAGTAATCCAAATGATATGATTTGAAGTCGATAGCGTTATATCGTTAGGCTTGTTACATGGAAATTTACACTCCCTTAGGAACGTTTTTCTGAATGTGATTTTCATGAATACAATCTTTCCTGTCAGTGCTCATATGCATGATTCATGCATAAATCAGTTCGTATTCAGATTCGTGATACAGGACGTCTAATGGTAGCAAATTGTCTTCCATGGACATTTCACGTTCCTCTGATGTATTTTCCAAGATTCATACGCACACAGTGAGCTCGAAGACTAACTAATTGCCATTTTCAATTCAATTCAATTCAATTCAATTTTATTTATATAGCGCTTTTAACAATTGACATTGTCGCAAAGCAGCTTTACACAATAAAAAGAAGTAAGTTTTTATGCAATGTGTATGAATCAAAATGATAAGATTGTCCCTGATGAGCAAGCCGAGGGCGACGGTGGCAAGGAAAAACTCCCTGAGATGGTAATAGGAAGAAACCTTGAGAGGAACCAGACTCAACAGGGAACCCATCCTCATCTGGGTGATAACGGATAGCAGAGAATGATCAGCATAATAATGTGTAGTGGAAGTTCAGTGTAACAGGAGATGTGTTAAAATTTAAATTAAAAGGAGTCCAGTTTGTTCCCGGAGGCTCAGGTAGACTGTAGGAGATTCCAGTCCTGAGCTATCGAACAACTGAAGTCACAGGTCCCCAGAGCACCAATCGATGATAGGACAGTCTTCATGGAAACCATCCCCAGCCACAAAGCGCATCCAGGCAGACCACACGGGGCATCCATGTGACGGGATCTCCAACCAGAAGCAGGACTCCAGGACAGGTTAGACGGCTTCAGAGGGCAGAGGGGTCTGGATCACTGGCAACTCAGGAGCGAACATGTATAGCTCGACAGAGAGACAGAGAGAGGGAAAGGAGAGGGAGAGAGAGAGAGAGCAGAAAAGGAGAGAACAGAAAATAAGGAGAGATGGCAGTTAGGTCTGGTCACAGTCAACATGTATAAGGTGAATGTATATTAGTGCAAAGTGCAAGCAGGGACTCCGGCAGGACTAACTATAACAGCATAACTAAAAGGGAGAGCCAGAAGGAAACACAAACATGAGGGCTCCCTGAGATGTAAAGCAACCAATCACCTCACCGTCAACAAACCTGAGTGAACAATGAGAGTGGGAGGACAGCATCTAAACATACCAGTTCACCAGAATACTCTACGTCCATGAGTCCCCCAGATCTGCTCCTTTACCTAAGGTTAATCTATTTACAAAAATGCTTGGCTAAATAAATAAGTTTTTAGCCTAGACTTAATCACTGAGACTGTGTCTGAGTCCCTAACATTAACAGGAAGACTATTCCATAACTTTGGGGCTTTGTAAGAAAAAGCTCTGCCCCCTGCTGTAGTTTTAATAATACGTGGTACTGACAGGCAGCCTGCATCCTTTGATCGAAGTAGGCGTGGCGGATCGCAAGACACTAACAGTTCACTCAAATACTGTGGCGCGAGACCATTTAGTGCTTTAAATGTCAAAAGTAGTATCTTGAAATCGATGCGAAATTTCACAGGGAGCCAATGCAGTGTAGATAAGATAGGGGTGATGTGCTCGTATCTTCTGGTTCTAGTGAGGACTTTCGCTGCTGCATTCTGGACTAACTGAAGCTTGTTTATACACCTAGTTGAACAACCAGACAGTAAGGCGTTACAATAGTCCAACCTAGAGGTGATAAAAGCATGAACTAGTTTTTCTGCATCATTTAGTGACAATATGTTTCTTATCTTGGCAATATTTCTAAGGTGAAAGAAAGCTATCCTGGTGATATTATCTACATGAGCTTCAAACGAAAGGCTGGAATCTATAATCACACCGAGGTCTTTAACTGTTGCACTTGATGGAACAGAAAGGCCATCTAAAGTTACAGTCTGATCAGAAAGCTTACTTCTAGCTACTTGTGGTCCTATGACTAGAACTTCTGTCTTATCAGGATTAAGCAGAAGAAAATTAATTAACATCCAATCTCGTATGTCCTGCACACACTGCTCAATTTTAGCAAACTGGTTTTTCTCATCTGGTTTTGCTGAGACATATAATTGTGTGTCATCAGCATAACAATGAAAACTAATACCATGTTTACGAATTATGTTGCCCAGAGGAAGCATGTAAAGGGAAAAAAGCAGTGGGCCTAAAACTGAGCCCTGTGGAACACCAAACTCCACTTGAGAACATGAGGAATGGTCACCATCTAAATCTACAAACTGATAACGATCAGTCAAGTAGGATCTGAGCCACAAGAGGGCAGTTCCCTTAATTCCAACTACCTTTTCTAATCTGTGAAGGAGAATACTATGATCAATGGTGTCAAAAGCTGCACTGAGGTCCAGTAACACAAGTATAGTGACGCAACCCTGATCAGAGGCCCATAGGAGGTCGTTTACTACTTTAACAAGTGCTGTCTCTGTGCTGTGATGAGGCCTAAATCCTGACTGATACAGTTCATTTATGCTATTTCTGTGTAGATGTGAACATAGCTGCTGTGATACTACCTTTTCCAAAATCTTGGAGATAAACGGAAGGTTTGATATCGGCCTGTAATTAGAAAGCAGACAGGGGTCAAGGTCAGGGTTCTTGATTAGCGGTTTAATAACGGCTAATTTAAAGGATTTGGGGACATACCCACTACTGAGTGAACAGTTAATTACTTTCAACAGGGGTTCTATTATTGCTGGTACTATCTGCTTGAGAAAATGTGTCAGGTATAGGATCTAATATACAGGTTGACGATTTTGAAGAAGAGATGAGTGAAATTAGTTCCCTCGCTTCAAGGGGAGTAAAGTGTTCTAAGTTCTGATGTGATGTGGTTAGATCATCTGAATTATTTAAATTGTCTGGTTTCAAAGCCTGAATTTTTTGCCTAATATTTATGATTTTATTATTGAAAAAGTTCATGAAATCCTCACTACTGCATGATGATGTTGTGGAGATTTCTGCAGTGGTCTTGTTTTTAGTTAATTTAGCTACGGTATTAAATAAAAATCTCGGGTTGTTTTTGTTATTTTCTATTAGAGTGGAGAAATATGTTGATCTAGCATCACTGAGAGCTTTTTTATAGATCAGGATGCTCTCCTTCCAAGCTATTTTGAATACTATCAATTTAGTTTGGCGCCATTTACGTTCGAATTTGCGAGCGGTTTGTTTTAAAGCACGTGTGTGGTCATTATACCAAGGAGCGAGTTTCTTATCTCTAATCATTTTCCTTTTAACTGGAGCGATATTATCTAAGCTATAACGAAGTGCTGACTCTAGATATTCATTCGCTTGTTCGAGTTCTGTGAAGTCAGATGGCGATCCAATCAAAGTAGATAATTCTGGAAGATTATTGATAAAGCTCTGTGCGGTATTTGATGTAAATGTACGTTTAAGGTGGAAGCGCGGTGCTGAGCGTACATTATTACTATAACACGCTTTAATCGAGACAAGGTAGTGATCTGAGATAACTTCAGACTGTGGAATTGTGGTTATATTTCCTATACTTAATCCAAAGGATAATATTAAATCCAAAGTGTGACCTGCTTTATGAGTGGGTCCTACTATACACTGATTTACTCCTACTGAGTCCAGTATGGACAAGAATGCTGTTCTCAGAGGGTCTTCTGGATTCTCAAAATGAATATTAAAGTCTCCAGCAATTAACGCTTTATCTACAGAAACAACAAGGTTTGAAAGGAAATCTGCAAATTCGCAGAGAAACTCCGAGTACGGCCCAGGGGGTCTGTAAATGATGATTAGCGGGATTGACTGAGCTGACTTTATGTTACTATAGAGAACTTCAAATGCATTAGATTTAAAACTGTGTTTTTGTACGAGAGACAGATTATCGTTATAAATAACTGCGACTCCTCAATATTCACATTTTTTCAATAGTGATAAGCTTGCCTGGAAGCTAAACTTAGCTTATTGATGTATAAAAATACAGTCTGGGGTTGGAGGGCAAAAGAAGCGACATTCGCAAGGCTAAAGGTCTAAATAGAAATGCAAAGAGATTTTTTTTTACAAGTATTCAATTTCACATACAGTACAGTACAAGTAAAACATAAATATGGCAAAAATAATATTTAGGTTGAGTGACAGAGTACAGTGGTGTCCATTTCACACTGCTAACAATACACAAAGTTCCGTGGGGTGTTATCACACACACACACACAATAAACTTTAAACTCTTTACTGTCTTTTTAGATCAAATTCTGGCAGGCGCAGTTGGACCGGCATCGATTGAAGATGTCCAAAGTTGCAGAGGGGTAAGTGAGCGACTGAGTGTGTGTGTGTGTGTGTGTGTGTGAGAGAGAGAGAGAGAGTGCGGGTGTCTCTATTTTGATCGACCCTTTGATCTTCATTGCTGTACAGTACAGTGCTTAAACCTCCTCGTGTTTTTCTTATTGATCTCGTTAATGAGCCGTGTGTTTATGACCGCCGCTGTAAGACAAGCATTATCTCTCCGGATTTATGATGAAGTGCATTAAACGAACCTGCGCTACATCTTTATACTGACATATCGACCTGTGTAGCGCAGACTGCTATACCTCCAGCATATGGCTGGGGGGGGTTATTTCCATCTTTCGTATTACATAATGGACAAATTGCAGGTTTTATAGCATGCGCAGCATCCTCGTGGCGCTCTCTTCCTGTTCCTCGGATGACAGATCGCTTTATTGCAAATCCACTAACGAGGGATTTTCACGATTGATCCCGTTAATGCATTACGTGACTTGTTGGCAAACAGTTTTATTTTCTTTAATGTTTGTACTTTACTTCCTGATCAAACATTTTAGAGTTGTTTTCTTTTTCGTGAATCTGAGTCATGTCCATGCAAACTTCATTTAAAATAAAAAAGATGAAAACTTGATGACATGGGTGACTTAATTAAACAATATCAGTAATATATGGTATTCTTCAGTAGGATGTATGAACATATTATTATTATTATTATTATTATTATTAATACACAATAATAAAATTAATAATTAATAATAAATATTATACATACATACACACATACATAGCAAGAAGTATTTATACTAATATGATGATTACAAACATTATCGTCAATGTTTTGATTCATTTCTTTGATTAGTTTATGATTCCTTCATTTATTTTCTTCTTACATTGTAATTAATAATCTTCCTATTGTAGCTTATTAGGCTATACAGAACAGTATGCAGATTACGATCCTTTCCTCACTACTCCTGACCCCTCAAACCCGTGGATATCGGACGACGCGTCCTTCTGGGAGCTGGAGGCAAGGTGGGCGTGACGCGCTCTCTCTCACGCACACACACACTCTATCATAAGTTTTGGCATATGTGGTGCTTGAGATGCAACGTGTGTGTATGTGTGTGTGTGCGTGTGTGCGTGTGTGTGTGTGTGTGTTGCAGTAAGGAGCCAATACAGAGCAGGGTGAAGCGCTGGGGATTCGGGATGGATGAGATGCTGAAGGATCCTGCAGGCAGAGAGCAGTTCCTCAAATTCCTCGAGTCCGAGTTCAGCTCGGAAAACCTCAGGTAGAGCAGATGCCCCCTGCTGGTGTATATGGGTGTTTGTGTGTACAGTCGTGGCCAAAAGTTTTGAGAATTACATAAATATTGGAAATTGGAAAAGTTGCTGCTTAAGTTTTTATAATAGCAATTTGCACATACTCCAGAATGTTATGAAGATGATCAGATGAATTGCATAGTCCTTCTTTGCCATGAAAATTAACTTAATCCCCCAAAAAAACTTTCCACTGCATTTCATTGCTGTCATTAAAGGAGCTGCTGAGATCATTTCAGTAATCGTCTTGTTAACTCAGGTGAGAATGTTGATGAGCACAAGGCTGGGGATCATTATGTCAGGCTGATTGGGTTAGAATGGCAGACTTGACATGTTAA
Organism: Clarias magur; assembly: GCA_013621035.1. Classification (NCBI taxonomy): domain Eukaryota; kingdom Metazoa; phylum Chordata; class Actinopteri; order Siluriformes; family Clariidae; genus Clarias; species Clarias magur. The sequence continues at coordinate 680,296 of QNUK01000381.1, forward strand.
AAGGAGGGTGATGCTTGAAATCATTGTTCTTTCATTGTTAACCATGGTGACCTGCAAAGAAACGTGTGCAGCCTTCATTGCGTTGCATAAAAATGGCTTCACAGGCAAGGATATTGTGGCTACTAAGATTGCACCTAAATCAACAATTTATAGGATCATCAAGAACTTCAAGGAAAGAGATTCAATTCTTGTTAAGAAGGCTTCAGGGTGTCCGAGAAAGTCCAGCAAGTGCCAGGATCGTCTCCTAAAGAGGATTCAGCTGCGGGATCGGAGTGCCACCAGTGCAGAGCTGCTCAGGAACGGCAGCAGGCAGGTGTGAGCGCATCTGCACGCACAGTGAGGCCAAGACTTTTGGAAGATGGCCTGGTGTCAAGAAGGCCAGTAAAAAGTATGGCGAATGGACAGCTGAGCACTGGGGCAAAGTCATATTCTCGCATGAAGCCTCTTTCTGATTGTTTGGGGCATCTGGAAAAAGGCTTGTCCGGAGAAGAAAAGGTGACGCTACCATCAGTCCTGTGTCATGCCAACAGTAAAGCATCCTGAGACCATTCATGTGTGGGGTTGCTTCTCATCCAAGCGAGTGGGCTCACTCACAATTTTGCCCCAAAACACAGCCATGAATAAAGAATGGTACCAAAACACCCTCCAACAGCAACTTCTTCCAACAATCCAACAACAGTTTGGTGAAGAATAATGCATTTTCCAGCACTAACAGCACTTTCGTGTTAGTTCATCTCCCTAACAAGAAATATAAAAAGAGAAATCATTGTAAATAATTACAAGAGAAGTTATTGTACATTATTATTTATGTAAACAAAATCAATGGAATGAATAATAAAAAAGACTCTGCTTTCTATTAAAAATTATCCCAATCCTGTGGAAAAACCACACACCTGACCACACTGCTTATCCAGCTTAGAGCCAGATGCATTGCACAGATTTACACCTTTGTACACAAACAAACTGTCTAAAAAAGCATGCTTAAATAAAAAAAAAAAATCATATTGTTGTAAAAATGTCTTTGTTACCTCTCTCCGTCAGGTTCTGGCTGGCTGTGCAGGAGCTGAAGAAGAGGCCCATTAGGGAAGTGCCATCTCGCGTGCAGGAGATTTGGCAAGAGTTTTTGGCTCCAGGAGCTCCCAGCGCAATCAACGTCGATTCCAAGAGCTACGACAAAACCACGCAGAATGTCAAGGACCCTGGCCGCTACGCGTTTGAGGATGCACAGGTGCAGAGATTGGAGTATCTCTTAGCAGTGGCCCTTAGCAGTCAATTTCATTTAATTGACCCTGTTTCAAGATCAATTAGCTACAAAGATTTGTTTAACTCAGCAGGGACACAAGAGTAAAAGTAGTGTTTTAAATTATCAGTTTAGTCCGCATCACCACAAGCTACTCTGAAGTGTGTGGGTGTGTGTGTTTCAGGAACACATCTATAAGCTAATGAAGAGTGACTCATACAGCCGTTTCATCAGATCCAGTGCCTACCAGGAACTCCTGCAGGCCAAAAAGAAGGTAGGACCGCAACTATTCAACTCTACCACAGCAATCTTACACCTCTTTATGCATGATTCTATGCCCAATCCACAACTACTAATTAACCATACTGTATGTGTCAACAACTACAAGAAATTTTTTAACTATACTACAGCTACAAAAAACAGTTTATTAACTATACTAGAGCTACAAAAATGCTTTATTAACTATACTACCGCTACTAAAACGGTTTATTAACTATACTACAGCTACTAAAACGGTTTATTAACTATACTACAGCTACAAAAACGGTTTATTAACTATACTACAGCTACTAAAACGGTTTATTAACTATACTACAGCTATAAACACGGTTTATTAACTATACTACAGCGACAAAACCTGTTTATTAACTATACTACAGCTACAAAAATTGGTTTATTATCTATATTATAGCTACAAAACACTGTTTATTAATTATAATAGAACTCTACAAAAAAGTGTTTATTAACTATACTACAGCTACTAAAACAGTTTATTAACTATACTACAGCTACTAAAACGGTTTATTAACTATACTACAGCTACAAAAATGGTTTATTAACTATACTACAGCTACTAAAACGGTTTATTAACTATACTACAGCTACTAAAACGGTTTATTAACTATACTACAGCTACTAAAACGGTTTATTAACTATACTACAGCTACTAAAACAGTTTATTAACTATACTACAGCTACTAAAACGGTTTATTAACTATACTACAGCTACAAAAATGGTTTATTAACTATACTACAGCTACTAAAACGGTTTATTAACTATACTACAGCTACTAAAACGGTTTATTAACTATACTACAGCTACTAAAACGGTTTATTAACTATACTACAGCTACTAATAGGGTTTATTAACTATACTACAGCTACAAAAACGGTTTATTAACTATACTACAGCTACTAAAACGGTTTATTAACTATACTACAGCTACAAAAACCGTTTTAACTATACTACAGCTACTAAAACGGTTTATTAACTATACTACAGCGGCAAAACCTGTTTATTAACTATACTACAGCTACAAAAAATGGTTTATTATCTATATTATAGCTACTAAAACGGTTTATTAACTATACTACAGCTACTAAAACGGTTTATTAACTATACTACAGCTACTAAAACGGTTTATTAACTATACTACAGCTACTAATAGGGTTTATTAACTATACTACAGCTACAAAAACGGTTTATTAACTATACTACAGCTACAAAAATGGTTTATTAACTATACTACAGCTACTAAAACGGTTTATTAACTATACTACAGCTACAAAAAACTGTTTTAACTATACTACAGCTACTAAAACGGTTTATTAACTATACTACAGCTACAAAAAAACGTTTTAACTATACTACAGCTACAAAAACGGTTTATTAACTATACTACAGCTACTAAAACGGTTTATTAACTATACTACAGCGGCAAAACCTGTTTATTAACTATACTACAGCTACAAAAAATGGTTTATTATCTATATTATATCTACTAAAACGGTTTATTAACTATACTACAGCTACTAAAACGGTTTATTAACTATACTACAGCTACTAAAACGGTTTATTAACTATACTACAGCTAATAATAGGGTTTATTAACTATACTACAGCTACAAAAACGGTTTATTAACTATACTACAGCTACAAAAATGGTTTATTAACTATACTACAGCTACTAAAACGGTTTATTAACTATACTACAGCTACAAAAAACTGTTTTAACTATACTACAGCTACTAAAACGGTTTATTAACTATACTACAGCTACAAAAAACGTTTTAACTATACTACAGCTACAAAAACAGTTTATTAACTATACTACAGCTACAAAAAACCGTTTTAACTATACTACAGCTACTAAAACGGTTTATTAACTATACTACAGCTACTAAAACGGTTTATTAACTATACTAGAGCTACAAAAATGATTTATTAACTATACTACAGCGGCAAAACCTGTTTATTAACTATACTACAGCTACAAAAAATGGTTTATTATCTATATTATAGCTACAAAACACTGTTTATTAATTATAATAGAACTCTACAAAAAAGTGTTTATTAACTATACTACAGCTACAAAACCGGTTTATTAACTATACTACAGTTACAAAACCGGTTTATTAACTATACTACAGCTACTAAAACGGTTTATTAACTATACTACAGCTACAAAAACGGTTTATTAACTATACTACAGCTACAAAACAGTTTATTAACTATACTACAGCTACAAAACGGTTTATTAACTATACTACAGCTACAAAAATGGTTTATTAACTATACTACAGCTACAAAAACGGTTTATTAACTATACTACAGCTACTAAAACGGTTTATTAACTATACTACAGCTACTAAAACGGTTTATTAACTATACTACAGCTACAAAACAGTTTATTAACTATACTACAGCTACAAAACGGTTTATTAACTATACTACAGCTACAAAAATGGTTTATTAACTATACTACAGCTACAAAAACGGTTTATTAACTATACTACAGCTACTAAAACGGTTTATTAACTATACTACAGCTACTAAAACGGTTTATTAACTATACTACAGCTACAAAACAGTTTATTAACTATACTACAGCTACAAAACGGTTTATTAACTATACTACAGCTACAAAAATGGTTTATTAACTATACTACAGCTACAAAAACGGTTTATTAACTATACTACAGCTACTAAAACGGTTTATTAACTATACTACAGCGGCAAAACCTGTTTATTAACTATACTACAGCTACAAAAATTGGTTTATTATCTATATTATAGCTACAAAACACTGTTTATTAATTATAATAGAACTCTACAAAAAAGTGTTTATTAACTACAGTATACTGCAGCTACACGGTACTGTTTAACTATACTACACATCCACGAAAACTGTTTATTAACTATACTAAAATACAAAATAAACCTTTATTAAATATACTGCAACTACAGGGTGGGCCATTTATATGGATACACCTTAATAAAATGGGAATGGTTGGTGATATTAACGTCCTGTTTGTGGCACATTAGTATATGTGAGGGGGCAAACTTTTCAAGATGGGTGGTGACCATGGTGGCCATCCTGGATCCAACTTTTGTTTTTTCAATAGGAAGAGGGTCATGTGACACATCAAACTTCTACATCTACATCTAGGCATTTGGCAGACACCCTTATCCAGAGCAACTTACATTTTTATCTCATTATACATCTGAGCAGTTGGGGTTAAGGGTCTTGCTCAAGGGCCCAACAGGGACAACTTGGTGGTAGTGGGACTTGAACCTGGGACCTTCCGAACCGTAGTCCAATGCCTTAACCACTGAGCTACCCCTGACACCCTGAAACTTATTGGGAATTTCACAAGAAAAACAATGGTGTGCTTGGTTTTAACGTAACTTTATTCTTTCATGAGTTATTTACAAGTTTCTGGCCACTTATAACATGTGCTCAATGTGCTGCCCATTGTGATGGATTGTCAATGCAACCCTCTTCTCCCACTCTTCACACACTGATAGCAACACCCCAGGAGAAATGCCAGCACAGGCTTCCAGTATCCGTAGTTTCAGGTGCTGCACATCTCGTATCTTCACACCATAGACAATTGCCTTCAGATGACCCTTGAGATTGACCATTCAACTGGCCCACGACGACCAATCCACTTTTTAGGAAACTGTTCATGTGAAGATACGAGATGTGCAGCACCTGAAACTACGGATACTGGAAGCCTGTGCTGGCATTTCTCCTGCGGTGTTGCTATCAGTGTGTGAAGAGTGGGAGAAGAGGGTTGCATTGACAATCCATCACAATGGGCAGCACATTGAACACATTTTATAAGTGGTCAAAATCTTGTAAATAACTCATGAAAGAATAAAGTTACGTTAAAACCAAGCAGACCATTGTTTTTCTTGTGGAATTCCCAATAAGTTTGATGTCACATGACCCTCTTCCTATTGAAAAAACAAAAGTTGGATCCAAGATGGCCGACTTCCAAATGGCCACCATGGTCACCACCCATCTTGAAAAGTTTGCCCCCTCACATATACTAATGTGCCACAAACAGGATGTTAATATCACCAACCATTCCCATTTTATTAAGGTGTATCCATATAAAATGGCCCATCCTGTAAATAAAAACTGTTTAATGACTGTACTAATGTTACACAAAAAAAAAAATTATTAACCATACTCCAATGACACAAAACTATTTATTAATTATACTACAAGTACACAGAAAAACAGTTAAATACTCTATTGGTAAAAAAAAAAAAAAAAAAAAAAAGACTGTACACTTTATTACCTACCACAGATCCACAGAAACTGTATATTAATATATTTAATATAATATTTATATATATTAAAAAAAAAGGTTAATTTGAATTGAACTAATATATATAATTTATTTATTCTCTCTAATACAACTAATCAAAATCTATTTATTCACTATACTACAAATAACATTGAACTGTTTGTCCACTACAGACATTATTGTCTCAGTGATAACCTTCTCGCCAGCTATGCAGAAGGCCCAGGTTTGCATCCCAGCCGATTTACATACACAGCTACTGAGGTTGCAGGACACCTTTAACCCTGGTCGTAAGCATGAATAAAAAAATTGAAGAGCTGCATCAGATAAGCAATCTGGCATAAAACCTGTGCTACAAATGAAGGGGAAAAAAAACAAATCAGATAATCTGCTGTGGTGACCCCTAATGGAAACAACTGAAATGACAAGAACATTAACACACAAGAGATTATCAGCAATACTACTATTCCACAACTGTTTACACACATACATACTGTATACATACAAAGACACATACATGGAGGTATACTCATGTCAAATACGTACACACATACACACGTGCGCACGTGCACACACACAGAGACATATTCATTCACACAGACACACGCATGCATGAAATGTGGGTATGATTATTCATGTCAGGCTTTTTACCTGATGAAGAAACCATAGCTACTATAAATTTGCTGATTTCTAATTCCTTTTCTCTCTCTCTCTGTCTCTGATTCTCTTCTTGTCCACAGAAAAGTAAGAATTTGTTTTGAAGGTCAGCAGTGCTTCCAGGTAAAGTGAATCATTTCCTATCATCCTCACCTCGATGTGTGTAATTGAATGATACAGTTGGATAAGTAAGGAATATTATCCGTAGAGGTTGTGGTGGTGTAATGCGGCTCAACGTGAGGCAATGAGTTGAGCATTTTCCAACAGCGCATTTCCTCCCCCTTACAATAAATGCCAAACTAGCGCGCGATCCATTCGTCCAACTCAGCTTTCACTTTCTAGATTACACTCCCCTCTGTCGTCTTTCCCCCTCTCACGTTTCCCCTTTCCTACTGTATTCGTCTCCAGGGGAAATCTTCGGCGTCTAAGAGACTGCCTGCCGTCTGAGCCCTGGCGAACCAACCTGGGACGAGGACTCTGCCCCTTCATCCCTGCCGTTTGATTGGTGCGGACGCCGAGTTGTTGGCCAATCACGTGCATGTTCAGTGGACTGAGTTTTTACATCACTCTTGACTCGTTTTGGTTTCGGCCTCGTACCGGGGGTGACCAAAACAGGCTTGGCATTTCAGGCTTCCATAGGACACTTGCGGAAAAAAGACGGATGCCTTGAATGAGAGAAACAATATCCAACTTGTCTTCGTTCCTTTTGTCCACTTGTAAACTATGAAAATGATGTCAGATGCAAAAATAAATGAATAGGAATATAAATAAAAAGCTGACCATTATAACAATGTAAAGCCAAACCTTTAAAGAATAAACAGAGAACACTTTGTACACTTGTTCAGCTGCTTCTAGTCTGAGCGTTTGGAGACGCAGAGTCGATGTCATCGTGATCACCTTCCATCCTATATACATTGATTTTATTGCACTATTAAACAAATGTGTAGATTTTTTTTGCTCGTCACAATTGTATGGCCATGCAGCAGACATTCGCTGGCCGTGTCTATCGTCTATCTGGTCGCTTCCTTTTGTCCACTTCCCTCTTGTGTTTATTTTTATACCATATTTAATGACACTTTGACTTGAGACATGTATTAAAGCCAGTTGTTTGTCTGAACATAATGTAGTGATTTGATTTATTTGATATATACACGACATTGTATGACATTCACACACTCACAAACTACGGGCAATGTGGGAACACCAGTTAGCCTAATCTGCATGTCTTTGGCCTGTAGGAGGAAACCGAGTACCCACAAGAGAACATGCTAACTCCATGTACACAGAACCCGAATCGAACCCAGACCCTGAACGTGCAACGTGACAGTGTTACCCATTACACCACCAGCACAATATCAAATTAATTATAATTATTGCTTAATTCATTTTGTGTGTGTTATTTCATAGGTGTGATGCCTTGATTTTCTCAACAACAACAACAAAAAAAATGTATGAGGGGCTGGACTTTGCATTGTGCAGAATAACAGAATACAGTTATGAGAGTAAAAGCTTCCTTTATTTCTCTATATTCCCCTGTTACTACCGGTGTTCCCCAGGGTTCTGTCCTGGGGCCCCTTCTCCCACTTGGTAATATCTTTCGTAAATTAAATATCCATTTTCACTGTTTTGCTGATGACGCCCATCTCTATCTCTCTTGCCATCCTAATTCCTCACTTCCACCCTCCTCCCTTACTAACTGCCTTCATGAAATAAAGTCTTGGTTTAGCCACAATTTCCTTAAATTAAATACGGATGAAACAGGAATGCTTCTCATCGGCACCAAATCTTTACTATCCAAAGTCAACAGTTTTACTCTCACAATTGACAGTTCGTCAGTTTCTCCATCCCATCAAGTTAAGAGTCATGCTCGATAGCTCATTATGATTCCAATCTCACATTAACAATATTACTCGCTCTGCCCACTTCCATCTGCGCAATATTAATCGTCTTCGTCCCTCTCTCTCCACCCATTCTACTTCTGTCCTTGTCCACAGTTTGGTGTCCTCTCGTTTTGACTACTGCAATTCTCTTCCCCTTGGTCTTCCCCAGAAATCCCTCCATGAGCTACACCTTGTCCTAAACTCAGCAGCTCGCATCATTACCAAAACCCCTTCTTCTATTCGCTTGGCCGTACCCTCTGCCCATCTCAGTACTATGGGGAGTAGAGCATTCAATCGCTCTGCGCTCATTCTTTGGAACTCCCTTCCACCTGACATCCGTCATTTAGATTCTCTCTCTCTCTCTCTCTCTTTAAAACCAGACTCAAAACCCATCTATTTACTAAAGCTTACTCTCCTTAAATTCACTGTTTTCTTTTGTACATGCTTGATTTTTGTGTCGTTTGGTTGCTTGTATTTTATATTTGTATTGTTGATTGTTTTTTGTACAGTGTCCTTGGGTGTTAAAAGGTGCTTATGAATAAAATGTATTATTATTATTATTATTATTATTATTATATAATCCCATGCTGCACTAATACGCTTATCCCAGCTTTTTCACTTGTGCTTGGATAGCATCAAGCTAGAAAGTTTTCTCATCATGTCGGAGCCATGATTGGACTGCCTGCTTCACATCTGAAACACTGGCCTTCCAGGAACCTATACATGTGGAAAAGGCTTGGGACGAGGTCAGGACTGTTCGGAGACGTGGCGATAACTCCCGGATGAGTTCCTGTAATGTGTAAATGGTGTCGGTGAATGAACGTGTGTACAATTCCAACAGACAAATGCATCTCGTCTGCAATTTGGAAACAAGTCATTCATAAATTTTCAAGCATTTTCAAGTTCCACTCCCTGAATGTTAATGGGAACGACTGCAGTGAGGTCTAAGCCACCTCAGTCGGGATCGTCACTCACGGACGTACTGCCTTCTTTAGAACTTTGCACCATTTAAATGCTTTACTGTGGCGAAGAATCTCCTCACCAGACTGTGAATCTCATAGGTTTTACACCTTCATTCACTATAAATTTCATCACAAGTCCGGTTTGACTCGAACGCCCCACATATGTAGTAAGGAAATGCTAAACCACCTTAAGGTGCACCACTTCACACGGCGGGAGGAACCTCACCAAGCCTGGGCATGTGCAAAATATATTACTTATATTCAGAACAAATATTTTATGTCATATTTTGTCAGTTATTAAAGGCTTAACATACTTCTGAAAATCACGTTCAGAAGGGTCAAAGTGTTTGCATGGGCAGCATAAAGATTTGACTTTGGAGCGGTGGGAAAAAAAAAAAAAAGTCATGTGGTTTGATTGTCACATCACAGTTGTGTGATGTAATCAACGCTAAAGGCGGTGACATGAAATATTAGATTGTGCAACACTGTATTTATATATTAATTTGATTCGCCCATGTAGTGTACATACATACATACATACATACTAAATATGCATACATGTACATGCAAGTTTGTGCAGCCTAAGATCGTGGTGAAAATCATTATTATTCAGAAATAATTTAGTTGAAATAATGAAAGATATTTGAAGGACACACTTGTGTTGGTGGAATCTCAGACTACTTTGTCATTTTCCATTTTATTATAAAATAAGTACAAAAGACAATGTACATCTTTTATCACTAGATGGCGACAGTTATGTTCGAATCAGTGGTTCTCAACCTCGTTCCTAGAGGACCACTGTCCTGTGTATTTTACATTTACGTTAATTTACAGAATTTGGCAAACACTCTTACCCAGAGCAACTTACATTTTCATTTCATTAAACATCTGAGGGTTAAGGCCTTTGTTCAATGGCCCAATTTGAACCTGTCACCTTCTGATCAGTAGTCCAATACCTTAACCACTGACCTACCTTGTGTTTTCCCTGCTTGACCAAACCCACCTTAAATTAAGTAAAGGCTGTTAATACGTTGATTAGATAAACCAAGTGTACTGGTGCTGATAAAACAGCAGGACCGTTGAGTTGAGAACCACAATCACTACTTAAATATTTACCTGAAAACATAAAACATTCATTATTTCTAGGTAAATCACCGCAGTGTGCATCGCGCAGGCATTACTCATACAAGAAGCTACATATTGTCACGTTTCTTGGTGCGAGGCATAACTGCAAGAGGCTCCAGGTGGTTCAGGGAAACGATGTTTTATTGAATTATAAACATAAAAAACATGGAAATAAACAGAAAACAGATATACTTCGAATAAATGAAACCAAAACACGAATAAAAACGAGACATCCACTTTAAACTTACTGTAACAAATGCAAGACGAAAACTAGAACTTAAACACACCTTTTATAGTTAACTTAATGATCAACTCGGATCAGGTGCGCGCCCACGTGACCTGACCGAGTTGAGAACTGGGCAATGAAGTAAATAAATTGAAACTTAAAAGAACTACACAAACTTGTCTAGAGGGCGCTTTGGCGCCCTCTAGGGGTTATCCCTGACATAACCCCCCCTCAAAGGGCGCAACTCCGGGGCGCCACAGGAGGTCCAGGGCATCCCCCCCAGGGTCCAACGTCCGCCCCTCTCACCCAGAGGCTGGCTCCTATGTCCTGTGGGCCATGTGGCTTTATGCCCCCGTTGAAGCAGGGCAGCGGAGATGGAGGAAGCTCGCCGTCCTCGTTGACGTAGGGCGGCGAAGGTAGTGGATGTTCGCCGTCCTCCTTGACACAGGGCGGCGGAGGGAGAGGAAGCTCGACGTCCTCGGCGGCGCATGACGGCGGCGGCGGAGGAAGAGGAAGCTCGTTATCCTCATTGGCGTGTGACGGCTGCGGCGGAGGAAGAAGAGGCAGCTCGCTGACCTCAACGGCGCATGAAGGCGGCGGCGGAGGAAGAGGAGGCTCGCTGTCCTCGGCGGCGCATGAAGGCGACTGCGGAGGAAGAGGAGGCTCGCTGTCCTCGGCGGCGCATGAAGGTGACGGCGGAGGAAGAGGATGGAGCTCGTGATCCTCGGCGGCGCATGAAGGTGGCGGCGGAGGAAAAGGAAGCTCGCTGTCCTCGCGGCGCATGAAGGCGGTGGCGGAGGAAGAGGAAGCTCGCTGTCCTCAGCGGCGCATGAAGGCGGCGGCGGAGGAAGAGGAAGCTCGCTGTCCTCGGCGGCGCATGAAGGCGGCGGCGGAGGAAGAGGAAGCTCGCTATCCTCGGCGGCGTGTGACGGCGGCGGAGGAGGAAGCTCGCTGTCCTCGGCGGCGCATGAAGGCGACGGCAGAGGAAGAAGAGGCAGCTCGCTGTCCTCGGCGGCGCATGAAGGCGGCGGCGGAGGAAGAGGAAGCTCGCTGTCCTCGGCGGCGCATGAAGGCGACGGCCGAGGAAGAAGAGGCAGCTCGTTGACCTCGGCTGCGCATGAAGGCGGCGGCGGAGGAAGAGGAGGAAGCTCGTTGACCTCGGCTGCGCATGAAGGCGGCGGCGGAGGAAGAGGAGGAAGCTCGCTATCCTCAGCGGCGCATGAAGGCGACGGCGGAGGAAGAGGAAGCTCGCTGTCCTCGGCGGCGCATGAAGGCGGCGGCGGAGGAAGAGGAAGCTCGCTGTCCTCGGCGGCGCATGAAGGCGGCGGCGGAGGAAGAGGAAGCTCGCTGTCCTCGGCGGCGCATGAAGGCGGCGGCAGAGGAAGAGGAAGCTCGCTGTCCTCGGCGGCGCATGAAGGCGACGGCAGAGGAAGAGGATGGAGCTCGTGATCCTCGGCAGCGCATGAAGGCGGCGGCGGAGGAAGAGGAAGCTCGCTGTCCTCGGCGGCGCATGAAGGCGACGGCAGAGGAAGAAGAGGCAGCTCGTTGACCTCGGCTGCGCATGAAGGCGGCGGCGGAGGAAGAGGAGGAAGCTCGCTATCCTCAGCGGCGCATGAAGGCGACGGCGGAGGAAGAGGAAGCTCGCTGTCCTCTGCGGCGCATGAAGGCGACGGCAGAGGAAGAGGAAGCTCGCTGTCCTCGGCGGCGCATGAAGGCGACGGCAGAGGAAGAGGGGGAAGCTCGCTATCCTCAGCGGCGCATGAAGGCGACGGCGGAGGAAGAGGAAGCTCGCTGTCCTC